>VXAY01006256.1:771-51301 GCA_013399855.1 Oxyruncus cristatus
AAAGGCACAATTTGAACTTAATCTGGCCACTTCTGTTAAGGACAACCAGAAGCGTTTTTATAAACACATCAACAGCAAAAGGAGAGGCAAGGAAAGCCTCCATTCTTTGTTGGACATGGAGGGGAACATAGTTACCAAAGACAAGGATAAGGCTGAGGTACTTATCACCTTCTTTGCCTCAGTTTTCAACAAGAAGACAGGTTGCCCTCAGGACAACTGGTTTCCCGAACTGGTAGACAGTGACAGGGAGCTGAATAGCCCCCCTGTTATCCAGGAGGAAGAAGTTAGTGACCTGCTGAGCCACTTGGATCCTCACAAGTCTGTGGGACCAGATGAGATCCATCCTAGGGTGATGAGGGAACTGGCAGAAGAGCTCACCAAGCCATTCTCCATCATTTACCAACAGTCCTGGCTCACTGGAGAGGTCCCAGATGACTGGAAGTTGGCAAATGTGACACCCATCCGCAGGAAGGGGTGGAATGAAGACCCAAGAAACTCCAGGCCTGTCAGCCTGACCTCAGTGCCTGGCAAGGTTATGGAGCAGATCATCCTAAGTGCAATCACACAGCACCTACAGGATGGACAAGGGATCAGAACCAGCCAACACAGGTTTAGGAAGGGCAGGTCCTGTCTGACCAACCTCACTTCCTTTTATGATCAGGTGACGCGCCTGGTGGATGANGAGTAGGAGGGATCTGGACAGGCTGGATAAATGGGCTGAATCCAATGGTATGATGTTCAACAAGGCCAAGTGCTGGGTCCTGCACTTTGGCCACAACAACCCCCTGCAGCGCTACAGGCTGGCACAGAGTGGCTGGAGAGCAGCCAGGCAGAAAGGGACCTGGGGGTTCTATCAACAGGAAGCTGAACATGAGCCAGAGTGTGCCCAGGTGGCCAAGAAGGCCAATGGCATCCTGGCCTGTATCAGGAGCAGTGTGGCAGCAGGAACAGGGAAGTGATTCTGCCCCTGTACTCAGCACTGGTGAGGCCACACCTGGAGTGCTGTGTCCAGTTCTGGGCCCCTCAGTTCAGGAAGGATATTGAGGTGCTGGAGCAGCTCCAGAGAAGAGCAACCAGGCTGGTGAAGGGACTTGAAAACAAGCCCTAAGAGGAGAGGTTGAGGGAGCTGGGTATGTTTACCCTGGAGAAGAAGAGGGTCAGGGGAGACCTCATCGCTCTCTACAACTACCTGAAAGGAGGCTGTAGCCCAGCGGGCATCAGTCTCTTCTTCCAGGCAACCAGCAGTAGGACAAGATGGCACAGTCTTAAGATGTGCCAGGGGAGGTTTAGGTTAGACATTAGAGAGAAATTCTTTACAGGGAGAGTGATCAGACATTGGAATGGGCTGCCCAGAGAGGTGGCGAAATCATCGTCCCTGGAGGTGTTCAAGAAAAGACTGGATGTGGCATTTGGTGCCATGGTCTAGTTGACAGGGTCATGGTCTGGACTCGATGATCTCAGAGGCCTTTTCCAACCTGGTTGATTCTGTGACACAGTAAAAGATATTTCATATAACATTGGTAAGACATAGGTATTAAACCTTTTTGCCATTCTTTTTAGAAACGGGTATCTGAGTTAGTTCCCACAGTGATCATGAGCCAGAAGTCTATGGATTAGCTCTAGTGAGGTAAGCAGACAACTTGACTCCTTGACATAAGAAACAATATACACTACCTTTGGAAAAGTGCAGAGGCTCTGTGGACAGAAATGCCCTTAGAATACCATTATAGCAGTAAGGTAGGCTATCTTCTTCTGTTTCAGTCACTGAAATGACTGGTTTTATTTCAGTATCTGTGTAGAAAGTTGAATATGAAACCACAAAAAGTGCTTACCTGATATCTTCTGTTGTGTAACGGTACATTCAGAGCATTGTATCGATTAGATCCTACAGGACAAAAATTAAGTTTGCACTTACTAAATTGTGGGGGGTTTTAAGAGACTTATTGGTATATAGCCATTTAAAAAAAAAAAATAAAATTTCATTGCAGTAATCTTACAGTTCATGTAAGCAATATTAACTAAAGAGATACAAACAATTGACTTCAATAAGGTAGGCCTAAATATTCCCACTTAAGAACTGTTTCTTGTGACTAAGTGGAGAGAAAGTAGTTCTATACTTGCCTCAGACTGTAAGCCAAATTTAATCATCTGAATGTCCTGAATTTGATAGCTAAGAGAAGAATCCTCTTGGCCAAAGAACAGTAGTCATGACAAACAAGAGTGCAAAAATCTTTTAAAAGAAATTACACTTAAAGAATTCAAGATTATCTTCACATTTCAATTACATCCCAGGGAGTGCCAAGTAAGACTAATCTATTTTTTAATGGTTTGAACATTTTTTTAAAAAAGCTTCTGTATATACTTGATGTGTTGATAATTTAGACTAAGACATAGTCTCCATGTATTTCAGCATTCTGCTCTGGTTATGAAGTAACCAGACTAATTATGCAACTACAAACAGGCATAATTTTTAGAGACAGAGGGATATTTGTACCTAGAGAAAAGCTTACTAAGTCTTACAGATTTAAAAGGGATCACATCCATCCTCAATTAAATTGAGCAACTACTTCAGTTTAAAATTTGCTCTCAAAGGAAACTTACAGCTTTTTATTCCTTTTCCTATTCACACTTGGCTATTAACACATGGGAAGCTGTATTCAGAGGGTAAAAAACTCTGTCCGAAACTACCAAACCTTTCCACTCTGGAAATCATGCTTAGCAGTGGAGAACTCATTTGACTGCTACTGAAACTAGTCAGCTGGTAGTTACACTTAAAGCCAACTACAGAGCCTATAGGAAGACAGCTGGAATACACAGCGAACAAACATCTCCCAACTTCCTCTCATTCTCTTATCACTAAAGATCTGTCCTCTATTTGTAGCGTTTTCTACACAAGCAAAACCATTATGTTAAGCAGCTCAGTGAGCAGACAAATTATTTGCATCAAAGTTATTATTTGCTACAACGATAACCACCTATTTAAAAAAAAAATGGAGCTAAAGAAGCCAGAGAAATAGAAACAGGCAATAGATGCTGGGCAAGGTGACCTTTGTGAGAGGAAAGTGAAAAGGATATCAATTCAAGGCACCAACACCTCAGCATGATGTGCTCTATGGGAGTCAACATTTCCTAAAGAGAAGATGATCTGGTGTTCCTAAGCCAAGACTCACTGGATTGCCAACCCAGTGGAGAACTTGGAAGGCTCACCCCTGCAGAGGGTGAGCACCTGCCAGATCAGCTTTTAGAGAACCCAAGGCTATTTAAAACATCATCAGGTTTTATACTGAATGAAAAATGCAAAAGCTACCAGTAAGATATACAGGAAACTCAAAAGTCTGTTTTCACTTCTCTGCTCCTTCTCCACTACTTTCTGCTTTTTCACTATTCCAGGTTCTCCTGGTGTCTGCCAGAAGAGTGCAAGCAGTGCCTGCCTGACCTTGCATTCAGCTATTTAGGAAGCACACAGTGCACAGCACTGATCTGGCACATACTAAGCCATCCTTGCACCACAGTAATGCAAAGGCTGAGCGTTCCTAAATTCATGGTATCCTCTGCACTTCAGTTTTTCTAGTAGCAGTTGGAAAGGAACACTGCTTCAGGTAAAAATCCCCAAATTCAAAGGGCTTTTTTTCCTTGAAAAGACAAAAAAAGTCTGAGACAAACTACAGATGAGAACTAGTCTGGGTGTTCCCTGATCAGAACTGAGACACACTGACAAACTTCCCAACAGATCACTGTTGATCCATGCCTCTAAGTCAACATCTCTGCAGCCACCAGTTTATCCCCACCTTACTCCATCTTGAGAATATACCCTGCCAAAAAATACTTTAAGATGAGTAACTATTTTTACAGAGAAACAACTGAATTGACAGTGTTCCTTCATCTTTTACAATATTCTGTCAACACTAAGCAAGACAAGCGGCAAATTACTCAAAAGCCTTCAAAAGTTTTAATTTCCATTATATATATATAAAAGCTTGATATTTTCAGATTACTAAGTAAGACTATGACAAGTATTGTGAATACTTACTACAGTTACCTCCAAGTGTCTGTTCAGATGTCCAAAATTTCTTACACATAATACATTTTAATTCTTAAGGTGTACTTCCTCCAGATGGATACCCAAAAATCAAACAAGAAACCCAGACCAAGGCAATACGTACTTGTGTCATTAAAAGGTACTTTTTCATTTATTATGCATAGTGATTCTTCCAGTCTACTGCCCAAAGCTGCTTGAAGATTCTTTAGCTGTTGCTGGCTAAATAACAAAGAGACAAACGAAAAACCACACACACACACACGGTAAACCTTTAAAATTTAAATCTGTTCCCCAACACCATATCTCACCATAAGCATCCCTTCAGTGTATAAGTATCTGTCTCCTTCTAGCCATTAGACAGAAATAATACAGTAGGAACTATCTGTCCTCCTTTCTGTCATATTTAATAAATGACATTGTATTCTAATCCCTAACAAATGCAGTGAAAGATGCAAAAAACTTGTAAATCAGAAGTTCCATTCTTGAGAAGCTCAACTCACTTCAGAGCTAAAATTTACCTTTTTTTCCTATTCTGCAAATATTATATAAGCTATATGAAGGCATTCTTCTCTATTAGAATTTGAGCGGGAATGTAAAAGGGCCTTCAAATTAAGTTACTACCTATCGGATGTGGTATTCTGATATGTAGGTAATGAGTTGTCAATAATTCAGTTAACTATGTCACATCACTATTTGAAAGACATAACAGGCTCTTTAAAATCCCATATTTAAACACTGCTATGATAACACTGCCTCTTCTGACAAGACTTGGCAATTATGCTTCTGATGCATTCTGAAGTGATTTTTCTCTAGATCTGCTTCACTTGCATTCGACTGTGTATATAGATGTGAACCTAAGTAATTAAGATTACCAATATAATTAGATTCCTGAGATGAAGAGTAACATATCCCAGCATTACATACATATTTCAACAAAGATCACTGCATATTGATTCAGACCAAATTCCACACCTTACCCAACTTAGGCCCCCAAATTCTTCACTGTTTTGCTTCCCGTTTGACATCTAGAACTCCTGCACATATAGTGGAGGGTGGGGGGGAAGGTGTCAAAGTGACAGTTTTTTCCTTTTTTCCAACACTTGATACACAGAAATTTATCAGGACTAACAAGGAAAAATATTCCAAAATAGAAAAGCAAGATATGAAGAAACTTGCCAATAAGTAGCTCATGCACATTAACAAACATTTTTCTTGGAAAGCAGCTCCAAAACTGCATAGAAACAGCACAGCATGTACTGCAGTAGCATTGGGCATGACAGAAAATAAAGACAAACTGCAAATGTACAGATGTTTCCTGTCTCATATCCCCTGGCTCTTCTGAGGAAAGAGTGGGTGTAAGAGGCAAATGGATCTCTACCTCTGAAAGACTGGGGAAAACAGAAGAGCAGTATTCTCAGAGACATATTCTGTCATGTGCTCAATAGATACTGATTTCAGTATTTAAAACTAAGAAGTGTCAGGTTTTATTATTTGTAAAAGCCTCCCTTCTTAAATAGTAGGGACAATTTCTTACAATGACATTAATTACCCAGTCATCATAGAATATGATAGACAAGGTCTGAGCTGAATAGCAGCAGATTAAGACTACAGGTTTTCAAATGCCACAAAAAAGCAAACAGCAGCAAAACACAACTTTCATCGTCTTTCACAAGTGATTTTTAGTGAAACCCTGACCTGTATTAGAGGAGAGTTATTGGATTGAAGTATCTTCGGATCTATCAAAATAATTAAAATATATACTTCAAGGTTACCAGGTGAAAGAAGGAACTCTGCAACTGAAAATTCACTATGAATCTTACTCATTCGATTCAAGAACTATACTGCACATATAAAATGCACCTTAAAAATGAACTTCAGAGAAATGCACCCTAATTTGATCTGGCCCACACTCCTCAACTTCCCATTTTCTACAACTTGTGTTCAAGACAACGAAAGTATTCCAAAAATAACAGTATAATTCTTCAACAAAAACTTTCAAATATTCTAGCTGGGAATGTTATGCTTGAAGCAAAAACAATTGTTCAAAAAGCTTTTGCAGTGGAGGGGGATTTTTTAAATCTTTTCAGTCAGTTATCTCAGCGTATTTTAACCAAGTTTTGTTTTTAGAAGCAGTTTTTACACTCACAGATTTGTGTTTCATTTAAGTTCTTTACTTTCTATAGTTTTCCATTACAAATAAATTTGTCAAGCTTTCATCAACATCACTGCTACTTAAAACAGTCTGGAGACAAAACTGCTACTACTGAAAGCAAAATTTGTGGAGTTGTCTCGTTACACAGCCAAAGAAAAAGGGGGTTGACCTGCACAGGTCAGGCTTGCCTTCATACTATCATTTGTGTTTCATCAAAGTCTTTTTTTCTCCCCCTTTTTTTAAAGGTATTATTAAAATTATTAAAAATAATCACTAAAAATAATCCAGTTAATGTCTCACAGCAGTCATTTTTTTCAATCAAATTTCCATTATATTAAACAAAAACACTTACCATTCTTCAGTTCGAAGCCTACAGTCCTTAGCTTCTCTTTCTAGTGTCTGAGACTTGATCTTTATGCAAGAAGATAATCTCACAATGTAAGTACTGACACAGCAAGACATTGCATTTCAAAACTTTTCAAACGTAAGAGGAAAAGCTCCTTACTTCTAATTTGGCTTTATCATTCTGCAGCTTTTCTATGGCATCTGTGTATTTCTTCGTTAAACTGTCCACCACAGCTTGGTGCTGGGCAGCATCAGTTTCCAAAACCTCAAGTCTAGTTCTCAGCTCCGCTTCCAAACGTTTGTGCTGCTCATCTGCTTCAAAGAACTAAAGGAAGAAAAGCAAAGCTCTTAAGAAAGCTTCATTTTACTATTGAATCCAGTCCTGTGAGTTACACCGACCTCATTAGCCAGTTCAGATTAATAATTGCTAGTTTTCAGACAAACAGAAGTTTTATTTACAGAGGAAAGATTCAGGAAACAAAGTACTTTAATAAAAACAAAGTTTTCTCGTACTACCAAGTACTCCTTAAATATAGTGCTGACTAATAGAAGACACCTGAAAAACTGAACTTGAGCCATACATTTTTTTTCAAGTTTTCTAAAGAGAAATGCATTCCATTTTGGTAAAGTAATTCCTGACTTAATTACAGCAACTTGCAGAAAATATCTTGAACTTTAAAGCAATTTTGAAACAGTTAGTGAATTAATAATGAATTTCCACCCAGTACCAGGCTATTTTCAGTACAGTAGCTGTCACCAAAAGTTAAAAATCTAAATGAGAAAACATGTATTATGTAAATGACTCCACATATTGTCTAAAGAATCTGAAGTCAAAATACTTTTTTATTTGCCCAGTGAACATCTTTATAAACAAGTTATCTGATCTAATCTACTGTTTTGCATACAACTAAGCCTCTAAACCCACTAATTTTCAGACAGCATTTTACTTTCCCTGTCTTTGTTTGTGTGACCAGTTTTCTGATCGAAAAAAAAAGGCTAAAAAAAAAGTTTCACTCACCAGTATATGTAGTCGTTCATTCTCTTCTATTTTCTTCTGAAGATCTTCATTGAAGACACTTTTCTGTTCTTGACTCAACTGAGATGAGGATTCTACACTTTTCTAGAAGAAAGAAAACGCCCTCATTGTCTCTGAAGGCATCCCAAAGCCCATCCCCAGGTATGTGAGAACATTCCCACCACCAACTCCCAAAAGAGGCACATGAGCACATATCCTGCTTCCACTGACTAATAAAGCAAAAGGTAGGCACGTTGGACACAGCACAAGCCTCAAAGCAGCACCCTTCCCTTCACACCCTTGTTACTGTACAGTGGTACGACACTGACTGGTGAAAGCCCCTGCTCAGATGTCACACTCACACAACGACACCAGTCCTACGGGCAGCTGCCCATCTGAATTCATTGGAATCCCGCACACCTCCATGCAGTCAGTAACACAAAACCCCGAGCACACAGGCTTATTTGGTTTGGTAGCTGCGTGTAAGGCACATCTGCCCCCAGCAAGTGTCCAAGTGCGAGCCAGGCTGGTCACAGCAGGCTACATCACAAGGTGGCACTGGAAAGCACAGGGTCTTCCCTGCCCACCAACTACCCTGAGAATACAGACATCTCTCTGCTAACTCCTCATTTTTTTACCCATTTAATCCAAAAGACTCAGAGACCAGCAGTGAATCCCACGGTGCTGCTCTGCTTTACCACACTGATGAAGAATGGTAGTATCATCACCAAAAAAAAGGGAGACTCTTCACATTTAAACTTAATACCAAACTTCAAGTGCTCAGGACAGACAGGTCAGTTAAGCCATATCTGCATTTGATGTCAGCCTGTGAAGTACACCTGAGATATGGGCACATATTCTCCTCCTTCTACAAGCAGTGCACTCTGACACAGATTATCTACCTGAATCTTAATCTAATTAATTTTAGATGTGATGTACATGGTCTCCTGATGACAAGTCACCAAAGTAAGGGTGACATGGAATTTAGTATGTATGTACTTGGTGAGACCCTACAGGTAAAACTAAAGGGAATATATTTAAAAGATAGTACACTTCTTGAAAAAGAAAAAAGAAATAAAGCTGTGCATTCTGACAGTTGAACAGGAAAGAAACTCAGCAGCAATGGTTTGTAAAGCTACTCAAGGTAGGCTTCAAAATTTGGAAACACATCTAGTGAAACAATGATTTACACAATATGAAATAAAGGAACTGAAGGGTCCAACTGCAGAAAGGACCTACTATGGTGCATGAATAATGCAGTCAGAAGTACTATGCCTGTCAAGGAATTGGAGAGCAGAAACAAGAGTTTAGGGAAAAAGTAAGGAAGATGACTGTATTACTAATAAGTTGAAAGATTTCTTTAATGTCAGGTTTGATAGCTACAGCATATTGAGAGCTAACCAAAAAGAAAAGATGACAGTAATTAAGAGGGGTTTCCTCATAAGGAAAGCAGCAAGAGGTGCTTGAGAACTAGTTAAGCCCAAGCACACCATCCCTGGAATCGTGCTGTTACCTACAGAAGGCACAGCTGATCTTAGAATATGGTATTACCAGGTTTAATCAGCAAGTATTTTGGCAGAGAAAGATCACAGTACTGAAATTGTTCTGTCACTTTGAAATACCTAAGGAATACTAGCTAAAAATTGAGATTTCAGAGCATCTGACAAGATTCATAAGCTACAATCACAGATTGAAGAGTTAACCATCAACATCAGAATTACAAAGCATGGAGACGGGAATAGGAAATGAGGAGAGATCATCTTTCTTCATAGCAGCTGACTAATCACAGAGCTCCAAGATATTTCCCAGCTGTTTGAACATTTAATAAATATCCAAAAAGGGATATAGCAATTCAGTATCAGATGACAGTCAGGAAGAATAGAGAACTACTTAGCACGTATTATATGTATTAATGCTGTTTTATGGGTATTTTCACTAAAGGATAAGGCATTGACGGGTGAGGAGCAGACACCTGCTAAGCAAGTTTTTTTTGCCTTTAGCACATACCTTGCTCTTTTTGCCCCTGGCTTCACTTAATGCAAGTTCATCTTGAAGTAACTCCACCCGTTTGGCAAGCTGCTGATTTCTAAAGGTCAAGCTGTCCATTTCTTGTTGCACCTTTCTCAGTGATTGATCCTTCATCTTCAGTTGCTCCTGAATGACCAAAAAATTTAATTTTAGAACTTTCACACTCGCTTTTAATAACTAGAACAAATTATAAAACGAGGCAAAAAAAGTATCATTTTTAAACTGAAAAACAGATTTCGCTCCCTTGAGCTGCCCACAGACCACATTCAAGTAGGTACTTCATTCTGTAGGCTAATCGTCAAGAAGCAACCTTCCACTTTTACAAAGTCAGCACTTACAGAGAACTATAAAGACTATCTGCTAAACAGAAATTCTTCTAGTAAATCACGTTCCTCCTCTATTCTCTTAATTACAATAATTTTGAGTAAAAAGTACTCGTGTTTACCTATTTTGTCACAGCTTCATACATCTGACATGAGCAGGTTTTAGAGATTACCTTCAGTGAAGCAGAGTTTGCTTGCTCATCTACAACTCCTTTTTTCAGTACTTGGTTCTGAGCTCGAAGCTGAAAAATAAGAGATGCCAGTAACTATGCAAGACAATGGAATAAATAAGAGCCATTCACAGAGCATTGTGTTCTCTCAGGAGAGAATCAAATCTGAATGCTTTTTCCAAGTATTCTTTTCAGGCAGACGGCAGTGGTATCAGGTTGGAAAAAAAACTATCCAATTTATATCTTTAATTGCCAAGAAACAGGAAGTTACTTTACCACTTGAGTATTTTGGTCAAAGAGATCATAATTCTTACTCGACAAATATCTTTGAAGATTAGTAACTTAAATATAGCGAAAGCTTGAAGAACAGCGAATAAATACGGAAAAGCTGCAACTTCTTCCTTGACTACTCAAGTTCTTGGTCATATTCAGTGCTATTCCTGTCTCTCCCCTCTTCTCCCCAGAACTGTTCATAACCACTTCTGGAACACAAGCAGGGCTCACAAAGTCAATATCTGTATCAATTCAAGAGGAGCTTAACTATACTCTAATGCAAGAGTACTTACTATCTGTGGCAGCAGATCATCCAGAGATGATCTGCCTGACAGATGATGAGCCTGACATGAAAATGCATAAAAAGCACGGAAAGAAAAGCCCTCTAAGACTTCTTTATACAGTCCACAAATCTGAGCTAAAATCACTACAGCGAAAAGTGATACTCGAGAAATCTATTTCCCAGTCACTTCACAGAGTACCTCTACCCTGCAGCAATGAGGATACCCACAGTTCCATCTTCCCATTCCTTGATAATTGCTTGAATCTTGGTATCTTCAATGGCAGTTTGTATTCATTTGACATGTCTGAGTCCAGCTGTTGCAGACATAAATTAAAAGGGTTTGTATAGTGTTTGGGAATATCCCTGTCAGATGCTTAATAGCAAGATTCAATGCAAAACAGCAATGGCTAATGGTTTCAGTCTGATGACTAAGTGCATTTGAAAGGTCAGAAGTCAGTTGGCATAGCCAAGCACAGGCCTTTCCCCTGTAGTATTCCCACTGTGCTACTCAGGCATCACAAAGGCAGGAGAAGAAGCTGCCAAGAGCACCACAGAAAGACTTCCAAGCACAGGGTTTCCCTAGCAAGAAAAAGCAGTGCAGTAGTTTTCCACACCTGTTTTTCTGCCACAGCTACTAATGCAGGACCACGTCAGGTGCAGTGGATGAACACTTAATAAATATGGATACCCAAGCTGAAGGGTGACCCCCCTCTACAGGCTGCCACAAACTGCAACAGCCTTTTCACTGCTCCTTCATGAGAGCTACAGGAGAGAGCCAGAAGCTGCAGCTTGTGTGTTTTCAGAGTCTCTTCTTCACCTCATCCTTCTCCTGGACTGCTCTGTGAACTGGGAGGGAAAGCAATCCAGTGGCAGGTACTTTCCCTGGCACTCCTTGAGTCTGTCAAGCTCTTTCCAAGTGAACAAGCAAACAGCTTCCCAAGGCTACTCTCTGTTTCCACCTGCACACAACAAGCAGCCAACTGAACAACTGACCACGTACACACAGAGAAGAGGTGTCTGCAGAGGGGATTCCCACGACGACCCGTGTTGCACAGGAAATGGGATGAGATAAAAAAAGGAGTTCCCGCAAAGAACCAGCGAAACATCCCAGGAACAATGAAGGTCAAAGAAAGCTTTTGGATGTCATGATGCTAAAAGAAAGAGGATCCAGCAGCTGGAACATTTATAAAGTCAGAAGTCCACATTTTGAAGTTTCATTCAGGAATCAAGCAGCAAAATCCCTCAATTACCTTATCCTCAGCCACCATTAATTTCCAAGGCATAGCAGAGCCACTGTATAAAGCAACAAGAAATAGGAACTCTGTGACCTACAAAGCCCCACAGTGAATTCAGTTTTCTTAACATGATTTTGTGGAAACATCAGAAAAATAAGTATCTGTGAGCAATTTAAAATGGAAACAGGGGGTTTTAATAGCATTTTCAAGAAGAACAGTATCTAAAGACACATGGTTCTGCGGCACGTACAGTCAAGTGCCTTGTGCCAATCACTCTGATACACAATGATGCCTTCCTCCCCAAGGCTGTTGAAGGACCGTGCCATTCAAAACCATCTCCTCTTCCTTTTAGTGAAGAAGAAAGAATGAAGAGCTCCGCTACTTTAAAAAGCATCTCAGGCAGCTTGGAAAGGAAAGGCATTCTCCACCATGGGCTCCAAGTGAGTGTAAACACTGTGTTAAGCGGCACCAGAAACAGTCACCTGGAGCAGAGGAATGGGAACAGACACGCAAGTATGGAATCCAGTGCCCTCACTTCCAAGGCACTGCAAACACCACTGACACCGCTGAAGTCCCACTTCCATCACAGCGAACTCGCACGGGTGAGATACAAGACCAAGACCGAGCCTCGCGCCCGACTGGGAAGAGCAGAACAGGAGAAAACACGACCAGTTTCGCTTCCCTGGCACAGCCGAGCCCGCTGTTTCTATTCCAGGATGCTTTGCAGCCGAGGCCACTCCACTCCTCACCGTGTTCCCCCGGCACCTGCAAACCCAAACACGCATCTGCCCCGCCCAGGTCCGCCCTCGCCCCATCCCCGGGAGGCATCTCCGGGCCCCAAACCCCCCGCGCTACCACAGGAACCAGAGCCGAGGGCTCCGAGCCCCAGGGCGGGGGGGCACCGCCAGGGCAGCCCCGGGCCGGGCTCTGCTGCCTCCTACCTTGGAGTACTCCTGGGCCAGCTTCTGGTACTTGCCCTGCAGCTCCGCCGCGCCCGCCGCCATCTCCGCCGATGTGGGTGGGCTGGGCTCAGCCCGGCTCGGACAGGCTTGGCTGGACTCGACTCGGCCCGGCTCTGTTCGGCTCGGCCGGGCTCTGCTCAGGTCGGCTGGTCTCGGTTCAGCTGGGCCAGCCCCGCACGCCCGCGAATGGGCAGACGCACTTCCGGGTTCAGGCGGCGGGAGCGCTATGACGTAACCACGCCGAGAGGCGGGGGGGCGGAGCTTTCACCCGCCGGCGCCGCCATCTTGACGCAACTTCCAAGATGGCGGCGCGGCAGAAGGTGGAGCCGCGCAGGGCTGGATCACGTGACACCGGCGAGGCACTCGCGGCCGCCCCTGTTGCCATGGCAACGAGCCGCCCCGCCCAAAAAGCTTCGCCCGGGGGCGGGAGCGGGGCCAGGGGGTTATGTCGCGACTGTCGCGAGTCGGGGAGCGGCGGGCAGTGCTCCGGTGCTGCGCCGCCGTTCCTGCACGGGCACCGTGCTGGGGCTGGTCCCGCGGTCCCCGGCCCGGGCAGCGCCGTCGCCAGGGGGAGCCCCGGGCTGGGCACCGCGGGCACGAAGCACAGACACCCGCGGACACGGGAAACGCGGGTTTTGCGGATCCGCGGGGGAAGAAATGAGACAAAAGGCGGTCGAGGCACCGCTCATGGCTCGCAGTGCTCTTCCTATACCGTTCAGCCCTCACATCCATATTGGAGGAGATACTGCCATATATCGTTTCTGTCCCAGTGAAGACGACTCGGGCAGTCCCGTGTCACTGCAGTGCCCTCGGTTTGCTCCAAAGCTGCAGGAGCTCGAATTCCACAGTCTCGGGGATCACTGAGAGCGGATCATATCAACACATTTAAATACCTCAAAGGCGGGTGTTAAGAGGACAGTGCCAGACTCTCCGTGGTCCGCAGTGACAGATGGAGGAGCAATGGCCATAGACTAAAACACAAGGAGTTGCACCTCAGCATGAGGAAGAACTTCTTAAATTGAGGGTGGCAGAGCACTGGGACAGGCTGCCCAGGGAGCTCGTGGAATCTCCCTCTCTGGAGACATTCAGAACTCACCTGGACACGTTCCTGTGTCACCTTCTCCAGATGACCCTGCCTCGGCAGAGGGTTGGACCGGATGATCTCCAGAGGCCCCTTCCAACCCTAAAGATTCTGTGATTTGGAGTATCTGCACCCTGTGTTTTCTGGGGAGGTGGGGCCCTTCTCTGATGCCTCCAGCGTGCAGGAGTTTGTTTCAGAGCCGCTTTGATGGCTCCAAGCATTCAGCCACCCTCCTTTAGAGATTGCCGAGGCTCTGCTAATTATCTCCTATTTGCTTCTTCTTTATCCTCAGATTTGCCAAACATTTAAATGTGTATATGCCATCAGCACTCCTCAAGCAGAAGCTGAAAATATCATAATAGGTGTGTTCGGTCCTGCCAGATACTCAGCCAATGCAGAGTTTTGTTTCTGAAAATGACTGGAAACAGATGTGTAAGGAAAATAATACGGCAAAAATGTGATGAGATTTCACCAGCTGAGCATCTGGTGATTAGCAGGTTGAGGGCTTCCTGGTCTAGGAGAGAGATGTAACAGCAAATTATTATTTTTGTTCAGTTTCCATGGTATCATTTTTTCCACTTGATTTCAGCACAGTGTCTTCATAGCCCTTCCTCAGCAGTGGGTAGTGCTAGAGGTGCTAAATCATCATTTTCTTACCTCCTTTTGTCTTTGTTCCCCTTTAAGCAGGAGTAGATAGTAGGTGCCTGTAATGGAAGCTAATCTTTTTCCTTAGTCTTGAGGCTTTGATGGTGTGTGTGCTATTCTTCTGCTTATCACAGTAGTGGAGTTGGCAAGCCCTAAATATGACATGGTGGCCAGATTAGTAAATAAGTTTGTATCTCCTCTGGAAGTCTTACTGGCGGAGGACATGTCACTGACCCATATTGCCAACAACAGCGCTGTGCATTTTTAGGATGTCTAAAAGGGGAAATAAGCAAAATACATATTGTCATTACTCATCTGCTTGACCAGAAGAGCTTAAATAGCAATACTGGAATAAGAAATAAGGAAGTTCTAGTTTTTAACAATTAGAGCCACGATACACTACTCTTTCCACTCCATTTTATATTCCCTACAGAAGTTCTTAGCAAAGTAAATGGAGTTTGGAATTGTTCAGCACATTAGGGTTAACAGCAGCATGCCTCGCCTAGTGTGTCCTTACATGCCAGCGAAGTAAATTTTATACTGGACAATTATTAAAATCCTTTACAATTGATTCCAACCTGTATTTTTAGGTTTGCATTTTCTAGGGTGTGTCTTTCATGAAATGTTACATTGAAATACTTTGAACACACTTTGCAAGACACCACACTCCCGTTTGTGCTGCGTTCAAAGATGCTTTTGTGATACAATTTTATCCTTCTATGTCGTGCAGTGGACGCTGGCAGAGAGGTTTCACAGCTGAAAGCTGGGAGAGGGAGCTCAGAGAATTACAGTGCCTAGTTGTAGCAGAATGAATTGCTCTCCCACTGACAACAGTGTTTCTGACTGGGCAGCGAGCATTCAGAGTGGAGGAGCACAGAATTTATTTGCCTGCATCCATCCAGAGTGGCAAGATCCAAGTGTACATTATAGAGGGCGTTTATCATAGGAGGTAGTGCCAGTTTCTTAAAACACAAGTGAACGGAGTGAATCAAAAACTGTGTGCTTTTGCTGCTTCAAGACAGGGAGCTGACTGCGGGATTTTTAGACTCATCAGAACAGCACTACCTCAGTGCATTTAAGCATCAGGCCAGCCTCTGGTATTTTAAAGTGGTACTGCCTCTCGCCCAGTTTCTCGCGGATCCTGGAGTCCCTATAATGCTAGGAACGTGCAGTGTTGTGATTTATCAGTGCTCTGTGGTGCTACTTGGTGAACAGCTTCACACAAAGCTCCCCAAACATACAGGTGACAGAAGTTAGGTGGCTTGTTTGTTGGTGGGGGATTTTTAACTTTCTCAAAGGAAATTCTCAGATTCACCCTTTAGATTTGCCGTTGCAGCTGCACTGGTACTTCCCCAAACTTCAGCTGCGAAAAAATGTCTTTATTGTTCTGTTTCCTCGCAAGGACGTTCTTAATTCTCCTCTCTCCCTGGAGATCCAGGTTGTCCAGGCACTGCCCCCCAGAGCCACCTGGCACATGTGGCAGCAGCCGGTGTCGGTGTCGTAGGGAATGACTCACTGATTGCAAAGGACTGACCTAGTTGGCAGAAGTTCGGAGCGAGAGACGTCATGGGAGTGGAATGTCAGGCAGTGTCGGGTGGTGGCCACGGGACCCCCAGAACACCACCTTCTGCAAACCCACCCACGTGAATATCAGCACAGGTTATGGCAGCAGAACTTAATGCAAGCTAAAACATGATGTGTCAAGCAAAGAAATCCCTTTAACAAGGGTCATGGCATTTTTGTTTTTCCTGTTGGTTTTCATGAGGGAGAATGGAGAGCAAAGGGTAGGCAGTGAAACAGAGGCCATGCTTTCCTTCTGTCTATGCTCAGCAGCTACTATAATGGGTGTTGAATTTTAGATGCTGTCTCAAGACAGCTAATTTATTTAAGAATTACAGGGATTGTTTCAAAATCTCCTATTTTCAAGCTCGTTTATCCTCCCTTCCATGCTCTAACAGTGCTTCTCCCTCTGTCCTATTAGTCAGAACTTGTACTCACAGACGCCGTGAATAGGTGCAGGTAAAGAAATAAACAAAGAATAATATTTCAAATGATCCAGAC
This sequence comes from Oxyruncus cristatus, assembly GCA_013399855.1. Classification (NCBI taxonomy): domain Eukaryota; kingdom Metazoa; phylum Chordata; class Aves; order Passeriformes; family Cotingidae; genus Oxyruncus; species Oxyruncus cristatus. The sequence goes on from VXAY01006256.1 coordinate 17,384, forward strand.
TGTTTTCTGTGCTTTGCAAAAATAAACTCCATTGTTATCACTTACATGCTTACAAGTATTCACAACAAAAGGGTTTCTAAGAGACAGACAAAAATTCAAAAATGATTGGAAGGGAGCCATCTTCAGTCATCAGACTATCACAAGCAGCACATAAACCACATCCTCGGAAGCTGCAAACACCCTAAACTGGTGTTTTGTTTCTGTTATCGTAGCAACGGCAAGTACGAACAGCAGGATATGAGCTCACAATACAGGCTCGTTATTTCTCGTGGTGACTCTGTAACAAACTGCTTGTTATATATAACCTTTCACCTCTTCAAAACCTGATTGTGCTGATAAAATTAAAAAAAAAAAAAAAAAATATGTACAGGTATGCATTTCACGGAAGAGTTTATTTTAATAATTGTTATGTTCATTATCATAATTCCAGTATTTCGATAGCAGTTAAAAATAGAAATGAGAACGAGTCTTTCTCTCTCTCACGTCCCTTCCCAGCCCATAGGATAAATAGCTTGAGTCATCTATAGGGTGTGTGCAAGGCCGAGGGAGCGGTGCCTTTGTACAGAAAGAAATTGCTGAGAACGAGAAGACGGAAAAACTGAGCCGGCAGCTGCCAGCGATAAGTCAGAGCTGAATTTTGCAGCTCACGTTCCACTTGGGCACAGCACATACCAGCCCTGGGTGCAACAGCAGGAGCGTCTGTACCTGCACAGCAAATCCGCACCGGTACTCGCTCCACAGAACAGCAGAACTTAGTAACAGCTGAAAAAGTTTGATTCTTACTTTGTTTTTGAATGAGGAATTACCCCTCTTCTGGGGAAATAAAACCTCTTCTCCATCTCTGCCATCTTTTGTTGATGGTCTACACATCATCTACAGCCTCATTCCTTGATTTTCTTCACACTTGCAGGAACCATGGCTGAGAAACCTTGGCCCAGCTCAAACTGCCTGCACTCAGATTCCACAGTCTTGCACGTTTGCTGGAGAAAGAAAAATAAAAGCCATATACATTAAATTCTGAGAGACAAATGGCCTGATTTCACAGAGAAAGAAGACTGAATTGAGGAGTATTGTGAAGATTGTCCAGTGAGAAGTGGACGCTCGTTCACATACATCAGTTGTGGATGCAGACCTGTAGGCCTTGGAAAGAAGTCCCATGTCACCCCTGCAAGTAACATCCACAAAAACCAGGAGCTGTTACCTGAAGCAAAGATGACATGGTTTTGTCTTGATTTTCTCATCTCCAGAGACAAACATGCGAGCAGAGAAAGGAGAGAGATCTGAAAGATCGCCAGTAGTTTAGGAAACATTTTTATCAGAACTATTCCGAGTCGAGATTATTTTTTTTTTTTAAATTTTTAAAAATATTGTGGTGCTCCTGTAAATAATTTGGGCTTTTGGAAAGACCTAAAGGCAGGTCTTTGATGTGTAAAGACTATCATGGAAAAAGAAGAGGGATGGAGGAGACGTGGGCAGAGTTCCTCAACGAGAGAGCACAGGGGAGAAGGCTCAACACCACAGAGGAGACAGCGACCAACAGTTATTTGTAGAGCACCAGCCCGATGGGAAAGGGAACTGGAAGCAGTGGAAGGGGAAATGCCTCTGGAGGATTGAAAGGCAGAAAGGGAGTATTCCAATCAAACGCACTGCTGAAAAAAGTGCCTTGTTAGGGACAGGTTTGTCTTAGCGGATTACTATGAACTGGGATGCAGAAACAGCATGAGGAGCAACACAGCGTTGGGTTTGAATCCTAACAATGGGAGGAGGAAGATTCGTAGGGAGGATTACGAGGCTATAATCCTCCCTATAGAAATGAACTATATTAACGTTTTTAAAACTATGAATAATCTGGGGTTTTTTGTTTCAATTTTACTCCATTTGGGGGGAGGGGTGTTGTGCAGTTCTCAGTGTTTTCTCTCTTCTTTTTTTTTTTTTTTTTTGTGGTTATAATACTGACCAGTAAAAGCAGAGTTATTTCAGCTGAGTGAGATATCACATACCTTTAAGAAGGTAGCACTGGAATGCATTTACAGGGATGTGTGTAGTAATTAATCACAGAGTGACACAGTTGGTCAGAAGTATTTTCCTTTTTTTTGTTTTTTTTCAATAGGAGAATAGGCTTCCAGGCCTATTTTAGAAAAAATGCAATTTAGGTAACTATAAAAAACCTGACAACAACAAACAAAACAGCGAAAAAACCAAAACCACAAACCAAGCAACAAACAACCCCCCCAAAAAACCATGTGAGCAAAAATCCTCTCTATAGGACTTCATCATTATATCTAAATATTCTATGTAATAATTTAAAAGAGTTTTGCGGTATTAGAAAAACCCTTAAATTTCAAAATTACATCCTTTTTTTTGAATGGCCACAGACAATACAACAAGCTTCTTGACCTAGATGAAATTCAGCAAGAAACAAGAGGACACATAATTTACTGAAAATTGAAGCTTAATTATTATTGCCAGATTCCCATCCACAAGCATTCATTCACTTGAAATCCAGCATTCCTTTGAAGGAAAGCAGGGATGAGCCATTTGCACAAAACCAGCGAAGAAAGGAAGATTCACAGAACAGTGCACGATTTTCACCTCCAGTTGCATCCCATATTTGTGTATGGGTCAGTGCTAAAAGGAAATCTGGTATTGAGCTCTACTTGGGGCACTTGGGCTTCTCCTCTTTTTTATGAGACATTATGTATGATAAACAAAACAGCAACACTGTGAGCATCAGGGTATTTGTGAAGTTGGACACCAACAAGTAGGGATTAACAACCACATCGGAAATAATGAACCTTGACAGATCTAGGGTTAAATACTTTAAAATTAGATCCTGCTGAAAGCCGAATCTTGTTGCTTAGCAACGGCTGCATGGGATGCTGCTGTCACTCAGTGGATGCTTCTCTGGGGAGTTAACATCATGCTCACAGAAACTGGGTTATGATTGGGTCAAGGTGACATCATGCAGCACGACAGCATCACTTTTTAAGGTAGCATCCACTGCAATCACACCCAGAACTGTGTAGCCACTCAGAGATTTAAGGAAACATCTTTTGTTTTGGAAGGGCTCAGCTCTCCCTACACCTTACCTGGCCCACAAAGGGGCTTGCAGAGTCTGTGTGAAAGGGCAGGTTGTGTCAGCCAGCACAACACAGCCAAACTCAACAGGTGGATCTGTCATCTTTGCAAATTCCTCAGCACCAAAAGCAAAGCAAAATGCAGGTTGCTATTTGGGGAGCTCTGACTGTATTCAGAGCATGGAAACCTCCACGAGCAGTTCAGAAAACACGCACAAAGCTTATGAGAATAAAATGTACCCTTACTGAAAATAACTGGAAATTTAGTTAGCTGAACTAATTTTAGCATTTAAAACAACTGGGAACCTACTGGATCTTAGTAAGAAACCAAGATACCAAGTTAATTAAATTTAAAAAAAAGCCTGTGAGGCAAAAAATCTTTTTTTCGAAGTGATGCTGTGTTAAGGTCAGTACGGGCACCTACAGAATTCTTCTGAGTCCCTGCCTGCCAACTTCAAAGCATGTAAGTGTGAGTGCTTCTGGTCTGATAGGGACCAACCTGCACTTCTAGGCACGAAAATACCCAAATGCTTAACTGCTACCAGTGTCTTTGTATACAGAAACTGGGTCTTCAGTCCAATCTAGTATGCTGACCATTAGGGCTTGCAAGGTCAAGATACCATGGAAATGGAGATTATGGCAACCAGCATAAAAGCATCAATAGGTAGACATACCTAGTTTTAAGATACAGAATGTCCTTCTCTGAAAGAGCACAGACTTTCTTCCTTTTTTGGGACAGGCTGCATCAAAAAGCAGGAAGGTTACCAGGAGGGATCACAAAGAGTCAGGATCATGACAGATCTCATTACATCAACTTCCAGGTCATAACCTAAGAACTTTTTCTGCTGACTGGCGCCTCACCACTTGGCAGTGATGGAGCAGAACAAAGATAGGAACATATTAGTTGATAACAGGATTAGTCTACTGCATGTGACAGGGTAAAGGCCATGCCAAGCCTAGGACATACAGATGAGTGCTGCAGAGGCAGGGAATTATTAAGGCTAGATTTCAAAGAAAAGCACTCTAGAAGAGTGGTTTTCACTCATGAATGTGCTGTCAGGCTGAATTAAAACTGGAATTGATGTACAGAAAAGTGGTTAAGAGGAATGAAGATCATGTCTTCCAAAAGGAAAACAAATAATCTTGGTTTGTTTAATAAGTCAAGAGTCTAAGGAGGGAAATGATTGCTTTTGTACTGATGCAATAGGAAACTAAACACGCTGGTGTTTAACGAAGACCTGTTTAAACTAACACTGGCGGACAGCAGTTAATAATTTTACACTAGCTCTAAGTAGTCTATAATTGTAAAAGCAGGCAGCTTTCAGGAAAGCCTTCTGGAAGCAAAGAGAGAAAAAGAAACCCAACTGATCTGAAGACTGAAAATTCAAGCAGAGGTGATATTGCTTTGCCATCTCAGAGGCGAGAATGAACCTCATCGCTAAAAAACAGGGAAGAGTTTTTATGTCTCAATATGCTGGGAAAGTTCACAATAACATTGCTGGACTATGATGTGATTACCTCTAAGCAGAGCAGATGTTCACAGCTACATGTATTTACTCAGATTACCCAAACTAAGAACACTTACAGGTACCTGTAAGCTCAAAATCTGTGAAAGAGTAACCACACTCTGTGTCAAATTTAGAGAGTCATTTTTTCAAAATAAATCTAATCTAAGAAGTATTTCCTCAACAACTGTCCTTAAAATACAGCTGGTGTAAGTGCATAATTGCTTCAGTTAATGCTTTATTTTGAGAGTTGTGGCTTCATACAGAGGGTAATTTCCAGCAAAGCCATAACAGAGGAAAACACTCTTGGGAAATTTAACAATGAGCTCAAGGTTCTCAGCATAATACAGAGAATAACAATTAGAAAGATATCATTAACATATGATACATAGCTGTGATTTTGTCCAAACTAATTAGAGCAGTTGATCCCTTACCAGTGTATTAAGATGAACACTAAATCAAATATATTAATAGCACATACATATTCTGTAATGTGTGATTTAAATTTTATTTGATATGGCAATGAGAGCAAGTCTCTGTTAACACCTACTGTATCACTTCAAGTATTGAGAAAGTTGTATTGTCATCAGATCCTACAGTGCAGGCTTAACTTAGTGACACTACTAGGTGAAACAAATAAAAATAGAAAAGGTGGACCAATATCTGCTTTTAACAGAGATAACCATCATGTCCCATCTTGTTTCCCTGCTCTGGTCTTTCTGCCTCTCAGGCACTGGAAGGGCACACGTGTGTGCATTTGAGGGGAAAGCTGGCCCAGGAGCAGCAAGCTGAGGCATGTACAGAGTGGGATGGGGAGCGATTCATTCCTGATAGTGAAGAGGGGGCATTCCCACCTGTGTGCTTTCCATAAGGCCTTCTGGATGAAGATCTGATAGACCTCAAAAATCGTAGTCAGGGAAAGTAAACACTGAAAAACACCCAAACAAGACCTATGAAGCTTTATCCAAGGACACATTTTTTAAATTACCTGTCCTGTATTAGGTTGTTGATCTTCTGAGTACCATCCAAGCAACTTGGCCAAAGCAATATGGACAGAGAAGAGTAAATAATCACGGTTTCATCAGCAAAAGATTCAAGTTATTTCTATTTAAACACATGTTTTGCACAGAAGGGCAAAATATTACACAGTAGTGTTTCAGCAATTTCCAAGATGTCAAAACATTCTTTAAGTTCCACATTAAAGGGTAAAATCTTGGCCTTAAAAAGATGCTCTTCAAATATTATGGGCCAGCTATGGATGAACCTGACTGTAAGCAAATCCTGCTACAGACTAGTAGGTATTTTACAGATGACTTCCACATGCATGCAACGGTCTTAACCAACCTACAATGAAATACACATTTGGCTGTTATACACTGGTCCAGTCTCGTGGAAGAAGTTTACATGGGAAGGTGGAATTTTCAGCACCGTCTGAGACCAGAACCAGGGTCTGGAGATAAAGAGAGAACACAGCGCTTTCTGTTTGCAATGCTGTTTATTTTAGAAAAGCCCCTTTGATCATCTGAATGAAAAATGTGGGCAGAAAAGTCACAAATGTTATAAAACAAAGTTTATTCTGCAATATTTTGTCATAATGAATTGCATCTCTTTGGTAAAAATAAAATTTATAAACATTTTAATTAACAGAGATTAGCATACAAAAAACTAAACTTCTGTAAATCGTCTTTAAAACGGGTAAAGGACTAAACCAGAGGAAAAAGGGTTAGAATTGGTCACCTACTGGCAAAATTATTCTAAACAAACCCAAGGACATTGTTTATGCTACATTAGAAACAAGCTAACAGGAATGGTTTAAAAACAACTCTGGTTCATTTGATCAGAAAGCATTCTTACAATTCACTTTTAAATAAATAATAGTTACAATGAATTGGCAATTATAAAATGTTTTATATCACTATATGGCAGTAACATAATACTTTTAATTATGCACTTTTTAATTTGAAAAAATGTACACTTATAAAACAGACTTGATAATGGCACTGGCAGTTAGGTGTGAAGAATGTGCTTTAAGATAAAATAGCAGGTGCAACATTTGAAATATTCTACCTGTTCAATAAATATTCTGACCACACTGTTATTAACGTGTATGAGTGTACTTTGCTTTAATTAAAGCTTGTACTTTTCAGGATGATGAAAAGTTGCAAACCACACAACTTCCATTTGACAGCTGGATTTTGAAACATTTGATGTGACTTCTGCCAATCAGTAATTTAGGACTGGAATCTGGAAGGCCAATATAGGTTTGTACAGTATTCACATCAGATTTACCCTGAACAGAGACACCTCCCGGCTACAGAACTCTCATACACTTCTTCACTGCATTTAAAGAATTGAATGTGGTTCATTAATACTTTTCTTGCCAAAATGTATCCAAGTCAACCATTGGCATCAACATTTTACATATGTCACTAAAAAAAACCCAAAGCCCAACAATCAAAATAACTTTTAATTATACTCCATTTATAATATATACACCAGGGTCTCTAGCTGAGGTGGCAAACAAACCCAAACCCAATAGATATGTAAGAGAGAAAGGAAGGGCAGCTCTTCTCCCACTCCCAAGAGGGGTGCTCTGCATCCCTTTGCCTTTGCCTCCCAAACGTGCAGGCAGAGGTGTGGGACAACACAGTGGAACAGGTCAGGGACACAGACTGTCTGCCTTCTCCTTTGGAAGGAGAGAGGGAAACAGCAAAGCATGAAGAGCTTTACTCTGTGTCCCAGGGAAAGGCTATGACTGCTTTCCCCACTTCCAGAATTCCAGTTCTCCCAGGCTGAAAGCTGTAAGGACGGATGCAGCTTTCACTGCTGACTTTGATTAGTAATTGGTTTTTACTGGTCATTGCATATGGTAATTAAATGCACTGTTAGCATCCCAACTCCATCCCCTCAGATACGCTGAAGTCATTATCACCAGCTTCAGGGTTAACAGCAGCACAGCCACACTCCAAGTAAGTATTAACCTTCTCCAACTTTATCTGAGGTATAAAATAAACGCAGAACCAAATCAAAACATGGAGCCGACTACGACTGCAGAATTTCCAGAATACTTGGACTTTGATCCAGCTTTCACTGGAAACTACAGAAAAGCTGCAACCACCTTCAGCAGGAGCCCGGCAGCACCCCTTTCCAACAGCATGCAACTGAAATCATGGCACTGAGCAAAATCCCAGGCTGCTACACAGTATTTCTGTGTATCTGAATCCTGGTTTTCACATTGACACAAACTCTGCCCTTTGCACTTTTCCATCAAAGTTCAAAAGCAGTCCACGAGCAAAAAGCAGTTCCACCAAGCATTCACATCTTCACATCCTGAAATCCAAAGAACCACTGTGTTGGTAACTAATTTTCCTGTAAATAGCGAGTTTTACCCCTACTACCCATCAGTAACACATCCAAAATCATATCTAATTGGCTAATGCAGCACTTGTGATAGCCAGAAGAGACACACATCTGCACACGTTGCTCTGTTACAGGCAGAGCCTAACAGGTGTTCACACAAAGCGGCAATGAAGCAGAGTATTTTCCTTCCCTTTCCAGAAATAAAACAAATAATTCTTAAAACTGAAGTAATTGGAAAAAGAAAAGAAAAAGAAAACCAAACCACTTTTTTTTTTTTTTCCTCCTAGTGTTTGTGCTTTAAATTCCAGAACATAAAGAACCTCAAATATTTCAGGCTTGATCCAACAGCCATTGAGTCAGCAGGAGCACCACCGTTGTCTTCAAGAGGCGCTGGAATGGGCCCTCAGAGCAACAGACCTTCAGCAGCATGGCTGTGTTTGTATTTAAAATAGTTCATAACAGTATTCACGAAGAGACTGACAAATACGAAGGAAAAGGAAAAAGGGGCAAAACCCCCCACCCTAGTCTAAGAAAGGCATCCAAACAGCCAGGAAAATACCCCCTTGGGGAAAGGTTAACTTTTGGCTGAATCCAGCACTGCACTCCACAGTGGACATTGGTTTCCTAGGTGGCTCTGCTTCTAATTTTCAACCAGTTTGCCCAACACCTGCTGGAAGCAATAGCTTCAATTGTTGAGAACGTTTATGGCACATCATGCTACCTTTTAGCAACAGGAAAAATGACGGTGGATAGTTGTATACAATTCTGCAACATACTTAAGGCATCCTTGTATGTACAGTAACGTTAAAACCCACTCCAACTGAACTGCTTACCCATTTTTGAATGGAAATTTTAAAAACAAAACAAAACAAAAAACCAGGAATAAAGTTCAACATACCACAAAACATTTTTGGCTGAAGGATGTCTAGGAACTATAAAAAGATTCTCTTATTGCAAAATGAATTGTGAAGGAATTTCTTCCCGTAACAGAGGTCCTCCTGAGCCTCAGTGCACATCCAGAGGCAAAAGCCTTGCCTGTTAGATGCCCCCTATGTGGCAGGAGGCTGATGGGGTTCACACAGCACAAGGCACAGTGATCCAGGAAACAAAAGGTATGGATGGACAGTCCATGTGACAAAACCAACAAACACTGGGGGAAGGGGCAAAAACCCCCAACAACACTAAATTGGGTGAGCTGTCGCCTCCCCCGAGGGCAGGGAGGCCCTGCAGAGAGACCTCCACAAATCAGAGATGGGCAATCTCACCAACTGCGTGAAGTTTAAAAGGGCAAGTGCCGGATTCTGCACCTGGGATGGGCAACCCTGGGCGTGTGTATGGACTGGGGAACAAGAGGCTGAAGAGCAGTGCCGAGGAAAGGGATTCAGGGGTCCTGTGCAGGGCCAGGAGTTGGACTCCGTGATCCTGATGCATCCGTTCTAACTCAGCATATTCTATGATTCTACTGATTTAGGGTTGAGAAATCCAAAAGGAAGCAATTCTATTTTGTCTGAGATTAGGCAGCAAGACATTCCCTTTTCAGCAGCTGTTTGCCAGCTAAAGCCTCCACCTCATCTCTGTTGTCACCACCACCAACTGCTGGGCTCTTTTTTCCCTCCCAAACCAGTACAGGGGAGCAGAAGGGTAGATGTAGCAGGACTGTGTAGGTACTACATATTCAACAGCGGTGGTAACACAAAGACAACATCTGACTTGGAAGGCAACAGCTGTCACTGTTGGCCACATCCAAGGCATGTGTAGGCATGCACGTATCTGCATGAAAAGGACAACCCCCCGCACCAAAAAAATCCACAATGTGTCTTAAGATAAAACAACAAACCATGTTCCTTCAGGAATCTGAGCTGCACACAGCAGATTTGGGGGAAGGAGGGACAAAAAAGAAAACTGTGGGTGGTACCCACCTCAGCTACCCCTTATCCCACTCTTCCAGGGGGTGTTTAGTATCTTGCTGAAAGCAGCTCCGGCGGGTTTTCAGCCAGAGTGTCAGATAGGCCAAAAGATGCAGCAACTCAGAGTTGCTTCACCAGTGTTTTCACTAGGACCTGTCTAAAAAGTGAAGAGAGGACAGGTGGGAGGAGGCAACCAAGGCCAGAACCTTTTCTTTCCCCCTTTCTTTTTTCTCCTCCTTTTTAATCCTTTACATGGAAGTCAGAGCCCTTAGACAGAACAAAATTCACTCTCTGCAGATGGGGCCAGCAGAGATGTAAATACGATCCACAGTGTGCATCTGAACAAACATATCTCTGAAAAAAAAAAATAAAGTCAACTATTAAAAAGAAAAAAAACAAACAGTGATCATTAAGAAGTATGCTTTCAGGTTTTCACAAGTCATGCATCTCTAATTTGAGAAGATTAAATATTCTATTTTTCTTTTTAGGTGGTGATTTAAAAATAAATGGCTAAATTATAGTTTGCGCCAAAAATAAAAAAAGCAGTGAGTCCTCTTATGGCTTTGATCTCCCTTGTGAAGGGTAAAAGTAGAAGAGTATTGCCACAATTAAAAAAAATATATGTATATATTCAACACTGACAAACATATTATTTTTTCCTTTGCTTGTGACAGTGGGTCTTTGCAGTACTTATTAAGGAACTCAAGCACGTTTGGATGCCAGCAAGGTGGAGCAGAGACCCCGCTGCTTCTTTCAACTCCTCATCGATTTCTTGACACAATTCCTCTAGTGCTTTCTTGCTAGACTGACTTTCCTTCGAGGTATCTACGCAAGGTTGTGATGCATAGCCACTGTCTCCGAGAGGATCATCTTCATAGTCAACGTCTGTATCCACTTCACTGTGAAACCCTTCGCTGCCATCGCTCCCGTCATGGCTGGTCTTGGAAATAAATTCATACACCTCGTCGAGGGAGGACAAGGAAGACACGCTGGACCTGGATGCACAGCGCTGGGAACCCATGCTGCTGGCACTGTAGTTGTGATCCTCGTTCGGATCAATATTGGTGGCCGCAGAATCGTTTTCCTGCAAATTTATGGAACTCGGAGGATTGAATGCACTGCCATAGCTCCTCTTCTTGGGTGTCTTCAGAGGCTGAGGTTTCTCACCTATTAAAAACAAGGTGTGCCAGTAAGCAAATACTCTAATGACATCACCTGCACAATGAGCTGCCTGACTGCAAGGTGAGCTGAACGTCAGCAGTTAAGAGTCACGGACTCTTGCACACATTTACTGTCATCCACAGAGGACAACAGTCCTCAGCTAATTGCAACTAAGAGCTACAGAGAAGTAGCCAAGAAACTCTCCTTACCCTTTAGCACAGAGAGGGCAAGGGAAAAACTTTGCAGAAAAACCCCAAAATTAACTGGGAAAAGAAATAGAAGGTGGTTCCAATAAAACTCTTGCAATGCTAGCTGAACGAACAATCAAACCAGAATTACTTCTTGACTGCTCTTATTATTTGGAAAATAGACCATACTTGTTTCCTGAAATTTTATAGAGAAAGCCTTTAGCTACTGAGCAGAGAAGAAAGACAGAGTAAAATGGCTTATGCTTACAGTCCAACATCCCTTGCTGAATGGAAGTATTTAACAGCATCATTGCAGTAGCAGCATCAATATCAGATTCTGTGAAGCAGAAGCAGCAAAATGTTAGATCTCAGGTAAGCCTGACAAGATGAGGTCCCTAAAACATACAAAGAACATATATATACACCTATACCGGCCTACAATAAAAAGTGGGGGCAGGGGGAATGTACAACCTCAGACTAGGCATGACTTGTACATCACAACACTGTTACAGATCAGTCTCATACCTTAACTGTGCTATTCAAAAGCTGAACTCTCACGTTGCACTTACCGAAGCCAAGAATCAGTGACATAATTAGACATTCATGTGACAATGCTGTTGCTATACTTAACAAGTGCCTTTTGTTTGTACCAGTTGAGAGAGAAAGATTAGACACATGGCACAGCAGAGCATCTCAGCAGCTTCATACCCTGGCTATGTGAATGTGCAAGGCTGAGAACAACCGTGCCTGTTAGCACAGCAATAATTCACATGTATCCCCTCCCCCAGCAGTTATTTTTCACACTAATAAGTCAAACGGAAGAAATCGAGAATATGAGGGGGGAAAGGGCACTGAACTGCTTGATCTAGAAAGCACGGGGATCTAAATAATAAATAGGCACGTAAAAAGGCTTAGGTGAACTGCAGCACTGGCAGCTGGGGTGACAAGTGCTGCTGTAAAATGCCATCCTTTGCTGCCCAGAGTGGATTGCTTTACATGTCTGAAAGGCACCTTGAGGATATTAGGGCAAAGAGTAACATTTCTAACCAGAATCAGGTGAAAAGGAAAAGAAACAAGCACGCCTTTCCCACTCATTTCAGGATATGCTCATGCACTTTAAAAAAGAGGAAATCCAAGGTCTTTCTTGGCTCACTTCAGCAATGGATGATGACTATTCCTTATACAGGACAGAAATATATATGCTGGACTAACCAGGCAAAAGAAGAGCAAAGAGACAGTGAGCTCTCACAAGAGCCTTGGTGTCTGAGGACAAAAGATCACATTTGAGGTGCATGTAGTTATGGACCCATGTATGAGCAGGGAGTGGAAAAGAGGGGCTGGAAGACAATGTGCTGGAAGGGACCAGCAGCAAGCAGAACAGGCTCTCAGTTCTGCTGAACTGGAACTGGGGTGGGAACTGTTAAAGTGAAACATCAGCAGTGTCATTTCTGATGGCATTTGTTTCCCCCCACACACACACATTACAGGCATTAACTGAATTTGAGGGGAGGGTTAGTATTGGGAAAGGGACTGCAGAGTCGTCAGTGTGGCTTCCTCATCTTGACAACTGTCCCTACCTTCCTCCCCGACACTTTAGGATATATTGCATCAACATGGGAAGGGGACTGGCCTGCCATTTCCAGCACAGGCTATAAAACATACACATTCCCCTCTTGTTCTCAATGTCTTTCATTTTGGACCCACTATACTTTAAGGTCTATCCCCCACTGTACTCATGAGATTGGGTTTTTTTATTGTTTTGTCTTTCTTTGGCAGAAATAGAGGCCCTGAATTTACAGGTCACATGTATCCAACTGAAAAAAAGAAGTGGAAAAAAACCCATGAAGAGTTACTTTGCTCCACTAGTGTAATCAGAAAGTGAAATATTTCCATTCCTTACTTGCTATCACAGACATTTTATTTTATCATCTGACGTTGGTACACAAGCACCATTTGTTAAAATGGCAAGTAATTGGAGGCATTAAACCCTGGAGGCAGGGATTACTACCTGCAAAGACTCTTCTGCACCTTAATACTCCCAAAGAAAGAGAAGAGACACTTCTGCAGTGACTTCTTAGCAGTACTCTGTGTCACTGTTAAGGTGCTTTGGCTTCATTTGTGATTGACCTCCTCAACAGAGCAGTATTTCCCAAGTTTATGCTTCCCCAGCAGAACAGCTGAGGAAGCACCTTATTACAAGGAATTTTTTCATCTGCACGAGAGCTGCCCTATGTGACCCCAGGAACATTAATGGCTTCCCTCTAATGCCAGAGAAACGCTCAGCAGGTTCCACGAGATGCAGAAATTAAACGATAACAGACAAAAATCATTATTTTGGCACCTCTGGTGTAGTTAATTGGAACAGTTAGCATGAGGCTGGCAATCCCCATACCTGCCACAGGACACAGCAGCAAAATCATTAGGAGGAGAGGGATTTCTTGTCTTCTCTAACGAGCCCTGAGAATCCCAGATCTAGCAGCCCTGCAGCAGCCAGCCAGCCAAGGAAGCTTCCTTGCCACTCAGGTACAACCACAAAACCTCCATCTGGATGCACGGTGATTGTCATCTGTGGGCCAGGCACCTGCTTGGGCTCTAAAAAGCCTTGGCTCTGCTGCCTAACCAAAGCTGCTGGTTTGTGTCCAGAACTAAAAGCCACCTTCTCCCCTCTAAGCCTACCATGCTACCAGAACCAGGGAGCTGGGTGTCTGCTGTGCTGCTCAGGACCCACTCTGTCGGTGGCCTTTCACTGGCCTTTTGAAAGAGCTTCAACAACACTCCTATACAACACATGCTCGCTTTCTGTTAGATTCAACTTCTGTGGCCACATCCCTCAAGTTTTATACATTAAAGTTTGCTGCCTTTGGTTCTCAGTCCTTGGTCTTCAATAAAACTAGTACAGAGATGTGAAGCTTTCAGATTTGTTTTCTACTGAACTGTTCATTCTTTAAGTAGGTCATATTTGGGAGTGATGCGTGTGCTGAAGGCTTTGCTGTCAGAACACGATGGCCCCAATTACACCTTGAAATTCACCTTATGGATTTAAAATTAATACACAAGTGGCTAATATAATAGGCATATGTTGCATTACGTCTGGGTTTTTTGTCATCCAGGAGACCCTTCAGAGCAGGTCTGTAGACAGTATCGGCTGGGCTGCAGTACATGCTTGTGACTAAAACCAGGGGAGCAGAGTGAAGGAAAATGAGATGTTTACCTTTGAGAGATCGGCCATGATTCTGCTGAAGGACTGAAGTTAGGTAGTGAGGGGACGACGACCTACTGGAAAGAAATTCAACAGCTCAAAGCCAAGCCCTAATTTAGGCAAATGATTTGTACAAAGTGAAGAGGACACCATAATATGATCACAGAAGGGTAAAAACAAAATCAACCCTATTGCAAGAGGTGGGCAAACAATCCCTGTTACCCTCAGTAAATGGCTTGACACTTTGGCTGATAGTTTGTGCAGCACTATTTTAAGCCATCATCAACATTTGGAAAACACCTCCAAACACACACAACTAAGCAAAAATCTTGTTGGCAAGAGATACTGACTTCTACAGATTTTATGTAGTTGCCTAAAGGCTGGCTTTTAAACAAAAACATTTTTTTTTTAGTATGTAAAACCTACATGTGAACTAAACTGCTGCTTAACAGGGATGCTCAGAGCCCAGGAGCAACAGAACAGGTAAGGAGCAGTTGTGTCTCTCTGCTCTTCCAAACAGCAGTGGGCAATTAACAAAAATGAAAGGTAATGTGCAAAAAGCTGGGGAAGAACAAAAAAAAAAAAAACCAAGATACCTGATGATTTTAAATTTATCTGAAGCTCGGCTGTTTTGGTGATGCTATCCGGGTTTTTTTCATAATCAGACCAGCTTTGCACCTGGCAAAGCACCACTAAATCCCTTACAGAATAAAGGGCAAGTTAAAGCTTCTGCATGGTTTGTTTTGTTTTTTGGGGTTTTTTTTTGCTACACACCCAGTCCTAATTATTCAGTTAATTTTAAATACCCTAGCAAGCAGCTAGAAATAAATACAACAAAAATAGTACACACTATTAAAATTGCATGAAATGTAGCAATGTGCATCTTTTATAGCGTTGCTGGAAGAATCTGAAGGGCGACGAGCAGAAATTTTCAAGCCCACCTGTAACAGAAACCTCACAGAATTAATGGGGGTATTTTCATCCTTAAGGTGTGTTTACCTTCTATATTTATCATATTTAGGCAGCTCTGTTTTCCAAAATAAGGCACAGCCACAAAACCCCCCAAAATCACAAAGCTGCTAAATGTTTAACATTGTTAACTATTTGTCTAGATCATTCATTAAAACTCAAATGGTCACTTCAGCTTTAAAAACGCCTTTTTTAAACTCAAATCTTCATTCTTTGAAGTTTGAAGAAACTGCTTTTCACTGGTGACTGGCTGGTGCTGAGTCTGTACTCATCTCAGCCACCCTGAGATCAGCTGCCCTGCACAGATGTTAACAAGGGTGCCCATTTAATACCCTCACTGCTCCAACTTGCCATCATATTATCCAAACTCAGCTGGCCATTTGCTAACAGCTCCAAAGGCTGCTGCAGTGTAGGAGGGAAAAAAAAAAAAAAAAAATAAAAGCTAGGTGGCTTGAAATGCCATCTGGGCTACATAAGGAGCTCTTGCTGCACCACAGCCTGCCTGGCACTGGTAACCAAAGCTACTGAAAAGGAGAGTAATATTTGAGCACCTCCCCGTGTCGTAACCAAGGGGAAAAGGTTCCAGCTCAGCTGAATGGGAACAAGTGGAACACCAGAGTTCATTGTCTGGTGTGTTTTCTTGTAGCAGCAATGGAGTACAAAGGGAACCCCAAAAATGGGGTGGAAAAAAAAAATTAAACATAAAAGGAAAGCAATGGTCCAACCCCAACAGGCTGGCCCTGCAGCCCACAGGTCCATTGTACAAAGAGATGTTAAACACCTTCATCCTCTTGTTCTAAGCTCAGATCCTTCAAAAATCACATCCACATGGAGCTTCCCCAGAGCAAATTAATGCCCAGTATTGATTAAGACAAGCTGTGCATAAGGCATCTGCAAGATGAGGACTGTGGCCATCCCCAAAGCCCAGGGCTGCAGTACATGTAGTACTACAAACAGAATGCAGCCAGGGGCTTGCACCAACTTGTTGAACAAGCTGTGCAGAAATAAAATGCATCAGGGATGCCAATCATCTATGATAATACAAATTTCAGTGTCACTAGACACAGATCACAGTTTTGGAAAGCTTCTGCTCAAAGTAACAGCTTAAATTTTATTTTAAAATCCTGCAGAATGATAGGCAGGCTCCCCACAAACACACTGTAAAATAATTATGAACACTAGCCTTCCCGCAGAAAAATTCAGAGACTCTCACAGTCAAATTTTAGGATCACCCTGTGGATAAATTTGGACAGTACTTCCAGACTGTACCTCTGGGCTTGCTCTCTCTCTTCAACAAAGCAGACCCTTGGGGGCCCTTCCCCAAAATTAGGCCAGAATTTAAATCAAATCCAAGAATCTTTAAACGTGGAAGGAGGGAAAAAAAAAAAATCTGGTTTTCTGTGTGTGATGGAAAGTCATGTAAATTTTTTTTTACTATTAATAAACTGGTTTTCATTAGGAATAAGTCTGGTATCTTAAAATGCTGTTTCTTATTTTCTTGTACTCAGAAATACAAGCACTGCAAAACCTTTCCCATATTGAAGACAGTGGGAATTCTGCCATGTGGCTTCACTAGAACCAGGATTTCCTTCTAATTGTGATTGTTGGCAAGAATGACTAGTTCTTCAGTGAAGGGAAAAAAAAAGTTACCAAAAACAACAGCTTCAAATTAAAGTCATGATCTTCTAAGTACTTCAGCATTCAGATAAAATCTCTCCTTCCCTACGCCTGATTTCAGTATGTTGTATACATTTCAGTATGTATTTAGACAAGCTAAGTAAACCACACTTCAACATAACTTCAGCTGGACTAATCTTGAAGACCTTGGAGATACTAAAAGCTTAACTGAACTCCCTGCCCTAGGCTGAGCCTGTCTGGATCCTCTGTGCCTCTGGCTGGACAGACATCATCCAGAGGTCCCTCTCCATCTCAATTATTCTCTACATTTTAATGTCTGTGTTAACACAGACATGGTATTAAAGCTTTCAAGGACTAAACCTTCACTTGAGTTGTACCATAAAAACAGAAATCTATGCCCTTACACAGAAACACTAAAGCCTGTAAAAGCATTATCCTCTAGAGCCTGATTACAGTCATTTCAGTAATCTTTATTCCCATAAAACCAAGCAATACCACCAGTCATCTCATACTTTCCACGCTGACTATTTCTTAATACTTAAATGCTTCGGGGTTATTTTAGTATTGCTCCCATTCCAGCACAAAGCTGGAAAACAGGATACTTCTGCCTGGCTTGTTCCAACCCAAGATGGTCCTGGGTTGGAGAGAGACAAGAGATCACCGGTTATATCTTGCAGGTTACAAGCCCAACTGGAAAAGCCCCTGTCACACAAAAATCTTCATGCAGACAGCTAAGGCTTGCATGGGGTTGCCAGTTCCCAGAGTTAGTGTCCTGTTGGATCCTGAAAAATGCCTGCTCAGTGTTACCAGTCCAGTAATCCCAGTTCCTCCTGTCTGTTAAGGAAACTCCTTGCAGTAAGGTTAAGCCATAGGTCAAAGTACCTAGATCTTAATTATCTTTTATCTCACCCAAATTCTTTGCTGAACTAGACAAACCAGCCACATGCCTACCTAAGAACTGAGCTCACTCAATGCATTCCTCTGCTTTGTGCTCCTCCTGTCTGTCCCACCTCTACAGGCTGACCCAGCTCCTCTTCCTCTACTGAGGATGCATGAGATTGGCTCCAAATTCCCCCAAATCTATTGTCTGATCTTAAAATGTACCGGTAAGAAAGCCCTGGTTTCAGAAGTCTTGCATGCTCCACCTCAGAGTACATTTATGGCAAAGACTGTTTTTTCCATCCCTGCTGCAAAATCCTTTTAACAGCCTTGGAGAAAAACAACCCTCACAGACCAGCCTCTCTAAGCACTTCAGACTGTAGAAAAGTTGATTGTTTTTGACAACAGCACAGAGTATATACATTTTATAACCAGACAGGCGACTTACAGCAGAAGACACCCACCTCCTCCAAAGCCAACACAGGACCAGAAACACTTGACTCAGTCCTGGTGAACTGTGCTTGAAGGAGGATTCTGCTCCAGTTCCCGAGACTGCTTGCCCCCTGGAGAAACTGGGCTAACCAGTAAGCACCCAGCACACCCCTGACCTTCTTCTGTGAAACTCTCCCATAGTTAAGGAGATGACTTGGACACACATCTCAGATGTGCTATCTGGAAGCCCAAGCTCATTAAATCGCCCCACCTCATCTAGTTGGTCTCACCTAAGCCCCACTCAAATTCTTCTCTTGGGTGGCAAATGGTAACAACAGATCAACATCCATGGGGGCATTTCCTCTGCCAGGTGGAGAAACTTGGATGAGTTTCACGCCCTACTTGGATGAGAAAACTTCACCTACCTTGGTGGTGACGCCGGTGGAGTATAAAATGCAAGTGCTGAGGAAAAAGGCTGTTTCTTCAGTGCTTGGACAAGATTAGGTTTGTATTTTGGGTCAACGCACCACAACGACCCTTTTCCATTCACCTGCATGAAAGAAGCATGGCAAATTAGGAAACCTGGGGCCAGACTCTTACAGTCCTTTCTAATTTAATATTCCCAAGTTGCAGCACAGCGCAATGACTGTACACAGGCACACATCCCAGTACAGATGATGTACAACATCCACAGGCAGCTCCATGGCCTGCATGGAAAGTGCATGCTCCCAAACTAAGAAAACAGTCATTATACACTATGGAAGCACCCATCTTGCAGCTTGGGATAGCATCTCCAAAGCCCCTTCTCCAAAGCAAAGAAAGTAATCGCACTGGTCCCCCGAAAGCTGTAAACCTTATTTTAACACTTGGTAAACACAGCTGTGAGTTTAAGGATCTATCCAAACACTGGCAAACTAATCAGCAGTCTTTTCATTAATAGGTTTCTAAGCAAAAAATCTAAGCACCCTTCCTTTTGCTTAAATACGGCCACATACTCATTTAACTTTACAGCATCCTGTAAAAGGATCTTGCTGGATGCCCAGCATTTTCCCACATTTTCAAAATCTGAAAACTTAATGAATGAATTTTTGATGCACCTAGCAACGTAAGCACGACTGTGCTAGTCATACTTGATATTAAATTTGGTATGTTGAAACGTAAGCAAGATTAAGCACCTCTTGCTCCTCTCAAAGGTTTCCTCAAAAATTAACTAAATAAAGAAAAAAAACCTGTTTTTTTGAGCCTGCTAGTTCTTGCAACATGAAGAAAATTAAATAGGAAAGTTAAAACCTGATAGATCAGCTAAAAACTCTGCAGGTAGCAGCACTGGGGTTTTTTTTGGGAAAACTGGTATTACAGAAATGGTCATGTACCTGGCTGAAGGGTGGGGCAGCTCTACATGTGAACAGGAAGAAATTTTAGAGGATTTGACGGGGCTGACCCTCAGAGCAGAAACCCAAGCTTCGTGGAGCACCTCCTGTGAACCCACAGAGGACAGCTGGTCTCCTCCTGCCAGTACCACAGGGGGCAATAATACCCTTTTTATGCATGGATGCTCCATGACTTACTCAAGACTGAAAAGGTCTCATCAAGCATGTACGTCTGGTTCTATTTAAGTAATGTGTTGGGGTATTTTTTCCTGGAGAAGAGAAAAATACCTTGCTATCAACAGAGAAGAGAGCCCCAGCTGAGAAAGAGATGCAGCTCCACAATTTTAGTTGAAGTCACTGCCTTTCAAAAGATCTCTGAGCTGCCGCATCTCTCCAAGTTATTTTTTTAACCTGAATCTTTCTTTCACTCATCTTTTCATATTAAAACTGAGCACAGCCCATAAGATACTTATCAAGAGCCTTACCTTTAATTATTGAACAGCAATGGTGGCTGGGCGAATGATGTAGCCACCCTAAGT
Organism: Oxyruncus cristatus; assembly: GCA_013399855.1. Classification (NCBI taxonomy): domain Eukaryota; kingdom Metazoa; phylum Chordata; class Aves; order Passeriformes; family Cotingidae; genus Oxyruncus; species Oxyruncus cristatus. The sequence goes on from VXAY01006256.1 coordinate 37,608, forward strand.
ACTAACAGGGGGTATCCTCCCAATTGGCTCAATCCATCATCTCGAGGACACTTAAACCCTGTAAACCCTGATCCCTTTCTCCAGCATCCCAACCCTACCCAACTGGTTCTTCTTTTTTCCCCTCCCTTTGGTAGATTTGAGGCTGTTGCCCTCAGGGAACAGCAGGAACTCCCCTGACCAGCAAACCACTGCTCTACAGAGTTTTTATCTGCTACTTTAGGTGAGCACTTTCGCTTCACGCCTAATTCAGTTCAGCTGCTGGGGATTCGTTTCCCTCTTTCATCTTCACAGCCAGGTATTCCCGCCAGCTTGCTGCTATGACAACTTAAAACAAGGATCTTGGGTGGGTCTTGCAAGCTGAACCGGGCATGCCCTGAAGCCATGCAGATACTGACAGACACAATGCAAGAGGCGGTAAAACAGGGTGACTTCTTCTGTGGGTTATGTGTAATGTGAAACCGCACTTCCACCCACCATTACGGATACTAAAAGCAGACATTGAGCAAAAGAGGTGATGCCCACGGGGCTGCTCCTGTGCGCTGCTTCCCTTGCACCCTCTGCCCAGCAAAGCCCCCTTAGAAGCCCAGCCCAGGTCTGAAGTTAAGTGTCATGTCATCCTAGGATGCTCTAAAATGCCAAAGTGCCTTTGGAGGTTACTATTTCACATCAACAATGAGACACGTGTTGATGTGCTAGCTGAAATGTAGGTGTAACTTTCATTTAAGACCTACAGAAACACCTCTCCAGAGCCAGAGCAGAGAGGCCACCAGGCTCTTCTTACTCTGCATCTCAGAACATGTGGAGCAGTCATATGGTTCTGAGATAATTTTTTGGCCTATCATATTTTCTGCACCTTTCTAATGTTTCTAATTTGACTTGCACGACTTATCTAGGCAAAAACAAGGAAAGAAAGTAATCTCTATGTTTTGAAGCACTGGAGCTATTTTGTAAAGACAGTAATCTTCCAGCCCCCAGCATTTTGGGATTGGATTATAGAAAAATGCATTGGAAACAAGATGCCTCCCATGATCCAGCCTCATCCTGTACCACCACCCCACCACCAGTCCAGTGAGTAAAGCCTAAGCAGCAACCAAAGCAGAGCAACCTATCTGGTGCTGGTGGCTCAGGCTCCCTGCAGAGGCAGACACATGTCCCTGTCCTGCTGAGAGCCCTCCACAAACTTCTGCCCTGGGCAGCATTCCCAGCTCCACTGGGTATGGACAGTGCTCACCAGTTGCTTCCACTTGAGGAAGGTGAACACAGAAAATACTCTCTTTGTGCACGGAGATACATCATATATTCACCAAGAGTTTTATCAGGTAACAGGCATCTCTCTCGTATCTCTACAGCTTTATGGGTGGGACCTGCCCTGCTCCTTGCCCAAATATTTGAAGAGCTACACAGACTGCATACCACCATTATTTGTCAAAGAAGAAAAAAAAAAAAAAGACAAACACTAAAAGAAAAAACCCCCAAACCACATATTTACCTAGAAGATAGAGAGATTTGTTGAAGACATTCAAGCCCTGTACCCCATCCTGCAGAGGAGCCAGTGGCAGTGCCACGCACATCCATGTAAGCACTGGCCTGCCAAACTGATGCTTGATGCAAATGCCACTCCTGCCTCCTCACACCTTTTCTTCTTCACACCTTCACACCTTCTCCCATTTGGTAAACACACTTTCTAATCCCCAATGCCACAGTTGTAAAACCAAGTCTAGAAAAGAGCAGGGAGGCTCTTAAGGGCTTCCAGCTCTGAAGTGCTTTTCACTTCAGCTTCTCCTTCAGCTGTATAGCAGATGCTGCTCCCCCAAAAAAAGCAATTTCACACTGTAGGCACCTCTCTTCCCAACGCCAGGGCAGCATGACAGTGCTTAAGATGCAAAGAGCATTAGGTGTATCTTCTGAAAATCACTAGCCCACAGTTGCACCTCCACATCCTCAGGGGCACCAGGGCCACAGCAGGTCCATCGGAAGGCAAGCAGGAGTCCCCAAGACTGGCTCCAGCATTATCCCCTTGCTGTTCATCAGCCCCACCTCCCCACCAGCATTACCAGAGACCCACTGGAAATCTCATGTGCCTGGATGACTGCAGACACGTGCTCAACCACAGCTCTAACAAGAAAGGGCATTTCAGCTTGTAGGTCTGTTACCTGGGGTAAGTCTGGACAAACCCCTCAGACGCAGCAGCGTCGCGCGATGTGCATTCAGAACAGGTAACGTGTGTTTTAGCAGAGATGTGACATACATACAACCCTGTTTCCATGGCATGAGAAGTTCCTCCTCTTGACTGCAGTGCTGGCTCATAGGGCATTTCAAGCCTATTACTTTCCCTTCAGCACCCTTCAAATCATCAAAAGAAAACCATAACATACAATTTTTTCCAGCGGTCCAAGCAAGAACAGCCTTCCCACCAGGGAAGCTCCAGCAAGGTCTTGTGGACAACATCCAGAGCCATCAGGGCACAGTAAGCATGCTACTGCAGCAACTCTTCCAGGTCAGCACCAGCACAAATGAATCCAGTTTAAGTGTCCTGAAACTGCCCTGCAGCGCCAGCTCGGTGGGGTAAGTGGGGGAAAACCAGGAGATTAATTTCAATGTGCACTCCCAATCCAAACCAAAATATCAGCATTATGGCAAAGATGAGGACAGGCTCTTCCTACTTTTGCTGCCAGACCTCCAAGAAATAATTTCCTAGCAGCCAGCAGCAGTAGCCAGCAGCAGTAGCCAGGGAGGTGTCAGACAGCAGCCTGCCCAGGGATGTGGGGTCACAGACTGTCCCCTCCTGTCAGACATTTACACTCTTCCAACACAAGAGCTCAGATTCATTTGAAAGGCTTCAAAACCCTTCTTACTCTTACATTACAAAAAAAACCCATGCTCCTCCAGTACAACATGCCATGGGGGTCTCTCTGCTTCCGTGGGCACTGGGGATAGAAGAAAGCTGAGTGTGTGCTCCCTTTGAGATATAAAATGCCATTAACAAGGGAAAAAAATGGAAAAAAAATACAAAATTATCTTGCCCCCTCAGGAAAGCACCCAGAGGCATGGCTAGCAAAATAAGCTTGTAAGCCACTGCTGCTTGCTCCAAGAAGTGACACCAGAGGAGCTCATACAAAGGGGTCTGCAGCATTTCCATCATCCATCAGATCTCACGGACTGATCTCACCAACTCACACGGAGTCTGTGCATGACGCTCAGGGCCACAGACTTACTTTGCAGGAAGATTTTGGAGCAGTACCCTCATCTGGATCCTTTCCTAAGCAGGGCAGAGGGTTAACTACTGTTTGTTGGAAACGGGGAAGCTTCGGCAAAGTTTCAGGACTGTTTTTTTTGTTTGGGGTTTTTTTTGGTAAACACACTTTCTCTTCTTTAGAATTAGAGAGCTGTGTGGTCTCTGGAGCCCCGGAGAAGCACTGACAGAGCCCATCAGCATCACCTTGCTGACAGCAGTGGTAGCTGTTCTGCATTTTGCTCTTCCTATTAGAAATGTCACATTGAGCAGCAAGCCATCCTCTGAGCCCGACAATATTAGTGGAGATGCCAGGGCAAGCAGGGGACCGTGCCAGTCTCAAGCTTCTGCCACCCAAATGCCAAGACGTTTGACTGGTAACTCCTAACCCGTGGGGGTTTCCAGGCTAGAAACAGATGAACATTAAAGGGCAGATCCACAGACAGCAGGAACTCATATACCAATTCAGATTTCCCTTTCCCGCCCTAGTTCTTCTGAAACCCATGTCACCGTTCCTGGACAGAGCCACACAGTCCTTTAAGGGCACCTCTGTCACCTACAGCAGCATGTGGTCCCTGCTCAGATCCAGTCCTCCTCACAGGCACAGCTTGCAGCATCCCAGTTACTCCATTACAGCACCTGGAGCCTCACATTAAGAGCCTGTCCTAACTCTCAGCAGGACTTGACAAGGGGGGAGTTACTGGACTTGTACATTGCAATAAAAAGTCATTTTGTCAGGACAAAGCTGCTGCTTGGGCAAACAATAGCTATCGATTAAATGTAAAAGCAGGAATATTGAGAAGCAGTGGTGTTCAGTCCTATCAGTACAAGGCAATCCTTCCCAATGCCCACTCAGCTCCAGGACCACTATTTACACCAAGAGGTTGTCAAGCACGCCAGGCATCACAGACATTTTTGATAACAAGACTGTTACCACTGAGGTTGACCTCCAAACAGGGGACTCCAGGATTCGTTTGCTGACTTCCAGTATGTGGTTTGTTAGTTTATTTAAGTCAGAGCCTGCTCCTTGGGGAACAGGACGAGAAGTAAGAGAGGGAGGAAGAAAGTCACTAGTAAAATCATAAAAGTCTAAAGAAAGAACTTGTACAGAAAAGAGTACCCTTGACTTCAGAACTGTGTCTGCACAATGCAGAGACACACACTCTTATGCTCTGACAGAGGCTAAAGCATTGCAGTACATTAAATGCAGCAATTAAGATGGTTACTGGAAAGCTAGGGCTATGCTAAGTGTAACAGATCACAAGTGGAGGAGTCAGTTTAAAATTCAAGAAAGCTGTCTGGACTGAGAAACACTCAGCCACGTGCATATAGTGTGCCCCAAGCAAGAGGGCCTTGCAGAGGACCACATGTGCACCCAGAGGGGCAACACCCGTTCTAGCTAAGCGGGGAAGCTGGTTGGCATCCCACAACCTCTTCTGCTTTCCAGTGCAGTCATAGCCATGGCTGTGTTGGAAAAAAGGGGAAGGAGGAACACATCCCAAAGTTTCAGCACTGGAGAACAGAGAGATTACTGGTTTAAGAAGCTTCATCAAGAAGACAGCCTAAGAGAGACATCCGAAATTTCAGTCTGGCTATGGCAGGCTAACGAAATTGTATGTGGAAACAAGGTCCTTTACAATTGCATGTTTGCCAGATTTAAAAATGATGCACCACAGCAAGATCTACCCAGGTCAGCAATAAATAACAAAACCGAGTGACTTTTTTTCATCTGTGATTTATCAGAAGCAGCATTTCCAAACCGTCTCCAGCTGCAAAGAAAAGTGTTAGAGGACATGGAGGGGGGAAAAAAAACCAAACAAAACATCCTTGAGAACAACAGAACCTCCTCCATTTCCCCCTGAATTTCAAACTTGCTCCACCTCCCTCCTGCCAGGTCTCACCTTGCCATGGCTTTTCTCCACCTTTCGGAAACACTTGTTCAAGGAGAGGTTGTGTCGGACCGAGTTCTTCCAGCCGGTGGGGGCCGTGGCGAAGTAGGGGAAGCGGTCCAGGATCCAGCTGTAGATTTCTTTGACTGGCAGGCTCTTGTTGGGGGACTGCTCGATTGCCATGTAAATGAGAAGGCTGAAAGAGTAAGGGGGTTTGGAAGTGGAGGATTTTTTTTCGGGGTTCTGGTAGCAAGACGGTGAGAAGGATGGCACGCTGTCCCCCTCGATGTCATACAAGGGGCTAACGATCGGAAGGCCCTCACTTCCAAGGCTGAAGTTTGTTAGAAGGTTTGTACTTTCGTGCAGCCAGTTCAAATTTGTGAGCTCATCGTCTGCTGCGTCTCTGTCCACCACGGTGGCCTTTGGCTTGCCGGCATCGCCTGCGTCGGGCAAGCTGCCCATCCCATGACACTGGCGTAGTCCTGCAGCTTTTTCTGCTCCTGGCGTTTCAGCTTTCTTATCCGGAGTCATTCCAGTGACTGGACCCATTTAGCTTTATTGGTCTGCAACAAAGGAGATGGTCAGATATCATCGCAAACCGCCAAAATCACATTCAGCCCACCAAACCCAAATACAGGGCTGCACCATCCCCACGCTGTGCAGGAATACTGGAGTCACTGATGAGAGCCAGGGTCGAGCAGGAGCCTCCCAGCAATCTCGTGAGCGTGTGCTAACTCCCCTTGGTTTGTAAGCAGACCTTATGGTAAGCACTTGGGAACTGCTATATCTATCTAGAAACACCAATTTAGACACAGAAATCATAGCAATTTTCATGTCAACATCTGAATCTGGAAAAGACCTTAACAGGTAGGATCTAATTCATTCAGGTCTCACATTAAGTCTTTAGTTATTATATTGTAAATTGACCCTGTTTAGAAGTGTTTGCCTTCGGTGCCCCAAGAGTGAAAAAATCTGCAAAACTTACATCAGCATTAAGTGCATTTGTGGTCTCAGTGTAAATGAAGTCTTTACAACTTCCTACAAGTCACAGTCATTCCCAAGTGCTGTGACACATTTCTACCAGGGAAAGATCTGGTCAGCCAATCCGTTTATCAGCTGGGTCCCATAGAGCTGCCTGGGTCCAAAAGATCTTTTTCCCCTCCTGCAAGAACTTGCTGCCCTAACCTGAGCTCTCCTGCAGAGCAGAGGGTGGTGGGACCAGCTCTTAACAGGAACGGATCATCTGCTGGGGTGGCAGCTCAGACCTGGTACAGGAACAATGGCTGACCACTTCGATTAAAAAAAAAAAACCCACACTAAAAACCTAACCATAAAATTACTATAAAAAACTGCCACCCAGAACGCATGGGCTAACACGATTTAGAGGCACTACACTAACAAAAACCACCTTGCTTGGGGGATTTTAAACGGGATCCTCTAGCAAGCTATATTATGGGAAGAGCTGCTTCCTTCCTGCTGATGTGACCATGTTAGAGCTTCACTGCACCCACAGCTTTGGCCAACACAGCTACGCCAGAAGTACAGACCAACAAAACCACTGTACATACGTGTGCTGGGTACACATAAACACACACACACACTACAGACATACGACATGCCAACTGTGGATGCTGTTTACCAGCAAATCAGAGGCTCACGGTAACTGTAAAAGAAAACCCAAAAATCAAACATACAAAAACCCCAAGCCCAACCCAGTTCCTTGTCCCAGTACATGCTATCATCCTGGTCTCATGCTCCGGCCCCCGTGGCAAGAGCTCAACTGCAAGACAAGTTTCCGTATCACACCTCACCAGACAGCTCTGTGCAGTTACTGGATGCTTTCTTACAACAGTTTTCAATAAATACGTGGCTCCAAGCACTTGCATCTTCTCCTACAAAGCAGAGGCAAGGAGTTGGACAGCCTGTGTACAGCTCTTGGCTGTCCCACCTACAAAACCGGAGCCAACCAGCTCCAACCTGACAGCCTCACCGTGTCCATGGGAGTACCCTGTCCAGCCTGCCTGCAGATGCATTTGCCCAGCCTCCTTGCTCTGGAGAAGGGGAGTGTGATGGGGGAGTGACACGGTGACCTAGAAAGGCAACAGGATACATCCATTTTATGCTCCCCAACAGGGACCAGAGTCCTGCCAGCCCCTTCCTGGTGCCAGGCAGTCGTGGGGTGCAGAATTTGTGCCTCTCCCAGAGAACACACCGAGCTTCCCACCAGCAGTTTCTGCTCCTCTCTTCATCTCTTCATATGCTCTTGCACCAGCAATTGCAAAGCTGTTTTGACAGCTGTTTTGACCTACACCTATGCTTACCAGCAGTAGTGCTGGAAACCATCCCCAAATTTTCTATTTCTTATTTCTATTAAATGCAGGGATGGGCATGATTAACTACCAGCTCAGTCATAAAAAAAAAATATAAATAAATAAAGAAAGAAAAGTGAGCTGCTCAAATAGCTGGTCAAAAATAGCTTTGCTCTCCCTACAATTTACTTCTCCCCCAAGCCATCACAGCAGATTTATATTGGCAGTCAGCGATGGCTGGCTTTTAACACAGCCATATATACATACGCTTATGTCACTTCTTCAATCCTTTCTTAAATTGGAAAAAAAAAACCCAAAACCAAAACAAACAAAGGCCTAGTGAAAAAATTCACACAGTGACACAAACCCCAACACTGCTGCAACCCGAGTCGCAGCTCTCTCCTTATAAAGATTAGCTTTACCTCCTTGTTCAGCACCTCTTTAGCCAGCAACATACTAAGCTTACACCTCGCAGCCGTGTGTCGGTAATTTTAGCTCTCGGTTCACGTTACACGAAATATCCCTTTGCGAATCTTCCGTCAGCACAGCAGGTCAAGAACACGCCACACGCGCGTGCGCGCACACGCAAGTCTGAGGTCACTGTATTTATTTCTTAGGTGAAAGGGGGCAATAAGGTCTGTTGTCAGCACAAATATGACCTGGGCATGCTCAAAATTATGGAGGGGAAAAATACTAACTTATTAAACTGGCACTGCATGTCAGGCAGGCTCTGTGGTAGCATGCAAACCAATAGTGCACTGACATGTAGCGGAGAATCACCGGAGCAATTAACACCCTACTTTTAAAAAATATTATTTGCAGGTAATATACTTACAGTAACTCATTTAGGTTAGAGCCATGTTTCTCTTAGTATATGTGTTACAAAAATCCAAACGCCTCACCACCTTCTTGGTGCCTAGTTCACCACCCTGCACACCTTCTACTTGAACACACCGTAAGTCAAAATATTTTTTCTAGAAAGCTATGAAGGCCATTATTAGATTATTATCATCTAAAAAATAAGAAAAAAATAAAATCAGTTCCACAACTGCTGCAGTTTTCAAAGGGTGTTCTCCAGTGGTATGCTTCAAGGATAACTGAAATACAGAGATAGAGTATGCAACAGGGAAGCTATTTTAATGAAGAATTTAATTGCATTGTGATGGCAGTAATAAGACTGGTAACATTGAGGACCATCAACTGATCATTTTGACATTGCTTTTTTGGAGACAGCATCACCTCAGCCTCAGAATAAAGAATGTAGCCTCAGAACCTCTAATTCTGTCTTGTTTACTCTGGCCTGCTGCTACATCAGTCTGAAGAAGGAACCAACACTGGCAGCCTTCCAACTGCAAAGGACTGCAAAGTCATCAAAAGCTGGCTCTTGCCCTAGGCAAAGATCAACAACCACAACCCCAAGGGGTGCCCCACAGATGGGGTCATCAGCAGACACGGTAATGTCTGTCTCGTCTCTCAAGCATCCAAGGACCATGTGGACCACAGGACCTTCTCCCTTCTCAAGACCCAAGGGCCACACAGACCACAGGACCATCTGAGACAGCACTGCCTTCTGCCTGCAGCAGCCTGGTGGGGAGAGACATCAGTGCCTCCGGAGCATATCTGAAGGCACACAAGTGGTCAGCTCTCCAGAGCCCCTCTTCATTCACAGAGACCTTTAATGATACGAATATTCACAATCTTTTTTCTCCATGTGTGCTCTGCCTGGCCATAAGCAGATGGGATTGTGAGCACACAGCTTCCAAGCTGTCATTTTCAAGATTACCACTTCCAATATTCAGGGTTTAATATTTTACGTAAGGATCGTGGGACCCACCAAAGCCATCTTTGCTGTAAGCTGGCAAGGTTTTGTGGACAGGCATGAGCCAGCGGGAAAACCACAGTAAGAGTAAGGAGAGCAGACTGTGAGAAGAGCGTGGAAGAAGCTCTCCAGTGCAGACGTTTTGATAAAATTGTAGGTGCTTGGACCATCAGATTGTTTTCCTAATGTTTCTCAGTGTTAACCAGCTCAAAGAGTCGAAGCAAACAAGGTTAGAGGTGGCCACTAGGACTTGCTCTCCACAGTGCTCCCAGACAAGCTGAATGAGCAGCACCAACATGAAAACAGGGAAGTTAAGAGTGCACATTGCCAGGCCACTCAGTGAAATTCACCTTCCACTCCTTTATTCCCTTACTGCCACCTTCCCTGCCTCTTCAGCTACTCCAGGAACAGCAAGAAAACATCTCCAAACGACAGGCAACTGCTCAGCTGCTGAGACATGCTCCCCATCCCTCTACCAGGGCTCTCCCCACGTCCCTTCTTACCGAAGGGGGATGGCAGATGGCAACGATCTACCCAGTTTCTCCAGCTGCTGCCTTGAATGGCCAGAGACTTGCTGCAATTCCCACAGGGATAGCCACAGAAGAGCCAGCAACCTCCAGCCACACAAATGCAAAAATAATACGCTTTAAGCACACCTATGAAAAAATGAGGAAGAGTTCCTGCTCTGACCCATTGGTGCTTTACCCCACCAATAAGCACAAAGTGACACAGCATGCTGCTGTTCATTGGTATTAACACTTGCAACTGAAACGCATCCAAACCCCACAGAAACTCAAGCATCTACCTCCTGTAATGAAAGAAACGCCAACCAAAACATCTACTCCAAGTATCACAGTGGAGGTGCCCATTATTTTGCATGGCAATTATAGACAGAGGTAAGACATGATTCAGGGGTAAGGAGATTAAAAGGCTGCAAAGTCAGCTGAGGTTGCTCAAGTAAAAGTTATGATGCATCAGAAAAGAGTCGAGAGAGACAATCTTCTATTCAGCAGTCTTTGGGATTTTTGGCATCACTCAAGAGAACACATAAAAGCCAGGAGCAGACCTCCATGCTAATGTGTGCCAGTCCAGCACCCAAAGCCCAACGAAGACCTGCTCTTCCAGGCCACTCACAACCTGAACAGAAGAGCCCAAGTCCAAATGGGCCGATAAAGGCTGCAGATGTATTCAGTCAGCAGTCTGGTTCAGAGAAGCAGGAACAGACTGCAGAAGACTCAACGTCTCAATGTTGCAAGACAAGATAATATTTTTTGCAGTCTTCTCTCAAACTCACTGAAGAGCTAACTTTGGGAGAGGTTACGGGGACTGCAAGGTCCTCAGCCCAGCAGAGCACACCTGGAATTAAACGACGTTTGTGTGCCCCCACACACATCTCCAGCTACGACTTCATTTTGAAAGAAGACCTTGAGCACTGATACGTTCTGACACAGGAGAGAATACTCTGTGTGAGCATTTTATGAAGACAAAGCTGCTTTAATGACAGACTGAAGTTCACTTGGGCGTATCTTCAGGCAAGCAGGGAAGCACGCTTGTTTTGCAGCAGCCCTTCTCAAAGAAGTCCCACTCCTGCAGAGTTGAGGTCCAAAAGACAAAGCTGCAGCAGACACCACCATCACCAAAGCTGACCTTCTCCAAATCCAGCAGTACTGCAGGTGTAAGTTCACAGATGTCATTTCAGCACTGCAGCCACCATGCCTGGACTCAGTGACCTGGCAAGGAAGAAGTCAGCCTTTTTGTTAAAAGATGCCACAGCCTTGTCCGTGCCAAGTCAGCATGAGAACAGACCCGCTGTTGCTCCTTGATCCTTCTTTACTCTACACTGGCATCAGATGAAAGGTGCCATTTGGCACCTGCACAACATCAGCATCCCAGGTTAGGACAACCTTCTCCACAACTAAATGCACCTATTTATTCCTGTATGACCAGCCGAGCAACTAGGTCACCTCAGCTAATAATGGGAAGATCTGGAACCTGCCAACAGTGCAGTGATTTCCCTCCAGGTTTAAAAAAACGCAACAATAAATCTTACCATGCATTGTCCAAGTCTGAGGAGTAGAATATAATTTTAATCCAGGAAGAAAGATTTTTAGCCATATCACACTTTGGTTAATAACAGCAGCTGTGCACCTGCCCTCTCTCCAACAAGCTCAGGGACCACAGCCTTAGTTACAGAGCCAGGCATTTGTGTGCTTTACACACAACTTCTGTACTAACAAAAACAGGCTCTGTGAGAGTATTCAAAATGATCCGTAGGTGCTTTTGCATGCAAGCAACTATACCAACAGCAAACTCTTCTCTTGATTCTCACATTCCCTTGCATTTATGAGAAGGTATTTTACACCAGGGCTTGTCCTGACTTAAATTCATCAATGTATATACTGTGTTATTGAAACAGCCCAAGAATGACACAAATAAATGACTGTCACTGCTCACCTACACAAGTCGGGGATAAACCTCCCAACCAGCAGGCACACAGCACAGGACCAGCTACAAGTCTCTGCATGTTAGAGGGAAGAGCAACCAAAAAAAAGATCCTGGCACGACTAGTGAAAACCCATCACTAAAAGGCATCACATCTGCTTGACTGGGAACATTAAAAGCACAACACCAGACCATTTCCTCCCATTTTTCCCCCCTGTTAATTCAGCCTTTCCCCCCAACTCATCTCTTTGCCTCAGGCTGCCCTGCTCCATACCCTGCACACCTCACCCCCATGCTGGGGCTGGAGGTCAGCTGAAATCCTCCCCCCCCAGCACTGAGAAAGGCCTATATTTGATTACAACACTATATGATGTCACGTATCCAAGACAACTAAAGGCATTACAGTCTCCTGAGGACAAAACCATCTCTTGGCCACAGGTTTCAGCAAGCTGGGACCCACTGCCTGCAAAGGAGGCGAGCAGGCAGCTGCACCCCTGGGTGACAAAGGGCACCCAGAGATGCTTCCTGGGGTAGCACCTACAACAGGCAGGGCCTTTCCAGCTCCTCCTGGCTTGCGAAGCGGGGGAAAATTAAAAATAACTGTTTTAAAAAGCATTAAAAAGGCAGTTACTGGCTTCTCAAAACCAACCAACTGAAGGACCGCACAAGCCATAAGCTCAGGGGTTTTAACCATTGATAGACTCAAAAGGGAAGACAAGTTTTCCAGGGATTTGCTGAAATAGTTCCAAGCCTCTCTCATTCTAATGCTCTTTTAATGGCATTGTTCTCCCACACCCTGTGATATAATTTAGAGGAGGGGGGCAGGGGAAGGTAACTAAAACCAATTAAAAGGTCCAGTACTAGGAAAAGTTAAGAAATGCTGCAAAATTTAAAAGGGGGAGGGATTAAAACCTTATCATAGCCCAGGGAAAAGCAGGGAGCAAGAGAAAGATTTCATCTGATCTAACTCACATGAAAAAAAATTCTATTTCTTTATTAAGTACACATATACACACACAAAGATGGGTTTGTGTTTGAAACAAGTATCTGAAAGGAAAATGATAACGTGAACTCAGACATGCCCAGACCCCAATCCAGACCCTGTGCACAGCCCAGAGCCTCTGGGACATTTATTCCAGCAGTGCCTTCAGAGACTTTGCAATCATAAAGCCTTTCCAAAGGCTGCAGTCACTGTTGGACCTAGTTCTGTGTGCCTCAGATTTAAAACATGCACATGAAAACAGTCTAACAGAGAAACTGGGAAATTAAAAAAATAAAAACCAAACTAGCAGTGAAATCTAAACTATCAAGAAAAACTCTTGGTGTCAGAGAAAGGGGGGTGGGGGTGGAATAAGTGCTTTTAAGAAAAATGCTTCACTGCCACTAGTAGCTTTTCAGAAGATGAAAATGTTCCTTAAACTCAGTACTGTGCTTGCTAAATGGACTAACATGCAAAAAAATGTAAGCCATTGACATGTTCACAAGTGAGCCATTAGAGCAAATGCCTTGCAAAATAATTCTGATGCTAATTCCCTTTCCAGGGTAACCCTTCCACGTGTTTCTCTACCATCCCCTTGAAACAGAAGTGAATATAGCTACATTTCATATTGTCTCAGCACCAATCTAGCAACGCTAGAGAACATACCACTGTCTTTTACATTTAGCTTTTTCTGCCTTCTTCAGCTTTAAAGTACCAAAACTCCTGACTTTCAGCTGAAAACAATTTGAAGCTTCACCCCAAGTGCCCCTTCTCCAAGATTTAATTTGAAAGCAACATTAGAGCTGTATCACAAGGCCACCGCCAGACTGCCGGTACAACTCCATGATTGTGAAGCTGTTCCCAGTTGCTGCTTCCCAGCTCCTGCTTTCAAAGCACAAGTTTTCCTCCAGAAATCCAGGGAAGGCAAAGCGATGCTCTTCGCCGTGCTGACCCCCCTGGACAACTTGCTTTTAATTTTACTCCACAAGTGTCGAACTCGGCTGTTTAAAGAAAAAAAAAAAAA
>VXAY01006256.1:56625-71889 GCA_013399855.1 Oxyruncus cristatus
CCCCCCCCGTCCCCGAAAAAAATACAAAATTTCAAACATTAACCCTCCCTTTAGTTTCTCTTCGCTTTCCTCACTTTCGTCTTCTCGACAAAAATAAAGCCGCCGCCGTGTTTGCTCTGCCTTGTAGCGCATTGTCCTCTGCTCGTGCCTTCGGCTTCAAGCTTTCCAGGGCAAGAACTTGGCTGTTTGCTCGGCGGGGCTGAGCAGCCCTGCGTGTACACTTGCAGTTTTACAACATCATAAAGAGGACCTCGGGAAGTCGCTCCCAGGGAGGAACTTTGGTTTGGACCCGGTCTTCCACTGCAAAAATAGTTCATTCGCTTTTCCCAGGTTTCCTCACCTTCTGAAGGACACAGCTTATGCCTGCTTCATGATGACTTGCGGTAATTTTATTTATAAGGAACGAGGGGGATGTGTTTCAAGGAAGTTCCCCCACTCCGCGATAGGAGGAACCAGTTGTTGGGGTTTTTTTAATTTGAAACAATTTCAGAGAACAACCTTTTGGGTTTAAGTGTGAGGATGTATCAGGCTCAGGGTTATATCAGGCAGAATATTCTCCCAAGGGCAGAGGATCGAATTTAGTGGCAGGGAGGCTCCTTCAGCTGCACCATGAAGCATGACCAGCTTCAGAAACAGAGCCCAACCACACAGTTTTGACCAGAATAAATTATTCTCAGCAACTTTAGTTTAGCTCCTTCCTAATTTCCACTGATTAAATGTGTTATGATTCATTAAACCTCTTCTTTTTCCTTTTACAGCCTCAAAAGTTAGCCAGGGCCTTCCTACCATCTCTGCAGACAACAGGAATGCACTTATATTAATTATGTATTACCAAAGCCATCTAATGCTGAAAGCACCCTCCATTCCTAAATCATTAAAAATAGACCTAGCACTGCTGCTACCAGCAATGCTTTGCCTGTAAGAGGCTCTTTTGCCTAAATTCCTGTTCCTCAGAAAGTGCACATCAGCAAGCCTTGTCTGCTTCTTACACCTCAGCTGCTTTGGCAGAGGGAGGAGCAAGGCTGAGCAGAGCATTGTTTGTCTGTTGGGATCAGGGTGTGTTGCTTTGACTTTTGACCAGCTGGGCGGCAACCTGAAGGAGAGACATTTGAATCCAGAATCCCTTCGGCTTCAATTTATTGCGTGAAAGGTTCAGCATGGTCCACAGAAGGTGGTATCTATTCTCAACCTTTGACTGCAGTTACACCCTGGCCTTTAAATTGGGTCTGCTCACGGTTTTTTTCCGTTTACCCCTTAAAAATGCAATCTGGGTTCTGTAGGAACGCACACTTTCTCACCCTTTATAGTTTAGTGGTAGGAAAAAACCCACCACGAAACCAAACAAGAGTTAAAAAGATAAAAGTCCTAAGTGCCCTGAAGTCGCCACCCCCTCACAGAGTTAGTCTTTGAACTGGCATTTTATTAAAACAAAATTGTAGCTCAGGACTTCAAATGAAATAAAATGTTTCCACACCTCCTGAAAAACATTGTCACCTTTATCTTTCTCAGCCCTCCCTAGTCTCAACATACCCACATTAGGTCCTTGTGGCTTTAAACTGTACTACATTGTTCAAAATCCAGCAATTTTGCATCAACAAAGGCAGTGACCAAGATTTGCGGGTTTTTGGAGCACCTTCTCAATCTCTCCCTTATCTCCAAGTCCAACCACAGTCACCTTCACTCAGCCTGTGAAGTCACCAGTGGCTGCAGCAGTGCATCTGGGGACAGGGGACAGAAGAAAGTCCAGCACAATCCCTAGAGAGGCTTAAACTTTCTGCCTTATGTCGTACTCATCTCCATAACACGCAGTAGCCAGAGTTACCCCTCCAGCAGTGCACGTACAGTTGCAGTCCTGCAACAGCTCTTCCA
This sequence comes from Oxyruncus cristatus, assembly GCA_013399855.1. Classification (NCBI taxonomy): domain Eukaryota; kingdom Metazoa; phylum Chordata; class Aves; order Passeriformes; family Cotingidae; genus Oxyruncus; species Oxyruncus cristatus. Next base: position 58,495 of record VXAY01006256.1, read on the forward strand.
TGCAGTGTTAGAGGACCCGTAGCCAACCTGGCCCGGTTTGGGTGCAGAGCATTTCACGTGGGCATTACCAGGTCGGGTCCTGGGTACAGGACAGGTACATGCCATAGATACGGGATTTGAAATCCCTAGCACTGCAGAGACGGGAGTCACTCCTCAAGAGCGTTCACTTTCCCACCAGCCACAGCCTCCAGGAGCAGTCCAGCACATTCCTGCCCAAAGACCGTTTGCAACCCGGGGTGGTGCTTTGTTTCCACTCTGTTTTCAGCAGCAGCCCAGATCCATCCCTGCAGCTCACACAGGACCCAGGACATGGAAGGGCTCCAGGCTCTCCTGGTCCCCACCAAACACACGGCCAGGGATAGTCAGGCAGGGACAGTCTTCCACCACAGGCCCTCTGGGTCATAGAGGTACACACTCAAACCTCTCCTGATGTTTGCCTGCTCTGCCTGTCCCTCCCTGTACTGACTCCTGACTACCAACCTCCCTCAGCATCAGGATGCTTCTCTTAGTCCCAGGCAGCCACCAGATAATCGAGGGAACTGTGTTTGTCTCTGTTCAGTGTCCACATCAAGTTTGATCCCTGCTTCCTTACTGTGATCCAGTTTGCCGGCTCAATCTTGCATGCGATTTGTGAGGGCAAGAGGGACCAGCTCGTGGAGGACTTGGAAGCAGTGGCATCAGACAGAGCCAAGGCCACTGGTGTCATCCTGCTGTGTGTTTGTTCACCTCCAAGGAGATGGAGAGCCCTGGCATGGAGGATGCCCTGCCAAGCTGTTTTGTGCAGAATCCCTGAAAGCTGCTTGCTCCCAAATTTAAGACTGAAGGCATTAAACCATTTTTTCCTGCAACATACCCTGTCCCACGGTGAAGGCTTGTGGCTGCCAGCAGACTGAGCCCACACACTGCCTTGGTCTCCCTCTTGCTCCATCTCAGTTTTCTGTTGCAGACAGCACAAGCACCAGACTTAAGGGAAACGTACAGCAAAACAGCAACCAAGCAAAGCAGAACTCATCTAATAAATATGACAAGGACATTGTGCATTTTTCTAACACAGACCTTTAAAATACGTGGGACACACATTAGCCATGGTACTCCCTACAGGTCTCTGCACAGAACCCCAGGATGTCTGTGCAGCATCTCCTGCAGCCCTCTGCAGGCAGGAGGTGTGGGGGAAATGGGCTGCAGAGGTGGAGGCAGGTGCTGAGGAGGCGGCAGGAGGTGCCTTCCACCCTACCTTTGTCAACTCCTGCTTTGAGCCAAGACAGACTTAGCAGATTCTTCTGGTGCCTCCTGGCCTGGCTCCAGGCTGTCCTTGGATGTACTGCCCACTGAAGGACATGCCGTGCCTGCCTTGCCAAGGCGCCTGTACATCACTGCAGCCCTCCTTCCCAGCTCCTTGCGTGGTTTCTGCCAGAGCCTGGCTGTCCTCTCCCCTTTGGAGCACGGTCACAGGTCTGGGTGACTTGCCATCACCACATGTGATGAAATGCAAGAAAACAAAGAGAAAAGCAAGAGGTGGTTTTGTTGTTTGGGGTTTTTTTTTTCTTCTCTGTGCAGAAAATAGGCCCATCCACCTCTCCCATGTCAGGGTGAATATCCTCAGACCCTCTGTCTTGTTTCAATCCAAGGTGTTGTTAGTAAATGGCATTTATATGAGCATCCTGGGAGAAGACTTTCCCTGGGCCCAGAGCATGGTCATCCAAACCTGTTATGTGCTGGACAAACCCACTGGTAAGCCAAAACTGTTATGTGGAGGACAAGGCCACTGGGAAGATGCAACCTGCCTCCTGGCAGTTGCAACTCACCTCTTCTGTGAGGAGAGGGCACAGTGGGGACCCTCCGAAGGCTGCATCAGCTAGACATGACCCCTTGCCACCCACCGCCATGAAAGCACCTCCTCACCCAACCTGTCATCTGAGATTGGATGAGCATGGAGAGCAGGGAGCAGCCAAAAGGGAACTGCTAAAAAGCAGAGGGGTGAGTGCAGGAGATTCAGTGGCATGGATGTGTGATATAAAAGCCAGCGAGCCCCAGTTACTGTGCTGGGATTTCTGCCACAGGTGTGAACAGCCAACTGGGCTTCATAGAGTGTCTCAGCACTTCCCATCATGAAACCACAGGCCCTTTCATCCTGGTGAACTACAACTGGTGTATCACCCAGTGGAAAGCTGGCAGAAGGGAAGTTTGTCAGGTTAATCCATCCAGGAATAGCATTGTCTCCCCCACAGGAGCAAATCAGGCTGCTGTTCATGGCTCAGGCTAACCTTTGTTTCTGCCCAGGGATGCTGTGGGAGAAATGCTGGCCCAGCACTGGTTGGACACCTGCTTCTTCTAGGTCTTTTTGTTGCAAGCAGCATCTCCAATTTGCATTGACAGCTTGTTTGAAGTAATAACTTCAAAGGGCCTTCCTATTTCTCCAGGTTGGTGTGTCTGCCCAGTCAGCTCTCACACTGTAACTTTCTGCTTGCAGCTTCTGCCTGGGAATGTCTTTTGCTTTGCTGTCTCCCACCACCAGTCTAGTCTAGCATTTGATCTCTTCCCTTACCCCGGGCAAAGCCATGAGGGACACTCTGCAGCGCATGGTTCGTAGCGTTTCTTCTGCTGCCATCCTGCTGCCTGCCACGTTTGCTCTCCCTCAGCTCTTGTACATCCTGAATGGGAGTCAGTGCTGAAGTTCTTGTTCTTGTTGTACCTATATACAGACAGGTCCAAAGTCCCTCATTTTAGGGACTGAAGTGCTCTCTGCTTTTTTCTTTTCCCCTTAACAGCTCCTCCTAAGATTGGGGGTCTGTTAACAGCTTCTGAGACCCTCTCTTCTATGGATATCTCTGCAGTATAGATCCAGATTCAAGACAAGCAGGTAACTATAAAGGAAGTCGTAGAGGTAATGTTACCCAGCAAAATTAATAACTGGATTATTTCTCAAACATTCAACCACTGATTGGAAAAATGTTCAATGCTGGTTGCAGTATTCCTCCTACACCACATGCTGCATGTCCAAGAACTGAATTAAATGTATTGACTTACCATAAAACATTAAGACTTTTCAATATTGGCTATCAAAAAATGTTTGCCAAGAAAGAAGTTATCTTTATTAGAAAGAGTTTGAGAATACTGCTATTCTGGGAAACACTTTGGGTGGGATTATCAATCCTAATTGCACCTGGTTGTGTGGTATCGCTCATGCTATCTCAGTAAATGACGTAAGCCTAAACCTGTGTGAGATGGTTCTGCCAAAACGGAATAGTGAACATTTTGGCAGTTTAGCTGTGTCACTTGAAGGTGAGGGGTTGTGGTGTTTTCCCAGACCTCTAAATGATACAGCTGAAAAATACTCACAAGGAGAGCAGGCTGATGCAGCCTGGTTTGAAACTTGTGCCGAAGAACTTACTCAAGAATGGACAAATTAACCATGGAGTAAAGCAAATGTGGTCTACCTTTGCAACACATTATATATTTATTTATATGTATATATTATATAGATGTTATATTATGTATTTAGCACTGTCTTCTGTTTACTCTTAAGCAGAAGGAAGTTTATCTGTAGAGTTGCTATTCTCAACAACATACGAGGAATAAAATCTGCACCTTTACTACTGGAAAGAATCTTGCATTGTTGAGAGGCAACTTACCTACCTCTCTTTATGAATAATACAAACACCTTACAGAAAATAGTAGCAATTTCCTAAATAAGACCAAGTCAATTGTTTTTGTTGTGCACAAACAAAAAGATTCATGCCTTTTAGTATCTAGCCCACTATGTAATGTGCCAGGCTGAATTACCCAGAGATACTTTGTTTTGAAAGGAGTACAGAAATCCTGCAGATTTAATTGCCAATAAATCAGCATGACCTCCACTCCCTGACACTTTTTTTTCACAATGATCTTTTCAAGCAGAAAATGAAGAGACTGATTTTTACAGTGTGTGCCTACTGCCTTTGGAGAGATAACAGCAATGACACACAGGCAGGTTCCTCCATTAAAAGCTATCCTAGATAATGAAGGACTCAATCAATGGTGTGTTCTGTTTGCTTTCTGCTTATTTTCACCTTGTGTCATGGCACTCTCTTTTTGTTGTGATTAGGAGAGTACTTGTTTGTTTAACAATTGGCTTTCGACTTTTATTCAGCAGTACTTCAGATGAATTTACTTGTGGTTCATTTTTATCCTGATGCTTAAAATTTTAAGGCAAATGGCAATAGTTCAAGTTCTGATGTGAGGTTAAATATCTGAGTAAGGACTTGGCAGTCTGAAGAGAGCTTGAGTACTTTGAAAAGAAATTGTTTTGATTTCAGTGCAAAATACTCATTAGGGTGCCTCTCAGTAACAAAGTTTTATGGGTTTACATTATTATTCAAGAGAAAAGGTATGATTTAAAGCCCGATGAAAAACCTGAAAGCTAGCCCCAATCTTCCTTCACGTTATAAGCTTTACTTCTCATATCAGCTTTTGCTTAGCCTATCTTTAATACAAATATCTTCAAGCATTTACAAGTGCTTAGCTTCAAAACACCAACTGAGGCAGCTGGTTATTATAATCTTCTCTAACAGTGAGATGGGTTAGTATGGGGCGTGACTGAGAGGGGAACACCATCTTATCATTGTACAGTGGTAGGCTGGGTAGCTCTTGACTAATCCCCAAAGAGATTTTCTTTCATCCTGCTATCATGCGTTTTGGCTGAATTAGGGACAGCACAGGAGAGCTGTGGCTCTGCTGCCGGATATTTTTGGACTCATGTTACAGGTGATGCCATCCTCATGTTCAGACCAACAGCAAGAGGAATTCACCAGCTTTCCAAGGCTGTTGCTGGGAGGGCAGCCTTGGGAGATGCTCTCTGAATGTCCCCTTTTGCACATGACACTTACAAACCAAGGAGTGCCTGGCATAAGACGAAGGACAATGAACCGCCTACCAACTCCTTCAGTCTTCCTGGGTACTGCAAAGGCAAGGAAACAGACACTGCCCAGGCCTGAGGGAAGGAAGGACCACCAGTCTCTGTATGCAGCTGCTGGTGTTGGATGAGTTGATCTTCAGACTAGAGACAGAGGCAATAGGAATGGCAATAATGGGGGCTCTGATGACAGTAAGGACACAGCTCTAACATGCATGCGTAGCTCCTTGGCTCTCCTGACTCTCCTTCTTTGTTGCCCATAACCTGTAATTTAAGAGATTCCAGAGAGGGAAGAAAAATTACACATGGAACTGTCACGGGGTTTTTTATGAAGTTCAAAGTGTTTGCAAAAGTATATAAAGGGTGAAGAAAAGAAATCGAGACAAGGAGTGGGATTATCGATGGAGCAAGCAGGAGGGCATATTTCTTGTAGATATTTCTCGTATATATGTTTTAGATATGAGGAGCTTTGTGCAACACTTTCATGACAAGAGATTGCTACAGAGTTATGCCACCACTGGTATTGAAGCACTGACCCAGGCAGTACAAGTTATCAGCTCCAGTGACTTCATGATGTGATAAGAGTTCATAAGGAGAGTAATGTGGAGTTCTGATCCTCCCTGTCTAGGGTCCACACGGTTTGAGACTCCAGGTGCATTGATAATTGAGGGTTTGCAGCTTGGTTCTGTGGGGAATTTACCCTTTGTCTGAATCTCCCTCCGTTCCTGCAGTTGCTTGATAACTTCTCCACATAACAGAAATTCAAGATGTGGTGCTTGTACGAGGCAAATAGCAATGGCTGGTTTGATACCTGCAAACCAATTCTCAATTTATTTTTCAAGCAAGCTAAGAAAAGTCACTCTCACATAGATGATATTCCATCATCACAGCTGAAAAGTCGCAGCCTGTTCCAGTCAAGGATTTCAGACAGGCTCCCTGGCTGGAAATATTAGAAAGATCACAGAATTATAGAATATACTAAGTTGAAAGTGACCCACAAGGATCATCAAATCCAACTCCTGGCTCTGCAAAGGACCATCCCCAAGAGTCACATCCTATGCCTGAGAGTATCATCCATATGTTTCTTGAACTCGGACAGGTTGTGATCACTCCCCTGGGGAGCCTGTTCCAGTACCCAACCACCCTCTGGGTGAAGAACCTTCTTCTAATATCCAACCTAAACCTCTTCTGATACAACTTCAGGCCATTCCCTCCAGCCCTGTCACTGGTCACCACAGAGAAGAGATCAGTGTCTGACCCTCTTCTTCACCTCATGAGGAAGTTGTAGACTCAGTCTCCCCTCAGTCTACTCTTCTCCAGGCTGAGTAGATAATAGTCCACTGAAATCCTAATCACCATGTGCTGGGGGCTGGCATGGCTCCTGTGAGCTATTTCTGAGGGGCTGATGTGCAGTAATGAAATTAAGGCATTCCAAGTAGATAAAGGTACCAACCTGCCATATTGCCATCACTCAGAGTATAAAATGCAGGGAAGGGGAGGGCAATTGAAATGGCTTCTTTATTCTGTAGACAAAAAATACTGTTTCATTCTTTCATTGCCTGGGCAAGGTGTGCTTGAAACTCCTGGCTATGGAATAAAATTTGTTCTCTTCAGTGCACTGGTGCTGCCTGTAATCTCATGAGTCAGAGCAGGAGATGGATGAGGTCTTGGAAAATAATCTGGACTCAGATGTCCTGTTGATTATGGACTTATTTGGAGAGAAGAAAGGCTATTCAACTACCAGCTGGTGCATTTCTCTGTGGCACTCAGGAAGGTGCCTTCCAGTTGATTAAGGACAGCATAATGATCACACAGTATTTTGTTCGGTTGATATATTCATGTACTCATTGTGGCCAGCAAACCGTATGCCACTAATGGTCCTGGTTGAGTATAGGAAGCCTTTTCTCTGGAAGCCAGTCCTTTCAGGCACACTCTCAATACCCACCACTCATGGATTATGAAGGTTTTAATCCACTTCAGTATCAAAGCACCAACAGCTGGCTTGCCGACATAAAGGCTGCGGATCATGGATCTGCTGGGTATCTGAGGTAGTCACGCTAATAAGGATGTCCTCTAGGACTGGTGGTGCAGATCTCCACGCAGGCCGATACATCCTGCTGGGGAATGGCCCTTGAGATGCTCGAGTGGCATCTCCAGCTCTTCAGCTGAGTAGTTTTGCACCTGTGGCAGCTCGAGCAGGGCTGGTGGGTCCCTGTGCAGCATAGAACCTCTCAGACACATATCACCATGGCATCCAACTGCAGGCGCAGATGGGAGCTCCTCAGGGATGTTTCCAGATGTGAATGGGAATTCACAAACTGCTAACAAGCAAATAAGATAGAGAATGGGCTGAATGTTGGAAGGACAGAAAGCCATTCTGTGCAAGGCCACATGTGTCTGCACATGTACATCTAGAAAATGTCCTGAACCCCCTCTAGGGCTGGTTTTATTCAGGAACCAAAGTCATCCTCCCTCTCCTTTCCCTGGTTATTATTGTTGGCTCTCTTCTGGGACAGACAAAATATTGGTGACCAGTCAAAGATAGCCCTTAAACACTTCGTATTGTTCGCTGGGCACAGTCTGTGTTGAACATGCAATGGAGAGAATCCACAAAAAAAATTGTTTAACATGAACCTATCATCGCCTTAAGCTGGCTGCATTGACCAGAGCTGCTCAGTGAAGGGCTGAGACCACCAAGTTCATTAAAGTATCGGGAATTAGCAATGAATATTCCCCACATTCTGTTGCTTACTTTTCATTTGTACTTTTGAAGTGTTTTGTCCTTGTATGGATCCACAGGGAAAAAAAAAAAAGGACTGAATTAGAGATCAAATGTGAATAAAAAATTAGAGATCAGATGCAAATGCATTTGGTAACTGGGATTTGCCTGGCAGGAGGCCCCCAAGCCCAAAATCAATAGGCTGGTTTGCACAGAGTTGGTGCCAAGGAGGAAACCCAACACTGTGTCCTGGTAAACGTAATCCATGAGCTATGGAGCCCCTCATCAGAAGGTCTTTCTTCACATCATATCTCCATGTCTTCAGAAAAAATAGTTTTGCCACAAATGTTGCATCTACACCCTTGGGAAAAAGTTGGGGGTCTATGAGCAGGATTTCCTTTTCCTTTCCTAGTGCAAGATTAGATTTCAGACAGTGAAGCTGAGTTTTGGAAAGCTGGTGGTGTGTCCTCCATGCCTGCAGCTGCCACTGGGGTGGTTCTGCACTCCGACTTTCACAGGCTTTAATAACCTTGACGTTCTGATCTTTCACCTGTAATAACCAAAATAATTCAAAATTGACTAAAGCTTAAAGCTAACCAGAGGAAAAAGGTTTTCTCTGTCTTTCACCATACCCAAGGCTTGAGATGATCCAAGGTGGAATTAATATTCCTTCAATCTCGCTGCTGCCATATATCAGACTTCTCTAAAATGACTGTAATCAAAACACTTATCACTGAACATTACACTTAACAAGCAATTTCCACATTTGCATGTAGCATTGGTTACTGCTCAGCAGCAGTTTACAACGCTTTAATCATTGCAAGAAATTTTCTCCATATGCCACTGAAAACATCAAAGCTGACATTCCTGAGCTGTTTCGTCTAACATATTCAGGATCATCCTCGTATAAGACCTTCAGAAACACTATGAGTTACTGATTGTATTCCACCTCTACATTTTTTTTTGTCTTTTGAAGATTCGATTATTGCATATTTGTGTGTACATATATATTTATATACAATGTGTGCACGGATACATTTTATATGTCAATATAGGTATATTTTGTGTACATATAATTTAACTGTAAGATTACACTAAATATTCAGTATTTGTTATAGATATACATGGAGTCCAGCAAAAGTATCGTCTAAAGTTTGGGGTATCTGGGCGTACAACAACTTGAAGAAGAGCAGTGAGAAGTGGCGGGGCTTAAGCACAGTAATCCTCACTTGAGTAAACTTTCCAGAAGTTTCCTGGGCATCTTGCTTGGTTTAGAATGACAGAATCTGCCTCAGAGCAATGTCTTTCCTTTCTGGACTCTGTGAGAACATCTCCAGTCAAGCGCACGAAGTCAAAAGCACCTTCTGCACACCTATTTCCCGTGTGTGATGGGGATTGCCTCTGCCAGCACAACATGAGGGTCTTTCTCTGCCCCTTCCAAGGAGGCTGAAGGGACCAGAGTTCAGGCTCCAGCACCTTTTCTCCCAGTCAGTCTAAGCTTGGGGCCCCAGGATGGTTACTGGAGAACCTTTTAGAGGTCCTTCTCCCCTGGGATGGGAGCTGTTGCTATAAAACCGTTGTAACTCATCTGCAGAGAAGTGACCACCACTGTGACCCCACTCTGCTGAGCACCTGCCCTGCCCCAGCAATCCTGCTGGCAAACCTGCAAGCTCTGCCTGTTCAGTGGGTCGCATCCTTTCCCTGTCAGATCTCACTTAGGCTTCTGAAAGTCACTCCAGATTTACAGCAGTGTAACTTGGACAGCATAACTTAGGTCAAAATCAGACTCTGAGGTGTGAACCAGCTATTCACTTCACTAGACCGTTACACTTTATCACCAGAAATCTTTTAGATTCGTATTATTTGGAGAGTTATTTAGAGATCTGTAACAGTTTGGTACTAGAGCCCACTGGAGGGGCTGTGCCCCAGGTAAAGAGAGGAGGATCTTCTTAGATGGTGCTTGTTGAGTTTCCCAAATTATAAATGCTTCCAACAGGCACATCTGTGTGCAACAGCTGGCAGGGATTACTGCCTGGAGCCGATTACAGCTGTCCAGAGGACTCATACTTTCTGGCATCTGCATGGGGATAGCCTTTTCCATAGACGAGGATCCATCTATTTCTGTTTAATACACACGTAAAGGATGTTGCATTGATAAAATTGCATTGTTTGCCTTCCTCCAGAGAGCCCAAAGCCTCCAGACACTGCAGGTGCCTTGGCTGAAACCCGGGGGTGGAGGAAAGCCTCCAGCCCACGCAGAGAGCACACACTCATCCTGAGAGACTCAGGGAGATGGGAAACTGAGGAGAAACACGATGAAAAGCAAAATAAAATGCAAATAATTGTCAACATTTCATGTTACATTGTTATACTTTGGCTTCAGTTCTGGATCTGACCTCTTTGTCTGAGAGAAAAACTTCAAACAAACTCAGGTGACTGAGAGAAAAACAAGCTTTAATTAATTATCACAGTGAACAAAAACTGCATTTAATTCTCTCTGAATGATGCCTTGCTCAAATCAGATTTGACATGGAAGTTGGGAAAAGGATCATCAAGAGGACCAAAATAAGGTTATTCCACTGGCATCTCTATTGCTGCTTTTCCTCTTTACTGCGACTTGTATTTTGGAGCTTCAGTGGATCAGCATGAAGCATAGAAACTAGAACTTCATTCTTAAGGGTTGATTTGATTGTTCTAGGAACCTATGAAAGATAAGGCAGAAAAAACAAGTTATTTATAACTTCTAACCTAAAGAAACATTGCACATGAATAAAATTATAATGAAAGTAGGGTTAGGCTTTTGCACAGAACTTTATTCATAGATCTTTAAGCATACCCACCACCAACAAGCAATTCTGCTCTATGAACCTTGAAAGACCCCTTCTAATTAATTAAGATGATGAATTTACTTAATGTTTAAACAAAAAGTCAGTCAAACAAAGTTAAAACTTATTCTTGCTTTTACTCACTGCTCCTATACCCAAAGGTTTGAGCCACCAACAGGGCAATCCACCCAAATCAACTACCAACTTCATGAGAAGGCAGCGGTGTTGCCCCAAACCCTAGTATTCTGAAGACTAAATCATTAAGCATGGAAATGCAACAGCTTGTCCTCTGCAGAGGCAGGCTTTCAGCAGGGGGCAACTTCTGCCTGTGAGCCACCCTTCAGAGGCCACGTTTCCTTCCTGAAAGCTACTGATGAGGTCACTTGTCACTGATGAGGTGACAAGGGGGCCACAGTCACTCCACCCAAGGACCCCTTTGTCCCATCATTCTGTACCCTGCTGTGGCCACAGGTGGGCAGCGAGGGGAGGGCAGGAGCAGCGTAAGTGTGTGTGATCCTTCTGCCCCTAATGTTCTCCCAACCTCCCCTTATGTTCAGCCTGGAGTCTTTCAGAGCCTGGTGCACTTTGTCTTTCAGTAATCAAAGGGTCTCTCCTCCAAGCACTTTGCCGTCTTCCCTTTGAACACATAAACCACCATCCAAACACCACCTTTCGGCACAGACTTCCTAGGGTCCTGAAGTCCATCACTTCTTTCATGGAGCACTGCCTCCTTTTGCCCTGAATCTGATTTACTTGTTTACCTACATATAATTTGGTAGCCCTTGAGCAGGGGTCACCCTGTTCACTCTATGAAACTCCACCATCTTTCTTTGTAAAGACCATATATATAGGACAAAGGCCACCCCGTTCCCCAGTTATACTGACAATAAAGTATCTGGATGACCCAAAAGAAACCTTTGCTTTTTAACAAAGGGAAGCTAGGATGGGTTTCCCAAGAGATGAGAGCAGGTGGCCATGCCAGGAAGCAGCTTGGTGATGGGTGAGATGATCCTGCATTGTGGATCCGTGATCAGATGGGGACATCCAGCCAGCACAGGAGGAGCAGCCAGGGATGAGAATGGGGTACACAGGGATCCCACGAGCATGGCAACGGGTGCACTCAGGGCCCTGGCAGCCAACAGCAAAGGCCAGACACATTGCTTAGGGGTTTTTGGCTCATTTTCCAGTTCCAAGAGGAAGGAGGTTGTGACAGGAAAGTAGGAATTAAACTTCTGGCTCAATCTCAAAGTCCGGTCTGTTCAGCAGTTCTGATGCAGACTAGTATTGGATGCTTCCCAGGGTGTAGAAAAACCTGTATTTCTCATCCCAACAACAGGAGTTAAACAGTGGCTTCCAGGAGGCCATTCAAGAGCTTTTTCAACTTTATTCTCATTTGGTTTAGCAGTAACAATAGTAACACTGGATACCCTTGATCACACCCGCTCCCTTTTGAAAATCGGTGGCAATCGGAAAGCGGAACTGGAAATGATTCATGTGGCTGAAATCTGCAGAACAGAGGTGAACTGTTGGCTGAGCCAACATGGGTTTGCACAGATAACTTGCAGTTTTCTGGGCAGGAAAACTCTTGGTCTGAGAAACAGGAAGACCCCCCAAAAGGCATCAGCAAACCTTTTTTAACTTCCTGATCACATAGCTGTGTTTACACCACCCGCGTTATTTACCGGCCGTGTGCTTGACAAGCACTTACCAGGAGGAATACTAATTCAAGGTGGCAGTGAATTTCAGGAAGACAAGCATGCATTTTTCAATTAATATCAGTTTCAGCCTTACCTAGACTAGGGGACCTGCTTGTATGGAGATTTGTAGAGTAAATAATTTACTTTGTCTATACATTTGTGTGTTTCAAGTACATAAAAGAAATACTTTGTTCAATTTTCTACTAAATCCAAATGATATTTTCATAGGCTAATCCATAGCATCACACCTTTACATACCTGCTTGTTTTCTGATTTCTGTGCCTGAATTTCCTTATATGAGGTCTGAAGGGAATAATACCACTTGCTTCGACTCTGCAGCCAGTTACCAAAGAAATATATAGATACCACTCAGTGAGAATAAAGCCAATGAGTTCTTAAGATGGCCTCTACTGTTCTGTCAGGAATACTTTTATTAACATACCAAATGCTTCTGATTCTCAAGTCAGTTGTAGCTTTATTCATTGTTTTTCACAGCTTCCCAAAAGTGACCGACACAGCAGCTGGGACTGGCAGCTGCTGGGAGCCAGTGAATGCTTAAAGGTGGCTCCAATCTGGGAAGAGCAGGAGATAAATCTGCCAGTCATTTGCCCAGAGTTACAGAGATTCCAGAAGCGTGGATCAAAGCCCTGTCCACCCTGCATCACCACCTCAAACTGAGATCATCACGGAATAGATTGATAGGGGCACAGAAGAATCAATCCACTGTGTGCCATAAAAACCTATGGCATGTGCGAGAACACGTGTGATGTGGTATTTCACAAAACTGCGGTTCCACATGACAGGAGATTCCTCTGCTTATGTAACCATTGTATTGGCATTTGCTGCAACCTACGTGCAGGAGGGTATTTTGAATTTTCAAAGCATGGCTAAGCTAGCAGGTGCTGTATGAGTCAATATTGAACTGCAAAATTGCATGTGAGTGACGTTCTATCACACATGAATATCAGTGCTATGCAAGGACATGAAAAAAAACAACTTTACAAGGTTTAAATTATATATACCTTAATTAAAATTCATTATGGCAATGATCTCAAACCGGATGCAATCACAGCTGATTACTTTGTTTCCAAAATGTGGCAAAAGTTCAAAGAACAGCCCTGAGTTTTAATCTCTGGAGATGTCCTTTTGCTTGTTTTTGCAACCAGATTTGCAGATTCTCAGGAAGGCCCTAAAGCTTTGTAAAATATTACTTTTTATAATATTTACCTATATAAATTATTTATATATAAAATATATATATAA
>VXAY01006256.1:71897-136106 GCA_013399855.1 Oxyruncus cristatus
AAAAAAAAGTATCTGCTATGAAGAAGGTGCATGAGCCACAAAAGATTACACATATCCAGGCTTTTGCTGGCTGACACCATGAATTCTTGCCATACAGGAGACCAAGTCACTGCCTCACATTCTGGCCACGTTGAGCCAGCCAGGAAGAATGCCAGCAGCCCCCAAGGTGGCTAATCAAAAACATTCCTCTCTTTGGTGCTCTATCCCCTGGGCAGCCATGCCCCCAGCTCTTCCCTTGGGCCCAGCACCTTCACCATCCCTCTCTGGAGACACAGAAAACATGTTTCTGGGAGCAAATGGTAGCACTGAGGCCGGGTACAGGTGAGCCAGGCTGCCAGGTACCATTTCTGACGTGGGAAGAAAGGGAAATTTTCTCTGCTGATGTAACTAGTTCAGCTCCACTGAGCTCATTAGAAGGATTTGTGTTTGTATCAGTTGCACATCTGTCCCCCAGCTTCCTTTGCTTACTCCTTCCATGGATGAGGGAGTCTGAAAAAGAGTCCAGAGATGTCACTCTGGGAGACTGTTTTGATGCAAGGACGAGCAGGGCAGAGTTACTTACATGTGACAAATCAGGCATAACGTCAACGCTATCGACGTGCATCGGGCCTGCTTTCAGCCCCCAGCGCAGCGGAGGATGACAACACCACGGTGCCACCACAGCCTCACCGGGACCAGCACCACTCTGAGTGTGACTGTGAAGCGACAGGCCGGCTCACAAAGAAAAACAAGGCCGACCTCGCTGCGAGTTATCCGAGTCTCCTGTCTTCAGGGGATATCAGATGTACAAATCCAAGATGCTGAATTTGATGGCAAATGGAAACTTTGCAGTTGGACTCAGCAGAAATGCAATTTAGTCACTGGTGTAAATTAGCTCAATTTTATCTATCCAGGAAACATCAGGCTGATGCAAGTCCCATGATTTTGCCACTTAAAGCTGCTTTCTAGCTACCATGGTGGGTGCATCCTCCATTATGTTTCTTCTGAATTTTCCTGCTCTCTTTTCCTATGTCTTGTATGATGTTGCGGCAGCTGTGAGCATTTAATGAGTTACATGAAACTGAAAGGGTGAGCTTTTCCCACGAGAATTGAACCAAAGCACAGGATCATTTAGGAACTTGATTAAGAACAGGAGAAGCCAGCAGGACTCCTAAAACACCTCTGTAGCAGTGTTTCATTAAGTTTTATAACTAAAACAAGGCTTAATGCTTTATTGCACCTTAAGAAATGTTGCAGACTTAGGGCAGCTAAATTTTCCTCCTAGTTGTGACCACAGGGCAGCTCCACCCAGCCACCTCCAGACTGCTCAGGTGAAGACTTCCACCCATGGTCAAAGCTACACTTCGAAACCAGCCTTTGGTGGAGCACGTGTGCTGGATGACAGGACTCAGTGGAAGCCGGCTTGGTGGGGCTTTCCCCTGTTTTGAAGTTTCTTAGGATTAATCTAACACAACAAAGAGCTTGATGGGAAACTCGGCCTGACTAAAGGCTGAGAGCAAATCATCCTCTGTGGTGCAGATCGGGTCCTGTGTAGGGTTGAACACGCACCCACTGTGAAAACACAGCGACTAGAAGAGCACAGAGGCAGGAGGGCAGTGGGACTGCCTTTCTAGGTGGCAGGCAATGCCAGATAAAAGTATTGCGGAAACTGCAGACAGAGGGCTTGTGTTTCTCATTAGTAGGCAGAACTTCTGGCCAAAAGGCCTAAACTTGCCCCAGGGATCACACTAAGGGCAAACAGATAAGCAGCAGTGTAACATGCTACTCTGTGTCTCTTGCCGCTCTCGCCACCAGCACTTCACTGTTTGCTTCTGCCCCAGTGCTTCTGCCCCACTCACATCCACCCTGGTCTCAGGGTGACTGAGCAAATTCAGTGCCAGGCTCCTGCAATGAGCCACAAGGACAAAAAAGTACTCTCTCACTGGTGAAACAACACTGGCAAAATAGCCCCCAACACATGCAGAACAGACAGCAGCAGTAGAGGCTTTTTACAGTATTAATTACATTAATTGGGGGGGGGTTAGCTTTCTAGCAAGAAGATGAATTTTATCCTTACAGGCATTCTCTCTACTGCAATCATTGCTGGCAAAATCCAACCAACAAATATATCTATACAGTAGCCTTTAGTTACTCCTGGGTCCCTGTCTTAAGATCGGGATGCAAATGTACTGCTTGTATTAACTGAAGAAACCTGATCTTTCTGCTCCCAGCAGTATCAAACAGCTCCCCACACATCCTCTTATTCGTATTAATTTATTCCCCGCTCTAAACGTGTTTTCCCAGCAGCTAAGCCAAACCCTACTCACATTTATGACAATACAGATTTAAAATCTGTGTCAATCTGATGATGTTCAGACATTCACCTCGAAAGCACAATTTAAGCCATGACCACAGAAGCAAGTGCACTTGCTTATCACCACTCTGGTTATTTGTAACACTGTGGTTGCTTGAAAAATACAAGATCCATTAAGTAAATGCTTTTGGCATTTGATAAGATGTATGTTAATGCAGATAGCACATTTTCAACAACTACATCCATGTATTCTCAGTAGTGACTGTAACAGTGAAACTGTTTGTCATGTTTTTACTGATGTGATATTTGGTTAGAACAATGCAAAGTATGGGACATGAGAAAGAGCAGTTGTTGTATTCTAAAAAAGCTCTTCATTCTGTTTCCATAACACAAGGGAAAGTAAAAATTAAGGTAATTCGTAAAGATGGCCTAACATTAGTCGTGCCACACGAATGAAACAAGGCAAACAGCAACTGAAAGTGTTCTCAACATCCATCACACATTTTGTGCAATCAAAGCGATAATTCTGTAGCTGCCAGTTAAAAAAACCTTAACTACCTCCTGAAGTGGTGCTCAGTAATATAACTAGAGGAAAGAGCTGGATTTGATTCCATGTGAGAAAGGTGAGCAAGGAGAATGACAATCAAATTGATTGTTTAAAAAATAAACAGCCACTCGGAGGAGACAGGATCAGATTAAGAGTATCACAACACTTAATTGGCACTGGGATTTCTAACAATCTTAATGGTAAGGTGGAGACTTTAAAAGGAGTCAGCTTCATCCATGCTGTTCCTCCAGAGATGCAATGAAGCCACCAAGCTACTTCATGGAAGGAAAGAAGCCTGCTGCCTTTATTTTTCAAGAGTCTTGCAGACTTTGAGCTAGAGGGAACTGTACTTGCATTTTCAGGAGATAAGGCAAGACCTTCAGCTGGCACGAATAAGGCAGCGCTGCAACTTGAATCCATTCAGCTTGGATGTGTGGTGCCCAGCCCACTCAGGCTCAGCGTGTGCTTCCAGGTGACACCCTCCTTCCTGATTTGGTTTTCAGGTTGCTTCAATACAGGATTCTTCCTTCCAACAGTAATTTGCTCCCCATAACACTGAAGCTGGAGCTCACAAGTTTCCCCAGCAGACAGTGGCTGCAGACTGCAGTGCAGATCCCAGCTGGTGAGGGGTGGCAATCCTTGAGCACAGATGGCACTGCCAGGCTGGATTGCTGCTGTTTCCTTTTTTTTTTCCCCCCCAAAACCTTCAAATGACCAGGTGAGGACTAACCAAAACCCACATCTTTTGTAGTGGTGGGATGGAAGAGTGAGCCACTTTAACCTGACGGCACTGGGGAGGAAGGTTGGTGCACAAACTGCATCCTCATCCTGCATCCAGATGAGCCTTCAGAGAGATGTCCCAGGCCATGTGCAAACAGCTTCCTCATGAGGGGAAACGGAGGGGCAAACACTGATCTCCCTGGTGACCAGTGGCAGGATCGAAGGGAATGGCATGAAGCTGTGTCACGGAAGGGTTAGGTTAGATATTAGTCATAGAATCATTAAGGATGGAAAAGACTTCTAAAATCATTGAGTCCAACTTTGACCAAAGACCCCTGTGCCAACTAAACCATAGCACTAAGTACCTTGTCCACTCATTTCTTGAATGCTACTACCCGGGATGGTGATTCCACCACGTCCCTGGGCAGCTCATTCCAATGCTTGACACCCTTTCAGTAGAAGAAATTCTTCTCCATGTCCAGCCCGAACCTCCCCTGGCACAGCCTGAGGCCATTTCCTCTTGTCCTGTTCCTGGTTGTCTGTAAAAAGAGTCCAACCCCCACCTGGCTACAACCTCCTTTTAGGTAGTTGTAGAGAGCAATAAAGTCTCCCCTGAGCCTCCTTTTTCTCCATGCTAGGAAAACATTCTTCACACAGAGGGTGAAGGGCACTGGAACAGGCTCCTCAGGGAAGTGGTCACAGCACCAAGCCTGACAGAGTTCAAGACGCATGTGGACAACCATCTCAGGCACATGGTGTGATTTTGGGGCTGTCCTGAAACAGGGACAGGAGGTGGACTCGATGATCCTTGTGGGTCCCTTCTACTCAGGATATTCTATGATTCTGTGATGACACCGCGTCCACAACCTGCACTTCCAGTGCACTCCAGGGATGGAGCTGACATGGGAACTCCACCTCACAGCAGCTCTTTACTGCCACCAGCACAGAGGAAACACATAGTAGCCAGGAGGTGGAAAGTAATTTAAGGTTTAGTGATCAGTGAGGCACCAAACGCACCAGAAAGAGAGAAACAGGATGTCTTAATTGTTGAAAAAAGGGGTGGTAGGGATTGCTTCTGGGGTCTTTTTTTCACCACCCATTTCTTAGAGAGGTAAGGCACAGACTTGGGACCGGGATGCAGATGGACAATTCCTGCACTTAACTACCCAAAGAGTAAAATTACTGTTGCATTTTCTTCTCTAAATGAGATAAAGTTTGTAAGAAGAGATTACATCTTTTATTAAAGCAACCAACCACACAGGAAGAAAATTATCCATCACTTTGGGTGCACAAGCCCCATTCTTAGTCATGAAGAGAACTTTAGAATAAGAAGCACATCCATGAATGCCAAACAGCTGCATTTAGCAACAGGTCATGCCCAGCCCGAGGTTTCTGCTCAAGGGGCTTGCCTGTCTGCCCTTTACCATCACTGAGCTCACAAAACCAGACCTCAAGTGCCTGATTTTTAATAACTCACTGCTCTCAGAGGCAATCGTACTACATGTTCTCAATTACTGCTGCAAAGGAAAAGGGACCTTCATGGTTTTAGGGATTCAGGAAAAGACAGCTTTGCTGCAGCCTCTCAATTAGCTGCCCTAAAATAAGAAACAGGATGTGCTAATAATATAACCAAACTTGAGTACCAGACCTGGGAATCTTCTGTGCAGATAGCCTGGTTTGATCCTCAGGAGATAGCCACTGGCCCACTTTATGAGTGCAGTCAGCACGTGTTGGGAAAGGACACCAGAGGCATCATCAGTGCTCTGTGTTTCAGTCACACAGAGAAATATTATTATTGATACTCTCTAAAATGTCTAAAAAGGCACCGTGCCTCATTACTGAGACACTAAACCCAAACTTTAAATAGTTCTGATATTCTGCTTGTACAATTATTTCAGAAACTGAGCACCTCATGCTCTTGATACTGTGCATAAACTATTCACAACCACCTGACTAAACCCACAGTGCTGATAGAAACTCTCTATCCATTTCTTTGAACTTGTAAAGCTGCGGGAATTGTTTTATCAGTCCAAGAGGAGCATGGCTGGACAGGCAGAGGATGTAGCCTCTGTGATCTTTGCTTGGTCCTTGTTTATCCATGTGATGGTGGACGTTGACATACTGGTCAAAGATAACCTCAGCTTTTCACAGAAAATATTTGAATGTCTGAATATTTTACCTGCCTCTGTGGCATCTGCACTGACCAGGGTAATCTGTGCACTGAGGCAACCCTATGCTTTAGCCAAGTACCCAGAAATGACAGGGTTTCACAGCTGAGGTGTAAGGACCACGTACTCAAAGCCTGAAAATGGGCAAGGAGTGAATGTCCAGCCCAAAAAAAGCTTTCTTCTAAATCCTGACTAATGGCAGTTGCTTCACATCTAGTTTGCAGCTCATCTGATGTAACTGGGGGTATTCTCATTGTTCCCATAAGCAATCCAACATCTGCTCAGCTCCTGCGTGTACCAAGTCTTGTCACTGTGTAGCCCTTGTAGTGCTGTAGCCCTTGGTGCAGGAGTCCCTCCTTCACTGCCTTGCATCTGCAGCCTCCAGTACTTCACGGGATAATGGAGACTGAGAGTGCTTTTGGTCCAGGTATTGTTCTGGACAACGCATGCACGTGGACACACAGGTATTGTGTGCTGCAGTCCCTGTGGCTCTCAGCACCTCCCGTCAGCACAGGGCCATGGCAGGAGCAGACACCATGGGGCCGCTCTGAGGGACACGGAGGAGCAAAGGAACTTGACCTGCCTCCTATATCTGCAATGCAAATGCTCTTTGCTTGACACGCAGTGAAAAGTGGAGCCTGTTTCTCGTGCTGTTTCTGTGACTGGCATGAGCAAGCACCACTAGAGCACAGAGCAAAATACCAGGAAGGCAGTAGGGGATACAGATAATCACCCCTCGCGTGTGATGGAAGCAAACTGTGCCAGTCCACACTGCCCGCAAGGACAGGGTTGCCGAGACATCTAGGAAAACATTATCCACTCCATAGCAATAAACAGCATTTTGTTTCACTTTATTTTTAGCTTGGTTCCTCCTCTTCCTCCCCACATATGAGCCCTTCAGCTCAAGGCAAATGTCCAAGAACAATAGCATTTCAAGCCAAGGACTAACCTCACAATCAGAAAACCAGAGCCTAAATATGACAGGCTGCTCTATTTACTAACACAGAGCACACAAAACCAAACCAAACCAAATCAAAATAACCTACTTCAATAATTTTGCTTCATGGAGCAAAGAAAGCAAGTCTCCCTTGCGCTCAGCTCTGATATGCTGCCATCACGAATACTCTGAGAAGTCAGATGAAATTTATTTAGAACACTGAAACCCTTGTGTGTATGTTCTTGCTATAAATTTGAACCTCAAATGGGAATGTGATTTGAATTTAAACACTTAAAGCTGTGGCCTTAACAGTAGGCACTTTTGTATATTCATGCTCCTGCCACTGTCCTCAGTCTCCCGTGGTCTTGAATGACGTGTTGTTTTTAGACAATTAGCTTCTTGTCCACAGAAGAGCAGTTTGGCCCTATCCCTTCCATTGTCTTTTATGTCCAGCGAGGAAAAGGGGGGAGGAGAGAAAAAGAGAGAGACAGATTTCAATCAAAAGCACTACATTGATAAGGGATTAATAACAGCCTGCCTTGTGATCAGATGAAACCTGACAATCAGCCTGAATGCCTTAAGTTTGACTAGCAAAAACAATTGTTTCCAGGTATTCCATGTAGAGTCGGCTACCTCCATCTCTTCAAGCAGCAGCTGCTCCCAGCAGTGCCTGTTCGCACTCCGGCAGACCCTGCAATGGGCAACTCCTTTTAAGGACAAGAGTTGAGTAACATAAGGATGTTATTGAGTAACATAAGGATGGTGTTTTTAACAGCCACAGTTAATGCTGAAGACACAAACAGATCTTTCCTGAAGGCACCCAACAGAACTGGCGATGAAGAATGAAACAGGCAAAAGCAGGTAGTCTGGTGAGCACGGTGTTCCAGTGCTGCGTATTGTAACTGTTCCAGCAGGTTATCAGTGCTCAGAGTTTTAAGTGTCAGACATCCCATGACTGTGGAGGAGCCGAGTAGCACCAGACAAAGCAGAGAACAGCAAATATGGGGCAGAGGGGCACTGCACAGGGAACACGGCACTTTGGGTGCAGGCTTGTGGATGTGCAAAGCAGGGAGGAGATAAAGTCTCTGGTACAGCTTGCTGTTTCTTGGGGTACCCGAACTGCTCCCCACTGAAGAAGGCAGCATCTGAAGAAGCACTACCAACATGTGAGGGAAGTGCATTTACTATGAGAGCGATGGTCAGAGACTCTGAAGAGAATACAGTGTCATGGATGCTCATGCCATCCATCAGCGTGGATCTACCTGTGTCTCTGGAGATGTGTGATTCATTCAGTGAATTCACCTCAAAGCAATCCCATTCCCACTGCTGCAGATGACCAGTACTGTACCCAAAACAGTCAGTCATTCTTTATGCTACTCTTCACAGAAGTAATTCAGCTTTTGAGTTAGTTACAGTCACCATGTGCCGTTATGTTTCTTTTCATTCATATTTTTACAGCCATGTGCATATTTGATCTGGGCCAGCGCCAGGGAGCTTCCGAAGGGCAGGAATACCTCTTGGGCAACTGGGACACCTTTGCCAAATTCGATGTCCTTTTATGCCCAGGGGAAGGGAGAAAGGGGCACATCCCTCTGTCACTTTAGGTTGCCACAATGAAACACATAGGCATGGTGTAGATATCACAGGTACATATGGGCTTGTCACACTGAGAAATGAAACAACCAGCTAACAGCTAGAGGTGACAACAGCTACCTCGTGCTTTTTGCTGGCTCCTCCTCAGCCTCTCACATGGTTTGCTGGGAGGAGTAACTGCTCTTGCCAACACTGTCCCTGTCAGGACACTCGTTGGTGACAAGCCTGTCTGTCATCACTTTCCTCAACTAGAGATAGTTCTCAATTCCGAAGCATTCTCTGAAGTTGAAATGAAGTCTTTTCCAGAGAGAGGCCACCTATGGCCTCTCTGTTAAAATCTGCACACAGAAAAGCAGCACCCACAGTATATACACAGAAAGCCTAGTGCATCTATAAGGTATTGCTCATCTCACATGCACCCCAGGCATGCCAGGCTCGCCACACACAAAATAAAGAGGCACTCTTCTTTTAGGAGTCAAGATTTCTAGGAATCTGTCAGATTACCAGGAAAAAATTGGAGGATGTAAGATTATTGGTGGAAGTGATAATCCAAAGCATCTGAGCTGGCTGAAAGAGGCTTGACACATCAGGAGCTGTATGTCAGGTGCAAATGAACACACAGACCAGATCACAAAACCTGAAAATCAGTGCAAGCTCAGAGAGCACTAACAGAGGCACGAACATCCTCAATGTAAGGCCATGCTGTCTCAGGGTCTAGGAATGTTGAGCAGGGTGGCCATTAGCACACAGCTTGTTTTCTCTCACCTGTCTCAGTTCCCCCAGCAACATGAGATACTCTGCACTGATGAAAAATTCCCATTGGTTTCAGCCTTCCCCTATAACCCACCTAAACACTCCTCTTGGTCACTTCTTTTGCTCTAAGTTTCATAGAATCATATAATCGTAGAACGGTTTGGGTTGAAAGGAACCTTAGAGATCATTTCGTTTCAACCCCAGCTACCTTGGACATCTTTCACTAGACCAGGTTGCTCAAAGCCCCATGCAACCTGGCCTTGAACACTTCCAGGTGTGAGGCATGCACAACTTCTTGAGCAACATGTTTCCATTATCTCTCCCAGCCCCTTATTTTCAGAGCAGAGAAAGTCCCATCCCCTGCCACCATTTATTCTTGTAAGCCATGATGCAGCCAGGACCCACCTCAGCTGTGCAGGGAAATGCCCACGGTTAGGTATGGGTGACACAGTGATTGACACAGCAATTTTCACAGCAATGAATGGTTCATACCCTGACAGGAGTCATACAGCCAGATTCCCCAGCTCCTCCTAGAGTGACACCCATTCTTTGTTTAAACATCTTCACCTCCTACCTCTGTGAAATGAAGTAGAAGAATCAACACGTTTAATTTTTCAAGCAGATTGGAATTGTCAAATACAGGGTCAAATACAATGCAGTGGATTTTAAAGGCTCATGACAATGCCTGAGCTGCTGACACGTGGGAGTTTGTCAGACTCTCATTTGCAGTTGTCCCACAGTCAACAAGTAATCCACATA
Organism: Oxyruncus cristatus; assembly: GCA_013399855.1. Taxonomy (NCBI): domain Eukaryota; kingdom Metazoa; phylum Chordata; class Aves; order Passeriformes; family Cotingidae; genus Oxyruncus; species Oxyruncus cristatus. The sequence continues at coordinate 81,668 of VXAY01006256.1, forward strand.
AGCAGCATCTTGCCTGAGTGTGTCCAACGGACCCCCCTCACCACTGTGCTTTGAACATTTCATTTTGTGCTGGATAATTTGGCCACATACAACGTTGAAGTGCACAGTATGTTATGGAAGATGATAGTCTATGTTTTCTCTAGCTCAAGACATCACAAGCGAATGCTGGCAATTTCCTGAGTGGAAGCATGGTCACATTTTCCATCCCAGATCAGGTGTACACTGCCCTTAGCGGCAGCTCACCATTGGAACGAGGAAAAATGGTGAAATCCTGGTACCAGAGCTCCAGTCCTTGGACAGCCCGATGGGACTTTTTAAAAATGACATCGCAAATGTTTCACCAAGCTCTTGTTCACCATCTGCTCCAAGCGACACCACCCGTTTTCCTTACGAAAGGTCAGACCCGGCGTCAGTGGGAAGACGAATGCCGCTCTCACGTGCTTAGCTACAGCTGTGCTGTGCTTGGTTACGCCAGGGTATGCACACAGTGGCCACAACAGGCTGGCTCCTCTTTATGGTAATCAGCCATCTGCCAGAAGGCAGCCCGGCAGAGCCAGCAGCGAGGCAAGCAGAGCGGAGCCAAGGCAGCCTTGTGAAACAGTGGGAAACAAAGGTACGAGCCCTTGTCTGGCAGGAGGGGGCACAGCTTCATGCCAGGTTCTCCACGTTAGCCTTGTCTCTTCAAAGGTATGTCATCTGCTGGGCTGGTACAGGCATATCTGTCACGGTGGACTTTCCGTATGGGAAGGAGAGGTTCAGGTTTCCAAGGATGCATTAACCACAGTCTACATTATGGGAGACAGTAAACACCTTGTGTGATGTAGAATCAAGCATTGCAAAACAAGGCACAGTCACATCTTCAGATCAAATCACAGTATTTGTTCTGACACTCACTTGCCTTCTTACATGAGATGTTTTATCTCTCTCTCTCTCTCTCTCTCTCTCTCGATATATATACACCCATTTCATAGTACGATAGTGTACACTGGCAGCATGTCCTATTATTAAGGCTGCATTCCAACCTCGTCTTTAACCATTCACTTCATTTCTTCCTAAGCATCAACAGAACAGTTCCAGTCAGACAGAAACTTTTTATATTTAGCTTCTTTTTAGAAGCACAGGTGGGTTTTCAAAGTTTGCAGCGAAAGTTTTCAAACTTAAAAAAGGCTGAAGAAACATTGCTACATATGTATATATATATATGTGGAATAGGTGTGCTCTAAGCAATAGGTTCTGCTCGCTGCAGGATATGCAATATGGTTAAGCCATATCACAATTTATTATACTTTTATACAGTTCATGCATTTCAAAGAAAAGGAACAGAAATATAAAAGCATCCTGGAGTTACTATTTAGGCATGAACTCCATAAGACTTAGTTACAAGGGAATTTTGACTAACAGAGATCCCAGGGATGGGGCATGGAGGGAGTATCATACAAGTAGTCCCTGGGGTAACAGTCACTGGATGCTCCTGCAAGAGACACCATCATCCAGCCCTTGCTGTCCCACTAGCTACAGAGAGCTCAACAGCTCTCACATTGCCTCTCACTTATAACTTCTGTGAAAATTTTCAGGAGTCTTTGCAGTTCAGCTGAGAAGTGAACAGGGAATGTGTAGAGGAAGCTCAGGCATCTCTGCACATTTATTAATCTGTCACTGTGAACACATCTCATTTAGAGCTCCTTTCCAAACCCAGCCAGCCAGCAACTGCCAGCACTATCCATTTTCTTCTGCTCTTCAAAAGCACTTGGCTTGATAATAAATTCCCAAATAATTTGTGTACCTTAAAGAAGACAAACAAGTGGGCTTCAGGAGAAATGACAGTGAGGACGATTGGAAGAAGCCTAAGGAATCTCTAAAGACACCATCCTCGCTTACTTCAAAAGGAAGAAAATTAAAACCTTACAAACCTAGGAAGAAAAGACACCTATGTCTTCAGTGGGGACCTTGGGTGGAAGACAGCATAGAATTACACCTGTTATTCTCATTTACTCTTGCACAGTGCCCAGGTTATTTCTCATGAACTGAGGCTGTTTTCACAAAAAGAGAAGACTGCAAGACCTCAAGCCCAAAGATACACAGATGTTTCAAGACATTCCTCTACTTCTGTGTTTGAGGGTGTTGCTATAGCCTACCACTGCGTGTTTTCTGACCCTGATAATCTTTAAGGTATTGCAATAGTGTAGCTTTATTTTCTCATTTCATATTTCAGTTTCTAAGGTGCAGAGAGAACAGATCCATGTCCACAGGGTATTTTTTGGCACCTAACTCCCTTCAAGGTAGAGTGGAAGATTAAGGCTGCTGTAAGCTAAGAGTCACCAAGGAAGATCTGCCTAAATAAATCTCAAGAAGCAAAGCAAGCCCAATAGAAAACAATGCCCAGTAATGTAGTCAATAATGTTTTAGTCTGTACATTTTCCCAGCTCTGGAACTGGTTGGGGATTTACTATCTCACTTTGGGAGATGGACTACGCAGCTCAAATGAAGCAGTAATGGAGCATTAACAGAATTAGTGCACTGAAAGTGCTTTGCAGGCTGGAGTTAGACATTTTCATCCCGGATGATGGGATCACTTTCCTACAGTAATTAGTGGAGCAGCTGACATTAACTCCGTAAGTGACCTGTTTGTTGCCACCACTGTGAATCAAAATTAGATTAGCAGCCCCCCTACAGGTGTGGCATGCAGTATGGAGGTTAAAAGCACATAAAATGCTTTGCTGATTCAAAATGAACCGACCTGCATCAAAAGGATTACACACTGTTTGGATCGGCTGCATGCAGTGAGGATTTGGGAGAGATCGTAGAGCCCCAGGGAAGGGAGGTGAAGTGTCAATACAACAAACAGTTCTTGCTAAATATGGGAATATTTATTCCCAATTCATCATGAAATTTACAGTCATCCCAGGTTGCCCATATGTGTTGTGTTCAAAAGCAGCGGACGAAAACAAATAAAGAAAGATCGGCTTCAATAAATAAAACCCCAGAAACCTCCAATGCAGTGAGGGGGTCGCTGTAAAAATGCATTTTGGGAGAACACTGGAAGAACTGGCGTCTCCCACAGTTACATTATATGTCTTGCAGTATTTGGTCATTTGAAATGATGAGCCCAAAATTTCAATTTTATTACAAAATATAAGGTTTTAGCCTTTGTGGTTGCAGAACAAAGCTTGAAAATGTGACCCAAATGTAGCCAAAGGACTTCTTAAGAACCCAGACAAAATAACAAGAGCTCTAATCTCTTAGAAACAGTCTCATGATGCCTGAGCTACTCTCAAAATGCTGTGGGGGCTTAGCAAAATTTATAACCCTTCACTTTTTTCAATTCTGTTGTCGAGCATAAGACCCAAAGCACGGGGAAAAAAAATTATAAACCCCATAAAAATTAAGAAGTCAAGTAACATCTTCTGGAGCTGCATCCTTTTACTTTGTTCATGACAATGAAAAAAAAAAAACAAAAAAAACAAGCAAAAGGAAAAATAAACCCAGGAAAACAATATACAATTTTTAAGGCAGGTCAGTGCTCCAGGCCACCTGAGGGCATGAGCACAGGAACAGCTCAGGAGAGGAAAACCTCCCAAAGCAGGGATGTTGGTGAGGGCTGAGCACATGGCAGAACTGAAGCACAGCCTCAGCGTAAGGCTTGCAGGACAAAGCCTCTTGTAGCTGGGAAGGAACAAGAGGTGGCCATACCAGGAAGCAAGCTGGCATGAAAAGGAACAACAGAGGGAAACAGGAGTCTAGCTGGGAGAAAATAAGCAGAAAACTGAATAGCAGCAAGGTGGGGAAAAAAATTAAAATAGGAAAAGCATTTCTGACTGAACCAGACAGGGAACATTTATGCATAGCACAGTCTCCTGATCGTATAATTAGAAGAATATATATTGACCATAACAGAGTTTCTGTAAATGCTAAGAGTCTGTGCAGAAGCACACAGATACCAAAATGCATTTGTCTGAATTCAGATTTGTCGGATGATTTTTGGATAATTTAGGACATGTAAAAGATGCATTGCCATAGAAAGGAGAAGAATTTTCTTAGATTGTCTAGTATCGGGAAAAACTGAACAACAGGCCAGTTATAGACTGACTTAAGCCATGGTAAACTGTGCCCAGCATACCAAGCTGTTCAAAATGCACACGTAAACTAATATGGTTATTAGAAATAATGCTCTTCCCCACACACATACCTTGTACCACAGGATGTAGCAAACAAAGATTTTGAAATATTTCTGTGACCCCATCCCACCTTACAAAACCAGGTTGCTGTCAAAAGACAGACTGTGACCAAAGCTATCCCTCCTTCCCTAGACATGACCTATAAATGTTTAAATTAACCACAAGTATTACTGTTTCCCATCTACCTTTAAGATGAAAGAAGTGCAGCAAACACCTTAGGTCCGAAAAAAAACATCCTCGTAAGGTTTTGATGCTGACCTGCAGCCAGTGTGTCCTGTTAATTACTCAAAATTCTGTTTAAGCTTCATGCTCAGTGCAAAGCAGACAGGCAATTGTTAGTCAAACCTGCCTGCCAGACAGCAGATAATATCCTGACTTTCTTAGTGAAAACAGCTGAAGCACAGCCAGGACTGCTCATAGCAATAGGTGCCATATATGGGGACACCGGCTCACCCCACAGCAGTAAGACTGGGGTATGTGTGCACTGAAAGAGTACTGAATGAGCTGGTTTGTGCTCATTAAGAGCTAACACTGCTGACAACAACAAAAAGGCAAATAGCATTTGGTTTCGTGGCTGTTGGCCACTGTGCAGATTTTGTCACAGGAGCAGTACTCAGCCACTGATTCAGGTCAGGGAAGGAGACCTTAAGGTCCCACATTGCAGTAGGTGTTTTATTGGAAGAGAGGACAAGCAGGACGCATTAGGGAGTGCTGACTTTAAAAATACTAGCTATCAATATCTTGCAGTGCCCACATTTGCTTGAGTGGAGATTTTGAGGCCCCTTGTAGCTTGCAGACGGTTGACAGCACTATCAGTGGTCTGGAAATGCTAACCAAGCTGGATTCCTTCCAATTCTCTCTTTCTCTTTTTTTTTTTTTTTTTTTTTTTTTTTTTTTTAAAATCAGCACTAACAGGGGGACAGCTGGANCACATGCAAAACTTTCACCCTTAAGCCTTTAGTCAGTGAGAAGTGGAAGGAAGAGGCTGATTCAGTTTCTAGGTAACAGTGCTATTGAAAGCAACCCCAGCACTGGGGTTGACCCACTTGGGAACTCTGTCGAGACAAGCAGAAATGAGCAGAGCCGAGAAGCTGCTGGTACACGGTGCTGTCACCCGCTGTACTGCTCCTCCTCACAGCCTCTCTTTTGGGCCCTAGTCGTGCTGCTGGTTCACCAACAGGCAGGGTCTGGCTTAGGAGGCTTGAGGAATGGGGTTACTCAGCACAGGTCAAATGCTAGGCTTGATATTAGTTACGATTATTCCAGCTATGCCTTTCTCCCTGGGCTCTGCCTTGTGTAAAGTTTCCCCTGCTCTGCAGCGTGAAAGGCACCACCACCCCACAGAAAAAGGAAGAGAATAAGTGAAGCCATAGTTGACTCCTCACGGGTTTTGACATTTGCTATCTTAATGCAACTAACTTTAGTGTAAAAATCTTGAAAGATGAGAAAAGACTTTCATGCAGTCTCCAGGCAAAAGAATTGTAGAGTACCATGGTTCTGAAATTGTTAAACTCTGTGGTGGCTGGTAATCCTTAAGGAGCTGATCATCATCTGGTAATGGTTCTCTCTGTATTTACAGTGTCAGAAATTACACACTTCCCCAGCATACTTTCTACAAAATGAGCCATGGCTGTAATTGGCACATGCACAAGATGTGACTGTAAATAAAGGAAACTGAAAGCTTAGAAATTCTGACAAGACCATAAGTTCTACTGGTAGGAGGTTCTCCCCTACACAAAAAGAACAAGACATTGAAGTGTGGGAAAGCAGATTTGGGGTTACTTCTAATCACTGAAGAAAAGATATCCACTTATTTTTTGGGGAAGCAAGATCGGACACTTGTTGATATGGTGGCTGCATTATCAGCTGCTCATCAGCAACGTCTTCCTTTAACACAAGATGCACACAAAATTAGGTCAATGTTAAGACCATTTGTTGTCATCAACTTCAACCAGACTGCCAGAAAAATAGCTACTGAACCCCCTCAGTACTGTATCTCAGGAAACTAAAAGTCCTCAGGAGCATTACTACTTTTAAAATTAGCAAGTATGATTATGATTTATATCCTGACATTAGGGTGTAATATTGGCATTTTCAGATAAAATTATTGGTATTTATATTTATAAAATCACTCCTATAATTTTAGCTCAGTTGTTTCTGCATATGAAAACTTGTTTGGAAACTGGTTTTCCTTCTGCATTTTACTGACAGCTATTCAGATGTAATTTTAAGTTGTATTAATAGCATAGGTTGTTGAAGGCTACCTGTCTACAAAGCCCTTAATGAACAATTTGTTGCTGTGTTTAGACTTACAGTTTTCTAGATTTTTTTTAATGCAATATCCTTGAATAAAACTACACGAGAAGTCAGACCCTAAGCTGACATCACTGTACACAGCTGTATTGGAGGAAATGAGGAAAAGGCAAAATATAGCAGCTGTAAATCTTATTCTATGATCTTAGAGTACCGCACTGTTTCATTTTAATTTAAAATAACAATACATAAAATCATAGAATATTCTGAGGTAGAAGGGATCCAAGAAAGGATCATCGAAGGCCAACTCCTGGCCCTGCAAAAGGCAGCCCCAAGAAGCACACCATGGAAACTGAAGGAGAAAATCGTTATGAGGAAGATGAACTAGAATAACCCGGGGGAAGGGGAAAAAAAGCCTTCATCTATAGCATGGATTTTAGAATGAGGCTCTGTGATAAGTCAGAAATCCTTCTGTTACATGTCATCCGACTGAATGCATTGATTTTTTGCTTTGCCTTTCACGATTTCTACCTACTGTTTACCAAAACAGACGAAGAAGACTGCAAGCTGATCCATAAAAATTCTCCACCCCTTGCCTCCATCTTTCAGAGACACATGCAGACAAGAGCTTGCAGGAGAACTGGAAAAACTTCCCAGACATCCAAGATGCATTATGTGGGACATATCATAGTTCAAACCAACAACATTCTTGGTGAGGGCAGGAAGGTAATGGCAGATTTTTGGAAGCTCTGATCCTTTGCGCACAGGGATTGATTTGAGTTTTTGTGATTTTCCGTACATGCAGAAGGAAATACCTGCTCTGAAACAAAATTGTTCCCATTACAAAGCCCTCTCTGCTGTTGCTTTTTCCGCCCCACCATAAGAAGGCTCCAGCAGAAGCTGTGTGGACTTTTGCTAAGCACATCCTCTTTCTCAGTAGCTGCTCAGTAGCTGCTTTGGAAGTATCCAAGTCCCTTCTTACATTTTTGAGTAGGGAAAATAAGCAAAAGGAAACATCGAAATGGCTTGCCATATTTCTTTAGCTCCAGCCCCTGAAATCCATAGGCCTCCATACAGACCCAGTTACAAAGGAGGCTCGGTCAGCTGGTATAAATCTGCTCAGCTGCACTAAAGGGAAGAGATTTTAAGCCAAAGTGCAGCAGCTGATGCTCTGGCAGGGCAGCGTGGATGATGGCAGTAGGGGAGAGGGGGTGGCATTAATTTGTTTACTGTGAGAATCAGGGTTTGGTTTCATGTGTGATGCCACTTTGGACCGTTAATACATGTGTCATAAAGCAAAATAGAAGAGGGAAGCATAAAAGTAGGGTACAGGTTGACCGTAGTTTCCCAAAAGCCTACTGTTTGAGAGGCTGGAAATCAGCTTCCCATCAATTCTTGCAATTTTCAGAAAGTCTCAACCGTATTTCAATGCCATACTCCTGCAGCACCCACATGTGCTAATTTTTTCATTCAGAGTAGGGAACCAAATCAATTGGTAATAAATTTACCTTAGGTAAAATAAAATTTTGTGTTGTGCCTTGAAATTACAAGAAGTCTAAGAATTTAACTTTGTGGACTTAAAGCTGCTGATAATCCCGGGTCCATTAGCCAAAATCTCTCCGCTGTCCCCAGATCTTGTCTTACAAAGAAAGAAAATAAAGGCATTTTAGAACAGTCCATCCTCTTCACCAGGATCCGAATCTGCTCATGTGGAATAAAAAGAAAGAAACCTTAATATTGCTATGGAGCTGAGGGGCACGGGGGCATTACAGAACTGGAAGAAGATAGAGCTTAGGATTGCATGCAGAATAAAGCAAGATCTCCCAACACGTGCATGAGTCTTCCTCACAGCTCAAAAGCCTTTGGATGAAGTGCACAGACATGCTTTTGAATTGCTAAATCCACGTAATCATTTAGGCCATTTTCCTGCTGTGAAAGGATGGGTAGGAGGGTCTAGACACTCGGAGGCCAGGCCCATTGATGCCGGCGGGATCCATCCCCATGGAGCTGTCGGCTCTGTGGAGTGCTGCAGCTGCATGCTCCGGCTCTCCAGCTGTGCAGCAGCAGACTGACAATGCTCTTACCCAAAACAAAGCAGTTTTATATGATGATGAAAAGTAAACTTTGGAGGGGAATCACCTCTTCAGGTCACCAGCAGAACGCAAAAAGAACGTGGATCTTCTGCAAAAAGCCTCTCGGAGAGGGTATTAGAAATCTATGGATGAAAAAAAAACCCAGAAAATTAAGTAGCCATTAATTGTGTCCCTGTTTGCAGGTGTAGATAGAGACAAGGCAGGGGATTCTGCTCCTGAGCTTTGGGGAGGAAAGAAACATCATGGACCCCAAGCACAATTTCACTGAGAAGACTGGAGCTGGGGAACCTGTCTTTCCTGTCTCCTAATCTGAATTAATGTAGTGGGGGAGGTGCAGGAGTAGGTGTGTTTGGCATCCTCCTGGCTGAGCCCTGCTAAAGAAGACTACAGAACCAAAAGTGACTGGCAAGGAGCAGAAAAAGTGGAATACACAGTGATGGCCTTCTCACGTGGATGCTGGGTATGGAGGATGAGGGATTCCAGACCAGGGCTCCAGCAAGGCAAATTCCTCCTCCCTCTGTGCGCCCTCACCTTCCTCTGCAGAAGAGAAGTGGTCAGCAATAAAGAAGTAACCAAACCTGACACCTCAACTGAGGACAAAGGGCATCTTCACAAACCATTCTCCTGGGGAAGAGTAAAACAGCGTCACATGGAGAAGAGTCTACCATCGAAAGGCAAACACTGAGGCAACTCCATGATAACCCTGGACACCTTCCAGAGAAATCCTTTCAGGTTTTCCAGGACATCCTTTCAGGGAAAGCCGTTTAAGGAGTCAAACACAGTTGCAAGTTGCAAGACCACAAACCTTTTAGATACAGCAAGAACGTTGTATTCAGTCAATTCATCTGGCCTGAGATGACAACGCCATGTACAAGAGTGGCTTTGGAAAAATAAAAACTGCATTTTCCAGATCACTAGAGTCATGTCATCAAAGGCTTTACTCAGTTCCTCATTGCTCTCTGTCTTATAAAGGTGTAATGCTAAGTTTCTTGGGAGCTGTTCACTCTTAAGAGTTGTGAGCCCCAAAGCAATTTTTAGAATGTTTTTATGACGTTTTGATAAAAACAACATGCAGCTGTAACTTCTAGACAGTGTTTATAGGCAGTATACCTTCTATAATGAGAAGGCAAATGGGTGTTGCAGTGCTCATAACCAAGGGAAATAATGGATGTGTTGAGTTGCTGTTAAGTCTGGATGTGCTGACCTTGCTTCTTACCATCACATTATTCATCTGTTACTGAAGACATTTCCAAAGCAATGAGAATTGTTGGAATGTCTGCAAACATCCTTAAATTCAGAACAATAAGCCATTGCCTGTTGGAAACTTTTTTTACAAAATGAAAGTATATCTCAACAGCATTTTTGATAACTGAGCGGGTGCCAGTCTTCAGTGGTTTTTCATTTCATTGAAAGAAGCGGATGAAACTAGGACTCAAAAGGAAGAGGGCTTAGTTTAGCCAAGCTATACAGAGCAACTGTTTAATTTGGCTTCCTCAGGTGATTCTGATCAGGGAAAGTTTCTTTAGTTAACTCAAACTGAAGCACAACACCAAAGAAAATTTGCATTTGATTTACAGCTGCAGGGAAAAGTGAAACCATTCACTAAGAAAGTCAGGGAAGAACAAAATATAGGGAAAGCAATCAAATGTCTGCACTTCAGCAAATACTTGAAGATCACAGAAGACTGTAAGTAGAATTCAATTAGTGTTTCACAGATTTTAGGTCCCATTTGCTATTTTTTAAGGGATTTATACTCGTGACTTGGAAAGTTCTCCAATACAGATCTCCAGCTCCAGCTGTTAGAGTTTATTGACTTCAAGTGAGTGTAGAAACAAAGATTTGAATGAAGCGTGGCTGGTTTCTGTTAAGGGCTGCTATTATGAGTTATACAGTGTTTATTCAGTTCTACCATTACCATTGTTGAATCTCTCCCCACAGAAAAGGGAGAAAATCTTTTCCACCATGAATATACATTAATCAAGAAGCCCAAATTCTGCTCACTGTTGATGAAGGCTTGCTCTCAGCTGAATTCTTGCACTGTAACCTGCATAAACCCTACTGGCACATCAGCAGAGAAATGACGGTCCCTACTGTAACCCTGCGTGTGTAGGCATGTGCTTCAGTTTAACCTAAAGGTGCTGGATTGCAAGTGACATGCTTCAGCAGTTGCTGGCCAAATGTCCTGCACTTCCAATGGCAAAACATGACCCGAATTTGAGGAATCAGGATTTTAAAGATTTATTCCTGTAATGGAGTGGAGGAGCCTCCACAACACTCGTCTGTCACCAACTGAAGCCGGTGCTGCTGCCCACAGCAGGAGTAGGGCTGTGCCAGCTCTCGCTGGTACAGCAATAAGCTGTGAGACATCAATATTGCAAAGAAAACAAAGATTAGCTATTTCAACCTATTCCTACAATTTTACATATACAGTAAGATATTATTTGCTATGTAGAGGGTAATTCCCCTGAAGGACACCACGTTTAAGTGGCAAATTAATTCACTAGCTCTTCCAGCTGGCTTAATTCTCATCAGCCACCATAATTTATTAACAGTGAGGTGCGAAAAGACATGAATCAGCTTAATGTGCTATAAGTAGGGCATTGTCATGGCAACAAGATGCGGACTGTTTTCTACTATTTATGTATGGTTTGTTTTGTACTCAAACTTGAGATACCGCTTGGAACTACTAGAATTAGAAACATCTTTTTTTCAACTTTTTTTCTCTTCTCTGTTTTTTTAATAAATGATTAAAATAAGCATCTGAAAGGCTCTGAAGCATCTCTCCAGGAAAATAGCTATAGGCTCTTCAATGAGTAGAAACAGAAGCCTTGAGTCTGATCTCCCAGCCATTCTCTCACATTGTCACACAACCGAGTCCATGGATTAACTCCCAGTTTATACCAGTCTGAGATCAAAAACAGACCTTTCTTGTGCCATACTTTACATATAATTATTACCTGGGGGGAGAGGGAGAATTAAACAGTATTATTGAAAAAAGAGAAAGCTTTTTTACTTTCTGAAACGCAATACACTTAACAAAGGAGATGAAAAAAATTAAGGATGCTGTATTTTTACAGACTCATGATGAGGAAATGTAAAGTTAAAAATTAAAAATTAATAGTAAAGGATTTTTATTGCCTTCCCAGCTAAGCCTGAATCCCACACAGATTTTGCATCAGCAATTAATGGTTTTCATAAAGCCAGTTCTTCATTCATTCATTTTATTTACTACCCTGCTGCATAGAGGGAACAGTTGGGGTGCTAACACAGCCCTTTGAAAAACAATTACCCATATTACTCTTTTGTTTTCTTTTTTTCCCCCACCACCTCAGGAATCTGATATCAAATAGTTAATAAAAATCAAAACATCTCTAAGATGTCTCAGGAAAAACACATGGAAAAATTAAACCTCTTTCATGAAAAATTTTGCAGGTTTGAAACCTTGCTTTGTTCTGAGTAAGGACAAAAAAAAAAAAATTTAAAAATTCAAAGAATTATTCCCCTTTTCTCCATCCAGTACTGATTGATATTTTTTTAATAAGTCTGGGTTTATATTACCCTAGGTATTTGTTTGCATAATATGTAGGGCAACAGGCAACCAGGCTGTACCATAACATTAAAAAAAATAGTTCTTATTTAGTAACTTGAGAAAAAATAATAAATATAATATTGAACTCAAAAATTCTGTCAAGCTGCAAATGCTCAAACGAGCACCACTAAACGATACCTACCGAGGTGAAACACAGAAGTTAATTAAGAAAATAAAGATCTGGACAGCCTTACCTAAAGGTTCAATGGAGGCGTTCAGTCAGTTCATGCTGCTAATGGCCCCAAAAACACAAGAGTTGATGGCTGTTAATTAAAAATGCTCACAGAGGCCAAGTCAGGGCAGTGCCAGTCTTCTTTTCTGCAGTTCTTTACCCCATGTCAAATTCAGCGAGAGGGGGGTCTGAGCCGCCGCGTTTGGCTGGTGGCCTGGGTCTAATATGGCACTTAACAAGCAGGTGTGCCAAAACATTTGGTGGGCAGAGGCGTGAGCCGCGTACGGCGAGCTGGCAGCGGGCTGGGACTGCAGGGGCCGAGTGACTGATCACGCTGCTCAGGCACTCGGGGGCCTCAGGGACCACGTATCAGCTCCCTGGTGCAAGGGGTGTCATTAGAAATAAAAGATGGAAGACAAAGTCATAGCCCAAACCCCACGGTTAACCGGAGGAAAGTACAGGATTGTCACCGCGGTGGCACATCCAGCCTCACTCCGCCGGGGGCAACAAGTACCTCCAGGGATCCACATGAAGCAACCTGGGCGCTCTCTCCACAGGCTGAAGGTGTTCTCCAGCGAGCCTCAGCCGTGAGATGGTGGGACAAGCATTACTGGGGAAAAACAGAAGAATCATCAGGCCATGCCTGCCCTTGGCTAACACGTCACTTGGTGCCACTGGTGGCAGATTTTGCCTCCCAGATGTTTATCCAGTAGGAAGTACTTTGTGACCAGTACACTTCACAAAACCTACAAAATCACATCAGTGACTTTTCCCGACCGCTGGTCCAGGCAGCATAGCCAGCCCCATGAGCCTCTCTGTCCCTCACAAGGAGCACCTCTCAGCAATAATGAATGAGCTGTCAGATATCCAGCTGCTTATACAACATGGTCCAGTCCTTCCCTGGATACTTTTTCATTGTTCGAGCTACGCTCTTTAAGGTTGCAGTTTCTAATGGACAGATTACATTTCAGCTGTCTTCTCCTTGCACAGAAGGTGATTATAGTTAACTTTTAAAGGAAAGGTTATTTCGAAAACTGGCTTGTGATCTTTTTTCCTTCCTTATATGTAAGAAGACAGTCTGAAATGTTTCTCCCCCCTTGACATTTTCAACTGCTCAGAGCCACAGGGCATATCCCTCATGTTGGCAAGATCCTCACTGACTGGCGGGAATGCTCATCCCTTACACAAAACACTCACACAGTGAATTGTTTTTTGATGTAGAGAAGTGCTAACACCATCCCGAAATTTTTTCCCCCAGTGTTAAAGTGTGTGGGCATTGTGTCCCAGTTTTGCTACGGGCTACTGCAACTACCTGGTGTGACTTCTTCATGTTATCCTGACTACAGGCAAGTGCAGTGACTGAGACTCTATTAAAATAAAACAAACCAAAACCCTGCCTTTTTGTAACTTTGATGCTTTCTTCACACTGAAAGCACTCACCCTTCTCAAAGCTAGCCCTTCTCTGTTAAAAATGAATATACATTTTGATACCAAATATTTCTTTATAGTTTTCAGCTTATGCCTGTAGGAAGTAATAACTAACGATGTATTACTTACTTGTTGTTTGACCCTAAATTGATCTTTTCACCTGCCTGTGATTCTTGTTACTGAAAGGTAGTGATACAAGAATCCATCAGGGAAATGGAAGTGCTTCATTATTTGCCTAAGATCTATCTTAGTTAAAAGGGAATTTCCACCTTAATGAGAAGTATCTCTGGTACTGACAAAATGTCCGAAGAAGGAAGAAAAAAACCAGGATAAGGCTTATGGTTACCAAGAAGAAAGGAGGGAGAAGGAGAAGGAGAAGGAGAAGGAGAAGGAGAAGGAGAAGGAGAAGGAGAAGGAGAAGGAGAAGGAGAAGGAGAAGGAGAAGGAGAAGGAGAAGGAGAAGGAGAAGGAGAAGGAGAAGGAGAAGGAGAAGGAGAAGGAGAAGGAGAAGGAGAAGGAGAAGGAGAAGGAGAAGGAGAAGGAGAAGGAGAAGGAGAAGGAGAAGGAGAAGGAGAAGGAGAAGGAGAAGGAGAAGGAGAAGGAGAAGGAGAAGGAGAAGGAGAAGGAGAAGGAGAAGGAGAAGGAGAAGGAGAAGGAGAAGGAGAAGGAGAAGGAGAAGGAGAAGGAGAAGGAGAAGGAGAAGGAGAAGGAGAAGGAGAAGGAGAAGGAGAAGGAGAAGGAGAAGGAGAAGGAGAAGGAGAAGGAGAAGGAGAAGGAGAAGGAGAAGGAGAAGGAGAAGGAGAAGGAGAAGGAGAAGGAGAAGGAGAAGGAGAAGGAGAAGGAGAAGGAGAAGGAGAAGGAGAAGGAGAAGGAGAAGGAGAAGGAGAAGGAGAAGGAGAAGGAGAAGGAGAAGGAGAAGGAGAAGGAGAAGGAGAAGGAGAAGGAGAAGGAGAAGGAGAAGGAGAAGGAGAAGGAGAAGGAGAAGGAGAAGGAGAAGGAGAAGGAGAAGGAGAAGGAGAAGGAGAAGGAGAAGGAGAAGGAGAAGGAGGAGAAGGCTCAGTTTGACCCTGTTATTGGTGATCTGGGAAACATGAGTTTGGGCTGCCATTTGCAGGAAAAGCTAAAGGAACCGCATATCCGAATCCCATAGAAAGCAAAAAGGAGGCAGAGACCTCCTTCTGAATGGGCTGTAGCAGTTCTTGACTCAGGGGAAGGGCTTCACCAAGAGGTTGAGAGGCAGAAATCCTTTATTCAGCCCAAGGGTGTTTTGAACTCCTCACATTCCTGCAACACCTAAATTCTAGACATGAAATACTGTTTTTGTTGGTAAAAAGCCCTGATTCAGGGCATTACTTCTGAAATGAGGTGATTAACCCCACTGTATGGAGTCAGGGGAGATCCTTGCCCATTTTGGGAAGTTTGGGCTTCAAAATGAAGACTCTGAATACCATGGTGAGGAGCCAGCTCTTTGTCAGTTGGATGGGATGTCTCTGCCACTGCTTCCAGCTAATGACACTGGACGTAGGACCACAAAACCAAAGAAAAATTAAAATACAGAAGATGAAGACTACATCTCACGTGGCATTCATGCCATGTAATTTACAATACAACAAATCAGTAAAATCGGCCACTGTTTTTCATAACACGTTGCAAAATTCTGCAAGAGTTTTAGTGTGCAGAGGACAGCTGCTGGGTATTGAATGACTCAGTAAGTAAGATTTTAAAAGATATAAAAGGACTGCCATCACTGGCAGGTGCAAAGAAAACCATATGGAACCCTATGGAGCCCTGGAGTTCACAGAAGTTGCCATGTTTGCCACCACATAAACATTATCTGCGTGGCGAAGAAATGCTCTTACTGGTAGCGTCACACAGAACAATTAACTATACTTGTGGAGGAAATGTGATTTATCCCATTGAAGGATCTTGCAGTTGCCATATTACAGTTGATGTTATTCATAAGGTCAGCTCTTGGTCTAAAGCCTGTGGTATGAGAAACATGATCTAACAGTTTATTTCTATACAGGGGAGCACATTTCTCAGACTTGGGTTTGAGTTTCCCAGTATCCATCGAGGTTTCTTTTCATACTGAGATAAATTAACTGATTAAAATAAGGCAACATGCATGGCTGACAGGGAAGATGAATATTTTCATTAAGTTCATAAGAAAATTAAGATTGATTTAGACAATATTTAGAGTTTCCTAAAATATATGTAAAACATTAAGTGCTTTATGTAGTTATTGCCATATGGCAAGACCTGAGGTTGCTGCAATGCTGGCACCACTAATTTTGTGGTTTGTGCCCATTTCCTCGGGGATCGATAAAGATCTGGAGAAGACCAGGTTCAGCAGAGTTGCTTTCTTAGCTTACCTCCTAATGCTTTCCAAGATAACCATCGGGGAGAGAAGAGCAGAAGAGGCTTTTTCCCACCCGATACAGTGTCCTGAGCCTTGAAAAACACCTCTGTTCTCCAGAACACCCAGCCTGAGACCAGAGCCAAGAGAGGAAGAAAAACCAGGGCTTCAGCAGAAAGAGCTGTGGATCTTTGGAGAGTGTCCAGCTGCCAGTGAGACCTGTCCTGCAGAGCCCCGTCCGTGTCCTTCCAGACCCTGACTGAGCGACCGCCTGGACCTCTGTCCCCCTCGCTCAGGGCATCACCAGGAGTCTCCACACAGAGGAAAACCACAGGAGAGCCCTGGTTCCCTGCTGTGGGGGAAGTGGCACCTGGTAAAGCATTTCGTGGCTCTTTAGTGTGCCCAAGCTCGCAGGGAATCCTTGAGTCGGACGGCGGTCGGTGCCCGAGAAGGAGCGGGGCAGCAGGAAAGCTGGGAGCCCCCTGGGCAGTGGGATAGGGTCCTGATCCTAATCCCTGACCCTGGACGTCCGTGGCCCCAGCCATGAGCCCCGGCAGCTCCAGGATTTAAAAATTAAAGTTTGCCATCTAGCGGCCGCCTCGGGCTTTTGGGAGCAGCTACCCACCCCCCCCCTCCCAGTTTTTGGGTGCCAGTTTAGGATCTCTGAAACAGATACTACGTCTTTGCTAGCGCTGTCGGAGCCTTTCCGCCGTCCCGTTCCTCCCGCAGAAGTGATGGCAGGAGCTCTGAATCTCGATGCGCTGCCGGCTGCAGACGGGTCGGTGTCACAGCTCTGGGGCTGCTCCCGCGGTCATCACACGGCACGATAGGCATGGTTCTGGAGAGTATTAAACCCTGGGTGGTTTAAAAACCCCCAAACAACTTCAAAAATTTCACTGTGATAAAAAAGCGAGCCAACGAAGTGCAATCATTTCCCTCCATGTTTTTCTCCTGCCTGGGACAGTGGTAGTTCTCAGGGGACTGTCTCCTTTTTTCTTTCTCTTAAGTATTTTATTTCCCCCCTGAATGGAGCTGTACCTGCAAGTGACACACTTGCCCTGGTTTGTGTGATACTCCTGTGTGTCAGAACAAAGCTGCCAGGAGCCAGCACCTCTGCAGGAGCATCAGGTGCCCTCCTTGCCATTGCCAGTGTCACTGTGACTTTCCTCTGAGCAGTGCACGTTGCCTACATGGGATCATATGTACCTATAGGACCCACATGGAGACCACTCCTGGCACAGGATCCATATGGAGACCACCAGTCACGTATTTCCATAAGAAGGAACAACATGATGCAGCAGGAGTATGGGCAGTGTTTTCTAAGGGGAAGAAGAGGTCAAGAATCCTTCATGGAAGAAGCCAGCAAAGAATGTCTGTGGCTGAGGAAAAGGCCTGGAGAGGGAGCAAAGGGAAGGTCTGGAAGGTGATGGGCAGCGTGGTCTATTTGGGTGCCCAGATTGTAACTAAGGGGCCACTGGCATCCAGCCTGATGCCTGCACAATCCCTCCCCTTCCACATACAGCACTTCTATTAGTGGAACTCCAGGTGGGATTAGCAATTTTTGCAGTATAATCACATTGTTGAGCCATATTTAATTTATGAGCCACTATACACACAGTATCATTTTCTCATATTGATGCTGAGCTGATTATTTCCCAATTCATATTTATGCATTTGATATCTCCCTCTGCAGTGTAGCGCTTCATATTTGTCGTTAGTGAACTTCATCTTGTTGATCTGAGACCATCTCTTCAATTTAGCATTTTGCATTCTGATCCTCTCTGCCAGACTGAGCAAATTTTATAAGTGTACTCTATATTTATCCCTCAAATCACTAATAAAAATATTGACTAAAATCAGTCCTGAAGATCTCTGCACATCTGCTTGGAATGCTCTCATGAAATTTACTTCCAGTTTGACATTGAGTCATTGGAAATAATACTTCGAGAGTTTTTGCATCTATTTGTATACACACTGATCATCATAATTTTGCATAAACTGCATTTTGCTAGCTTATATGTATGAATTCAGGTTATTAGTGCCAAAAGTCTTATTAAATATATTTTCTACTGTTTATTCCCATCGTCAGTACTTAGAATACAGATATTTAGGTCCTGCTACAAAACAGCGCAGCTATGTAAGAAAGGAGCAACTTTTACTCACCCCTTCAAATATATTAATTTCATAATATAAAATTAAGTCTCTTTCTTTAATGAAGGAACTTATGAGGTATAAGCTACTCAAATTATGTTGAGAGTCCAGAGGAAAAAAAAAAAAAAAGCTCTGTACCTTTGCATTTGACTTTGTGTGCAGTATCAGCACAATAAAAATATTTGCTGATGATGTAGATGCTCCTTAATATAGCATATGGGACAGAAATTATGCAAGTGCCTATTAATCCTATGATAAAATTCCTAGTAAAAGGTGAAAAAAAGGAAAAGGGCTTAATAACCATAACTGTGTCAGTTTTACTGCTAGCATATAATTAGATCAGAAGAAGATGATTTCAAAATGTCCAGAGCATAACTGCTTCCTCCTATTTATATGATCTGTTTCTGATGCAGAAGATGCAGTTCATCTTATATTTTTAAGTGTAACAATCTCTTTGGGGCCTACATCCCCAGAGTGGTAGCAGAAGGCTGCTTCTTCCCAGCCTCTGCATTTTGTAGGTTGCAGAGGGAAAGTATCCTAAACCAAAAAAATTACATGCTAATAATGTTTCTTCCCTGCGTGAAATCTCTCACATGTAATGTCTCTGTTTCTGGCACGGGCTGGAGGATTTTAGGGATGCCACCAATCTGGAACGTAGCATCCGCATGCCAGCCCTCTCAGACAGGTGCTTGGGAAAAGGCCAGGAAAAAAGTTGTCCACAGTGCCACGATGGAAACAAAGAAATTAGTCAACCACCTCTTCCCATAAAAACCTGCGTTAAGGGAACGCAGTCAAGGAACCAATCTAGTACACAGCTTGAGGGACAGGGCCAGCAAAGCCCAGCCTGTGCTGCAAGCAATGAGGAGGCAGGACAGATTTGGGTCCGGCCCTGACTCCAAACAGCCCTGCTGGTTTTGGGGAGGCAGATGGTCACACTGCCTTCCTCTTCCTTTTAAGCTTCCTGCTGCGTTTTCTGCTGAAGCTGTCCCACTGAGAGCAGCAGCAAATGTCATTTTGTAGGTGTCTGCAATACAATAAAAGTGGCCCCAATGCAACACCCCATGAAACGTGTAACTGCAGACAGAGATGAATCATGCCACCACCGAGGCAGGTCTCACAAAGAGCCAGTGTAGGTGTTATTATGACTGTTAACAGGCTTCACAAGAATAAATAGCACAAAAGTTAGGCTGGCAGCGTTTCCCATTAGCAGTAGTTTGGGTAATGCTGCTCAGATCACCTTCTCACATTACAATCACTGTTCCTTGAAGGAGGTTTGGCTGTAAACTCCTCCCAGCTCCGTGCTAATTCTGAAGGATAACATGAGCGTCAATTAGGCAGCGGCATGACTCAGAAATGAAATATTGCCCTTGGTGGGAAGTCAAGACAGTGTGTTTTTCCCCGCCCTCACCAGCACACGTTGTCCTACCCACTAGGTGTCCCTGCCAGCCAGGGAAACAGCGCGCCGTAACAAGGGCTGCATTTGCTTCGTTCCATTTGGCCTCAGCTGAAAACATAAAACACAAACAACAACCCAGGAAACATGTCTGAAATATCCTCTCCTTCTTCTCCTTTTTTCGATTTTTTTAAAAAACTTCCTTTTTGAAGCAGCTCCAAATTCATGCACAATGCGCAGAATGGAAAAGGGAGCTATCTGCTGTGGTGGAAAGCTTTTGGCCCAAAGGAGAATGGTTCCCCTCCTGCATAGCATGGTGATGGGCTGCTTTGGCTCAGGCACCACCAGCTTCATCCCTCCAACCTCACCTCTGAATTCTGTAGGAGCCAGACAACTTGCACTGTAATCCCTTATCTCTATTTGCCCAGTCTTTAAAATACATGCTATTCTAGTTCATCTCCTTCACCATGGAGCTGCAAGGTTAAATGAAGGGTGATGATGTTGCTCTTGCTTCCCAGTTAAAAAAAATTAAAATAAATTATTTTTTTAATCAGATTACTATCAATGCGTGGCTGTTCAAGTCTCACCAAAAAAAATCCCTATTTGTGGGTAAATAGGGATAGGTGGATGCAGCTGTTTACAACCTCAACATGGATTAGGCATAACCCACGTGTTTGTGGCTGCCTCTGTAAAGAAGAGACATTTTTGCCCAGTTTAAATTTGCTCTAGTAATCCCTGGAGAGATTCCAGAGGCCAGCAGAGAACCATGGAAGAAACTGAAGACATTAAAGGAAGCACATATTTGCAGATGTGGCATCTTCTACCAGCCCAGGGAGAGGGAGAGGAAGCGGGAGGTAAAACCCTGAAGACAGGCAGGGAAATTTTTGTTTCAAAGAAGGTTTTGTCTTTTTGTAATACTGAATTGGGGGAGAGAGGGGGAAGAAAAAAAAAAAAAAAAAAAAAAAGCCTGTTTGATATATAAGCCAGAGAAACCCATTCCACATTTTTGTAGTTCTCTTCCCTGATCTCAGAAAGGAGAAGGAAAAACAAGCCGGAGAACTGGGTTTTCTGCAGCCATCAGACAAGGTGATCCCTGTACCAGAAGTCTCCTCTGAAGGCTCTCTGTTTGGGAGCCATCAACAGAGATCACGGCCTATTGTGTCGTGCACTGTACAAACACCCAGTGAGAGACGGTCCCTGTCACAAAGGACTTACTCTCCAAACAGAGACGACAGAAGAAGAATAGGGGGAGGATTAGAAATGAGTTGACTAGATCAGGGTTGCACAGTTTGGTGAGGACGCCAGAGGCATAAGTCTGGTATCCTGATTCTCAGCCCAGCAATCTGCTCTTTCTCAGGGACAACCACTTTTCGCTGCTCTAGTGCTTATGGGATGTTAACAGCACTAAAGATAATTATATATGACTTGGTATTTTTAACTAGTGGGAGCTTTACACACAGGCACACACCCACTGAACTTGGTTGCCCCGAGGGACAGTCCCCCCCTCCCAGCCCTAAGACAGCTTGGAGGGTGCTCAGCCAGTGACTAGAAGGTGACCTTCACAGTAGAAATGCGATACGAAAGAAAAAAAAGGAAAAGAGAAGGGCACAGCTCTTGTGAAATCTGGGTGTTGAAACACCTTCATATCTTGCAACACAAAGTCAAAAAACCTCTTTGTCTTAAAGATTTAAGACTAAACATAGGAAGAACTGTATTTATCTCATGTTAATCACCTAGGCAACTGGGAAAGCAGAAGTGAGCTTCACTTTCTGGTGGGTTTTATAAGCTGCCAGTTCATTCAAACGCCTTTTTCCGGTGCATCAGAAATACATGTGGGCCTGCCGCAAATTTGCATTTTTAAGAGGAAAAATCATACCATAAACAACCACTTTGGGCTTGTAGTTCTTCCTTTAACACAGGTGTTGCGTGCCTGCAAGCCCAGGTAGTTATTTAATGGCCCAGAATCTGCATTAAAAGCAGAGCTTCTCATTTTAATTTCTCCTCTCTGGGATCACACGACTGTGGCAGCAAGGGTTTGTTAAGAGACCAAGGAATGGTCTGGGAACTGCCCTCACCTTTTCCTGTCACCAGGGAACAGCTAGAAGCCTCTCATGCCTAACTGAGAGGGACTGGGAAGGATAGAATGGTATGTCCCAAGAATGAAGTAATGCTGTGCATACACAGACCTGAACCTCATGTTACACTACTGCAACACAGCTGTCAGGAAGTGAATAACAATCCAGTTTGCCACAGGGTCTTGCAGGATTCAAGTCCCAACTCGTACCTTTATCATGGGCTGGGTCAGGAAGAAGGCAGAAAGGCTGTGTCCTACCAAGGAACAGCAGCAAGGTTGTGTTTTTCCTAGTGGTTCATTCAAATCTGGTGCTGTTTTTGTGAATAAATGTTAGCATTAGCGTCTGCTATTTTACAGAAATATGTAGAAAAGCACAGGATGAAAATTCTGTTGAAGCTGATCTTTCGTCAGAAAATGAGACCTTCAAATAAAAAAAAAAAGAAGAAAAAAACCCCAACTAAACAGCTCCTACAACCCTAAAAAAAATAAGGTTAATTTTAATTTGATTGTTTCTGTTCTTGTACAGATTGTTTGCTTCTAATAGATTTTGATAGTTTTTCACAGACCTTTATTTCCTAAATGGAAAAAAATTCCATTCTGGAGGGTGCCGTCCTAGAAAAAAAGACATGTTTTTGGTAATGTCTTTATTTACATTGTTTCAAAACCTGTTTTCCTTGAAAGGAAATGTTTATGAGGTTTGGCTTTTCTCCCTATGTTTCCTAGGCAGAGTTGCTGGTGCTTTGCTCTGCCTGCCTAAGCCCAACTTGAACTCCAAATCATTAGCATTATTTTATTCAGCACAACAAATTTTCTGAGTTTTGTAGATCGTTTACAGCTCTGCAGAGGGGGTGTGAAACCCTGACATTCCACTTGGGCAACATTTATAAAAACTTCCCAATGACTTTGCAAAGTTATAAATAATTATATAAAAGGCGCAAAGACTTGAGGAAACAAGCCAAGTTTATGGGGCCCAGAAACTGAGGGAATTAGAAATTTTTCCATCTGCTTGGATGAGTTTCGGTTTAAACACTAAGAAGTCAGATTCATCTGAACATGCTGAATGAATGGAAAAATTACGGAGCTATGGACAACATGATACACTTCACTCCACGGAGGCTACTGAGTAAGGCAGAGAGAAGAAAAAGAACATGATCAGAATCCCTACCAATCTTTCTAGCAAAAGAGCAAAAAACAAGCAAGAGCAAGAAGGAACTGAGCAACGTTGTAAATCCCTTTAAAAGGGATAAAGTCATACTGAGGGTGAAGGAGAAGCAGTGTCTGTGCCCCCAGCTCCCTAAGCAGAAGAGAGCAGGGAACACAACCTGACAAGCGCAGTGCTCTGGGGTGTGCGGGGTGTCAGAACCTGCGTCAGTGTACAGGGACTAAAAGGAAACTCTCCTAGATCCAATATGCAGGCTGCAAGGCTTGTTGGTTTGGTTTTTTTTTTTACCAAGGTCATGCAGCTGTAAATGGGAAAGAACCGAAGGCCTGGAAAATTCAGGAAGTGGAAGGACCAGTTTTGATGTTTCTCATGTTTAGAATTAATAGAAGGTAGAGATATACTGCTTAATTGCACTAAGATGCAATTAAAAATGAAACATTAAAGACTAATTCTTGATTATTTTCAATAATTAGAATTAGTGAGTGAAATTCATGATCACACCACATCTGCCTTTAAATTATAACAAGGATCATGGCACAGGATAAAGCCATGTGACCTCAGCACATGATGGCTCTAGGAAGAAATGGAATCCAATAATTTGCATGTGGAATCATGTGTTAATATTTTAAACCAAGTAAATAAGAATGCCATTAAAAAGGATGAGCTCTCAGGAGCCTTACATAAGCCTCAGAACCACTGATATGAAAGGAAGTTGTGTGTGCAGAGCAACTATCATCTCCAAACAGACTTGTTGAACCTGGGCCCAGAAATTATGAATAATTGGGCAGTCTTATGTGCAAAGAAAGACTGTGACATTAGCAGACAGAAAAGTGGTGGAATAAAGGAAAGGGACACTGGAATAAAAAGGGGAAATTTGTCAAGGAGAAAGATTCTGTGGCATTGGGATCTAGCTGCACTGGGGGGACTCTAAGGCTTTGCAAGAAAAAAGAAGCTAAATCTGCAGGTTACAAATGGATGTAATATGAGACAGAAGCCAAATGTTGTCATTTCCACTCCCCCTGCAAAAGATATCCTCCCTGAAGTCTTGATCAAGGAGTGGGTTGTAAATCACAGAAGAGGCAGGATGCAAAGTTCAGTAATTTCCATTAACTGACACCAGGCTAAAACCATAACTGGTAAAAAAGTGGTTTGGGGCAATCTATTACCTTCTGCTTTGCTGTTCATCATTCTCACAAGTTCGTAACAGAGCACGAGGCAGTAAGATACCCAGCTGTCTATTAATAATTGATTTAACGTAACACATGAAGCGTGTGTAATCTGTTTCCTTGTTCCTCCGTTTAATATAATCCATGAATCATGGTGACCAGTGAAGAGGTTGATTGACCACACGCTGCTAACTTTTTTCCTAACTCCAGCTAATGACCTACATTTAAGAAAGCTAAATGTCTACTAAATACTTCGTGGTTATAGCAGGGATGCTATGGAAAAGGGAGGCAATTAGTCAGTGGGCTGAGACAGTGTTCATTTTTGGATAAGAGCTTGTAACTCTGCCTTCTGCTATTGCCAGTAGTCCCAAGTCTGCCCAACATTAGATACTAAAATAATTGTCAAACAGAGACCTCTCTCTTTTTGGCCCAATGTCTTGCCTCTCCTAGACCTAAGAAAAGGTTTATCTTGCAAGCAGAAGCTGCTTTTATTCTCAGTGTATTGCTACAGGTATCAGGACCATGGTATCTGTTTATCCCACAGTCACAAAAGATTTCCCATTTTCAGTACCTTTTCAAGGTGAGGAGCTGCTACTCTTCCTTTTTTAATCATAGGGAAACAAGGCACCAAGAGTGTGTCAAGAACCTGGCTTTGCTAATTGTGCTATTCCAGGCACTTTTGCTCGTGAACATATGTGTGTTTTTCACCAATGCCAAGATTTTCACTCAGTGAGTGTCACTTCCTTTGTTAGCTCCAAATGTGCAGAGGTTGAAAGGGCATCTTTACTAGTGAAAAATCTCTCAAGAACTCTTATAAATCATTCAAGCTTCTGGTTGAAAATGTTTCCTTTCACACACTTCTTAGTGCCAAATACAGGCCCATCTGGAATCATTATTAATTCTGTTGAACTGTTTAATTCCGAGTGGGTTTTTTTTAAAAAAAGAAAGACTCGATTCAGTATTTTATAACCATAATTGGAATAGCACATTAAGACTCAACAGCTCATTTTTTTATTCCGGGAAATGGCAAGCAACACATCTTGTACTCAATCAGTCACATTAGTAGAGCAATGCTAAAAAATCTTGTAACGTGTAGCTACCTCCAGGTTTAATTTCTCTTATGTATTTATTTGCCATACAAAGCAGAAATAAAAATAGTCTTTTGGGGCTCAAGGAAGCTTCTTAAACAATCTGGAGGACTTTTCTGTGCGTGCTTCATTGAGCACATCAGCCAGACAATCAGAAGAATAGGTGCCCTACCACGGAAATGTCAGAGCAAAGTACAAAGCATACTCTTCCAAACTCACATCAAAATGGTTATTTCTGGTTCATCATCAGGAATGAACTATTAAATGCAGTTTGCAAGCAACGCCCCATTCACATTTCAAAAAGAAAACCACATAAAAATATAGTGTGTTTGTGTAAATCTGCTTATTTAGCTTATTTTTGCATTAAATGTTGCTTCTAGAACTTGTATGCACATGTTTACAAGAGGGGAACTGTGAAATCTTGATGCCATTGATATCAACAGCACAATTCCCACTGACTCATAGTCAGGTCAGCTTAGAAGTTCTCTGCATCCTCCTCCACATGCAAGTGATGTGGGAGACACTCAGGTTGTACTTTTGGATCTTTGAAGAGCAGTCACAGGTCTTTGTACCTACGTGGGGTGGCACAGGCTGCTCAGTGCAGTCAGGCAGGCTCCAAACGCAGAGCCAGCGAGTGTGGATGCCCACTGAAGGGCAGAGCTTGCATCTTCCATGACTTGGAGGATTAAAGCATCAGAAGATTTTCATCCCTAGAAGCTGGTGATTAATGTTCGGTTACGGAGAGCTCTAGGTATGGAACCAGTCAGGTTTTAGAGTGATACAATTATAAATTCATAGCCAGACTGTCATGACACAAATTAGTCTCAGCACCCATTTTCTTTGGCAAGACTCCCATTCTTTGGATGCCTTTCTGGTG
Organism: Oxyruncus cristatus; assembly: GCA_013399855.1. Classification (NCBI taxonomy): domain Eukaryota; kingdom Metazoa; phylum Chordata; class Aves; order Passeriformes; family Cotingidae; genus Oxyruncus; species Oxyruncus cristatus. The sequence continues at coordinate 107,645 of VXAY01006256.1, forward strand.
AAATTTACTGTGACATGAAAGATATCCAAAATATAGATAAAAGGAGTACTTTTCCAAGTGCAAAATTCACTAGAAGTGTTCACCATAAACTCACCATAAAATAAGCTGGAAGGGAGCTTTCATATCTCTGGTCCATATCCCTGCTCAAAATAGGGTCAGCTTTGAAGTGAGATGGGGTTACTCAGGGCCTTACCCAGGTAGGTTTTGAATATACCCAAGAATGGAGAGTTTACAACCTCTCTGAGCACTTGTTCTAGTGCTTGATCATCTTCACTGTGAAAGCTCTTCTTCTTACATCCAATTTGGATTCATCTTCCTGCAGCTGGTATTTACTGCCCCTTGCCTTGTGCTGTGCACCCCCAAGAAGATTGTGGCTTCATCTTCTCTATAACCACTTAGCTGTCAGTAGCTACAGAGAGCAATAAGATACCCCCTGAGCCATCTCTTCTCCACGATTAAACCAGCTTTCTCAACTTGTCCTTGTACACTGTATGTTCCAGCACCCTGAGCATCCTGGTGGATATCGCTGAACTTGCTCCAGTATAGAATTGTAGAATGGTTTGAATTGGAAGGGACCTTAAAAATTATGTCATTCCAGTTCCCCTGCCATGGCAAGGACATCTTCCATTAGACCAGGTTGCTCAAAGCCTCATCCAATCTGGCCTCGAACACTTCCAGGGATGCGGCATTCACAAGTTCTCTGGGCAACCTGTTCCAATGCTTCACCATAACAGTAAAAAAGGCCATGTTTTCCTTGTAGTGGGGAGACCAAAATCCTGCAAACACAGTCTTAGCATGTCTGTGCTGAGCAGAGGGAAGAATCACTTTCCCTGTGCTACTGGCTGCACTCCTGCTAATAAAGCCAGTATGCTGTTGGCCTTCTTGGCCATGAGGCCACACTGCTGACTCCTGTTCAACTTGTTGTCTACCAGAACCCCTGGGTCTTCCCTTCAAAGCTGCTTTCTAGCAAGCTGGACCCCAGCCTGTGCTGTTGCAGCACATTATTCCTTAGTGACACAGGATATTCTACGATTCTATGACTTTGCATTTGCCTTTGTTGAACTTCATGAGGCTTCTGTCAACCCATTCCTCCAGCCAGTTGTCATCCCTCTTCAATGCCCTGCCCCTTCAGCGTATTGACTCCTTCCCCAGTTTTGGGTCATCAGTGAACTTGGAGAGGTCTATCCTACTCCGCTGTCCAGCTTTAATGAAGCCATTAAATAGTATCAGACCTTGCAGTGACTCTGGAGGAACAGCACCAGTAAGCACTCACTACTTCACCTGTGCCCTCCTGCATGGTACACCTCGAGCCATCGTGGTCCAGTCAATTTTCCACTCATCTTATTCTCCTGCTCAGTCCTCATGCCTCCAGCTCAGCACCCAGCATACCAGAGGAGACTGTCAAAAGCCTTGTCAAAGCTCAGGTAAATGACATCCACTGTTCCCCAGTGCCTGCCAAGACGGCCACTGACCACTGGCACTGCCCCTTTTACCACCCATTGGCATAATTTTCCATAGTATTGTCCACAGGGTATGTCAGAGAGACCATGTGAAAGGATTATAAAGCCGTTGGTTTCCTGGTACAGCTAATATAGCTATGGGGATTTGATTGAACACCAGTGCCAAGAGACAGCAGCAAAATAAATTTTGTTTGGAAATATTGCTGCAAAGTCATCATATCCATAGAGAAGGGTTTGATGTATTAGTAATCAACTTCCCTGGAATATTCCTGTAATTGCTATGGTACTTTAGGCATAAGGAAATAATTTTCTGAATTTGGATCACTGTGTTAGTTAGTCTGACAAGCCCAAAATAAAGTAAATTTTCACACATCAATCATTAGCATATTTGCCTAAAAAACAGTGTGCAGAATTCATGCAAAATCAACAGCTTATTCAAGTAAATACATATTCATAATTATTCTATGTGAAATATTGCTTTCTGAGTTTATTCAGTGAATGCTAACTACATTCCCAACAAATATACAAAAATAACAGTTCCCCTGTTACTATGGAGAGGGAAAGGAGAAAGTATTGTGCTTGAGGACTAATTGTAAAATCTTTGGAGTAAGAACAAGATAGTGCGATTCCCTCAGATACAGTAATAATAATTTAGCAGCCCAAGGTTTTATATTCAAGGTTTTGGAGGGAGAAATAAGAAGTCGCTGATGAGTTGGTCTAGAGATATACCGAAGGCATGTTTCATGGGAGGAACATTTTCCATCCTTCTCAGATACAAGAAGGGAAAGTGTAATTCTCAGCTGAAGTGAAACACAAGAACAGGTATGCTACATCTTAAATTGATTCTAGCTCACTGGACACAACCATCACCATCAGAGCCCGTCCCTTTCACATTTGCTGCAGCCCAGCCAGCAAAGCCAAGCGAGGACACACACCCCTGAAGGAATCAGTATGCACGTGTGTGCACACACACACCTGCAAACACACAGCCATTTGGTACCTCATCTCCATAATGGGATTTGCTCGTAGCCAGCAGAAAGTAACCACTCTGCTCCACCCCTCTGGTGCATTGGAAAGGACCAGCACTACGTGTTTTATTGCCATGGGTGTAGAAAACCTAGACTGCCAGGCACACTGATCAGAGAGCCAATAAGGCGAGGAGTGCTCCCTGCAATATGGAGCCTGTGGAAGCACTGCCAGGGAGAGATGGCAGCATTGCCAAGTGTCACTGCAGCGAGGCACAGAGAGACTCGGTGCTGCACCAGAGAAGGGACAGGCCGTGCTGCACATCATAAGGCAGCTAGAAACAATAATTTACACTTTATCACTTTTTTCTTTTTTTGCCAAAGATTGCTGAGCACTTTGCACAAATTCCTGGCATTCAGGTTCCCAGCATCCGTATGTGGTCGTTTTCCATATGGCAGAGGGGCTTTTTCATCCCTGACACTGCGCTGCACTCATTATTATGCAGTAGATTTTTTGTTTCTGTACACCAGGCCTGGGATCTTACAAGGAGGTGATTATACTTGCCTAAATGGAGATTCTGGTGACAAGATAATTTACAACACTCTGTTGCATAATCATTGAGCCAAGGTCAGGGAAACCATTGATGTAGCATAGTCAGGGCAGTTGTAAATAAACCCCACATCACGAAAGGGGTTGCTGCCAGTGAGAACAGACGGACACAAAAGAACAGATAAGAAAGAACCTCCAGCATTCTTGACATGGTAAATTCTTATTCCCCTCCCTTGTCTCCATAGATCCCGTGGTTGGCTAATTAAAGAAGGAGGTGTAACTATCAATCTAATCTCACTTGTTCTCAAATTTACCATAACTTCTACACTTGAGAGGCTGGTGAAATGAAACAGCACTACTAGAATTTCCCATTCATCAGCAGGAAGCAGAACAACTCTGGGAATTGGGCTAAAAATAATTAAGAAGCAGGATCAGGTGCTGTGCACATGCATCTGTCTGTACATGGGCATGCAGGCACATAAGCATTTACTGGAGGTAGCAGCAGTAGCCCAGGGGGAGATGAGCTCCACCAGTAATTTTATCTCAACATATGAATGCTTGCAGATGTACTCACAGCATACTTATTAGAGCAGCAAAAATGCCCAAGAAAACTGCAATCAAATTATGCTATAAACAAAATCAGCTTTTTTAAACAGATACAGCCACCAGAATACCATCAGCAGTGCTGCAGGAGACACTCTGCAGCTGCTGCGGAGGCCACAGCATTCGGGGTGTTCAGCACGTGGCCATTATCCCAACGTCCTGTGGGTGCAGAGCAGTCACCTTCGAGCAGGAAGCTTGACATTTGCTGGAAGCATTGGTGTAATTTCACATGCACGGCCATTGCTCTGCACTTGTGCAGCAACACTAGAGCTTTTCAGAAAGTATTGGAGTGGCTTTTGAACATTTTCCATACAGGCAGGCTGGGTGTGAGGTGTGGGGCTGATGCCAGGGGCTTTGCTGTGCTCAGCACAGCATGGATGCAGCTGCTTCAGGACCTCCTTCGAAAGACAGACTGGTCAGACATGCAGACTTGCTGGATCAACAGAGCTGTTCTTTGAAATCCCCTCAGAAAACATAGCTGAGAAGACAGGTGTACCTGGGAGGCAGGCCTACTAGGAAGGAGGATTTAGATAAATAAGTAGTTCTTACCTGAATAGTCAGCTATCCAGCAGAACAATTTTTGAGAAAGATTCCCCAACTTTACTATTAGTCAGCCTAAACATACAATTACTTACCATGTTCCAGGAAAAGCCTTTATCCAGTTTGCTCTAAAAAGGGTATAAAAAAGTGGTAATGGGCCAAACCCTCAAGCCAGTGTAAATCAATGCTATTTGTTAGCCTCTGCTGGAACACCCACTCTTTATTTGAGTTAAAGAGCTAACACACATTTATGTGTGTTAATGCATTTATGTTAATATTTTCACTTTGCAGGGCTTGGTAGATTGTGTGGCTGGCACATGTCAGACTGAATGTCATTTCCAAAAGCTAAAGGACCTAACTGGAAACTGCCATTAAGAGTGACTAGCTGACAACACGTGGAACCTCTCTGGAAAAGCCTTTCTACCTCAAGCACCTCCTTGCGATTAATCTTTCGACTAGAGAATACACATTACTATTTAAAAAAGCAGAATTTTTTAGGACAGAATACATTAATGAAGAGAGGAAAATGTGAACAAATTTGTATTTTCGAGCACTGCAAGACAGAAAGCATACATAGATGCCAAGGTCCGTTCAGAAACCACAGCTGTAGCCCCTCTCCGCAACATTGCCTCCTGGAAGAAATACTGCATCCAGCCCCAGAATCCAGACTCCAGTCACTCCAGAGTGTTATTAAGATGCATGGCATCTCAGCAAAATTCGAATCAAGGCTTCTTTCGTGCACGTTGGAGTGGAATAGGTATCAAAGGTTGACATGAAAAGTAAGCAAGATGTCCAGCAATGATGGGGGGCTGTATCACACAAGCTTAGAAAATAGCCTGGAATGAAAAATGTATGCATTATTGCCTTTCGCACTGTATCTGATCTTGCACTGCCACACAACTTAAACTGTGAGTATGTGGCAGAATTCAAAATCATTTTGCAAAGGCTTGTCATTCTCCTTCACCAGATCACTCTCTGGTAAGACACAATGGAGGGGGAGTTGGAATTCGCAGTATTAGAATGAATATAAATGGTAATCATCATGCTCCTTCCCAACATTCCGCTGTAAGGAATCAGTTAATTAACCCTGAACTGAGCAGACTTGCCAGTCAGGAATACAGCAGTTGAATTGATAAAAGCTTCCTGACCCCTACTTCTCAAGGACAAGATTCAGTAACCCTTATTTATGTTAAACATTAGCTTACCCTGTGAGGAACCTCCAGAAATCAATAGGGATTGCACTACATGAGTAAGACTGGCAGAATCTGATACCAATTATAAACTCAGATTGGCCCTCAGCTGGGTATTTCTATCTGCTCTTTTCTTTTCTATTTTGTCTCTCCATATTCCTCCTCCCCCATGTCTGCACCCAAGAAAATACAGAACGTTCCCTCTTATAAAAGGCATTCGAACGGCTGCTTCTCCTCTTTCTCTTTAATCCAGAAAGTATGAATATTGCTTGTTAAAGGAAGGTAATGTTTGACAAAACTTGGCAGATTTGAGTGTATTTCCAAACCTGGAAGGAGCCCAGCCTTTTTGACAAAATGGAAGCAACAATTTGTGACTTTTAAATGTGAAGTGGTTTATTTCTTCTTGAAGAAAAAAGTGTAACTGAAAACACTAAAGAAAGCATTAAGGGAAGCAATCTGGGCTTAATTAAAAAGAAATATCAGATCTACGCTTTTTTTTCTTTACCAAAGCACGTGAGGGAAGAGGTGGATAGAAACAAGGGAATGTATTTTCTATTTGCAGTTCCTTTCTCCAAATTTTCCCAGAAGCGGAACAGACTGTAGCTGGGTAGAGGAACTGAAAGCCTAAAGACACTGGTAACGAGAAAAATACCCATGTGATGTAAAAGGGAGGTGGGAGAGAAAAATCCTTCAGCCTTTTATTTTGAGTCAGCTCAAAGTTAAATTGCATCTCACTGTGCAGGGAAACCATGTCCCCTGAGAGCTGCAGCTTGGGTTTCTGTGTCTCCTCTCTGGTCTGGCCTCCTACGCTGGACTCCTTCTCCTAAAATGTCACTGCCACGCACCACCTACAGCAATCTCCTTGCCTCAGGCGAGCCAGAAAAGCATGTTTTGCTGTTGGAGCAGTAATTGGGATGGGGAAACTAAAGGATGGCAGGGGCAGCTCTCCACTGACTTGTGCGGAAGCAATTCAGCCTTCAACCTTTTGGGTTCCCTCAGTGGGCTGAAGGACAGTAAGCTCAGGTTAGGTAAACCTAAAAGCAAGCCATTTTTTTACATCTCCTGATGAAAGAGTTGTTAGTGTATTAGAGTTGTTCATATGGCAGAAACTGCATTTTTGCTCAAAACCATTGCTTTAATGGGAAATTTAGAAACAGATCTATTCTTACCAAAAAGGAATGATAAAAAAACCCCACTGGGTTCTCAGGAATGAAATCACACAGAATCATCCTTCCAACACTGATGTGCTGGCACAATAAACACCAATGTTTTCTGCTACTGAATGACTGTTGCCCACACTGCCTTTTCCAAATCCCAGTGACAGATTGTGCTGGAATTGGATGGGAGGCATTGCTACCTTGAAGCTATGTAACTGTCTGTGACTTTACAGCAGTGACTAGTTTTAAGTTTCTATTTTCCCCCAGTTTAGTAGGTACTTTTCTGCATAAACTAGATGCTTCCATATTTTTTGAGCTTGTTTTTCATATCACATACTGTCTTACTTGCCTGGAAGTATTGGATACCTAGCAAGTTAGGGAGGGGGGGGAAAAAAAGAAAAAAAAAACGAGCTATGTCTGATGTCTGGCTCTGATGTTCTTTTCTGCTCATGTCCTAAAGCCATTGTCAAGTTGAAATAAGGTACACAGCATCTCTCCCATGAGCATGCACTGACAGGGATTTGCAGCACGGTCAAATAGGTCCCTGACACAGAAGAGGAGGGCAGCAGGTCTGCAGGTTCCTGCCTGGTCGTAGAGACAGAGCCAGCAAGTCAGGAGTGCCTTATTCTTTCTGTAGATACGGACAGAAGATTTACTGCTTTGTGTAGTATTGCCTCTGGGGCTGGAATTGGATTTCTCCCCAAACTGTTACTTCCTTTCAAGCTCCTCTTCCGTGCAGAAAATTTTAGAAGGAAATGCCACTGGATTACACAGCTGCTGTCTGCCTGGGCTTTAAATGTGCCAATTTGCATCAGTCTGTAGGCAGTGCTGAGAACAGGCTGGAAGTGTCTGCAGCCTTCCTATGTTACTAGTGGCATCTTACTTGCAAATCTGAAACAATCGAAGGGAAAAGGTGAAGTAGAACTAGAGACAGCCAGTTCTGAGCTCCTAAAAAAACCCTAAATCCTTCTTTCCTTCTGAGAAAATCATGTGTGAAACACAGTACTCTTGAGGGATGCCCTACAAGACATCAGCATGAAGCTACAGTCACTGATGGAAGAAAAGTGAAGTACCAAATGTCCCCGTGGAGTAAAAATGTCCCCGTTTGTGTAACTGAACAGCCTGGGAAGGAAAATTATTGAGAACAAGCCTCTCACTAAACAGACTGAAAACTTTTTAAAGATAAATGGAAACGGTATCGGTGCACTATGAAAAAGCTGGTTCCAATCCTTGTTTAGCAGAAATAAATAATTAGGATAAGAGCCCAACTGCAGAAATGCTGGTAAAAAGTGAAGGGCTAAAGCTTCGCAGTTACCTTTTCTGCTAACAGATAAGCAGGCATATTGTCAAGGGAAGCATCACCATGAAGCATCACTACAAAATCTTCTTCTGTTACCTTCACAGTGTGCAAGCAGGTTTTCATCTCTTAGAGAGACCCACTGTCTTGCTGTTCAGTGTTTGGGTAATGCAAGGACTTTGTACCTTGGCAGGCTCAGAAGAAGAGGAGGCGATGTGAACAGCCTGGAAGCTGGCTGTCTGCCTTGCTTCTTGTTAAAGCAATTCTGGCATTAAGAGTTGTCACTTGGGAACCAGACAGAGATGTTGGGCTAGGACTCCTACATGAAGGAACTGCCTTACATGTTGGCTGTACATCCTCATTTTGGGACTGGGGTGTATGTGTGAATAAAGTGATTCAAATTTAGAATACCCACCGACTTCTCTTCTGCCCAAAGGAAGGCAAAAGCATCTGCTAGTGATGCACAAGGCACCCAGATGTTAGAAGGCAAGTCAACAAAACTTCAACTTTCTGTCATTTGCCCTTTTTTGTATGAGAGACTTCTAAAGGGTAGAGTACAGGAGAAACACTGTACGTGCTCAGGGCTCCCTCAGAGGAGTGTAATAAGCCCTTAAGACCTTGTTGAACCAAGTTCGTAAAGCGTTAGATTATTTAGTAACCACCATTCTAAAGGTGCCAAACTTTTCTGAATGGTAACTAATGTTATTTCAAGAAACTTCTTAATATTTATATCAACAATGCCCTGACTGCAATATTGGCTCCACGTGTGCCTCACTCCTCAAGGTTAGGTGCTCCATTTCAGCCGGCACATTTGAGGAGCTATGTTCAGCATCATAATCTAAGCCTAAACTGGAGAAGCAGTAAAAAGGCATTGACTAGTAATTTAACATCCCTGTTTTCAAACCGGTGTGTGAGAGGAAGAAAAAGGTAAACTCTTGAGTTAGCACTTAAAAACATAAGAGAAGATGATAAAGAATTATTTAAAGAAACTAACTTGGACAGCTGCTGATTATCTTGTGGGATTCATTCAAGCCCTGTTTGACATTCAAATAAGTTCTTGTTTCTCATAGCAAGAAAAAAGGAGAGTGTGTACTTTAAAGAAGTGACAGGATTTAGAAATGAAGATGAAAGATTCAGAACTATCTTGTAGTTACTTCCTGCTCCCTCTGCCCTCTTATAAGCTGGAAATATTACGACAAGAGGTACAGTGACCTCTGATGTACCTCACAGAAAGAAATGGGAAAGTTAATAGGGGAAGTACCAAATTAGACACCTGAAAGAAGAGGATTAAAAGATGAATAAGAATATCGTATCACTCATCAGCATGGCATTACAGAGTCCAACTTCATCTTTTTTTCAGGTTTCATTAAGGAAATGACTGGATAGGGTCACTTCTTTCACAGAAGCCTATTGAAAAGCTGGGATACATTTACTCCAGTATTTGCATGCCAACACATGAAAAGCCTAAAAATTAATCCATGATGTTCCTATGGATTTGTATTGTGCACCCCTCCCCCTATCCTAACTGGACACAACTGCTTCATGTAGCCCATTCTGCGAGTGGGACTGAGCAGAGCCCCACCCCTGCTGCTGAGCATCCTCAGAGCTGCTTCACAGGCATTTGTGCAGCTCAATTAAATACCTGAGTGAATGGGGTTTGTATCACCTAATCTGCCCCTCTTCCTCCCTGACTTCCCCCCCCAGTTATCCCATGACAGCACATAAGATCAACTACAGGTTTCCACCATGGCTTTAGGGGAACTGAAAACATGAGAGCATTTTGCTCCTCATTTATCAATCAGCTGCACTCAGGCTTCAGGTGTGGATCTTACTGATGCAGGATAAGAACTTGATGCATCTTGAGCAAATGCTTGCAAGTGTTAAAGATGCTAAAGTGCTAAAACCATTCAGGCTTATTCCTCTTGGAATCCCATTTGTTCCTGAATATCTACCAGCCATATACCAGAGTATTTCTTTCCATATGTGGTCTGTAGGAGGTAATGCTCAAATACTATGATGATGAAGATAATCTAAAAATACATAAAATCTGAGTAGATTAAACTAAAACATGGACAAGGATATGTCGGGAGATGATCCTTTTACTTGAAACTTTCACCTTAGTGGGGCAAGGATTGAGATTTTTTGCTCTCCTGTTGCATTATAAATCTTCTGTTTTTCCCTAGACAGAAAAGATGTATTGAGAACAGTGTAACTGGGTGAAAAATATAAGAAATGGTAGATTGAAGGGTCATGGAAAGTGTTCTGCTTTAAATCAGCTTATTATGTGAATTTTATATTTGGTTTTGTGCTGGTTTTATGCCCAGGAAACATATATTTTATAAATTTAAAAAATCAGGAAAAAACCAGCATATTGCAATATATCTTTACTTTTTACATACAGGCAACTCTTCCTAGAAATGGGTTCTCACATTCTGAGTGGCTTTTAAGAATTTGATTTTGACCTTTAAAACCAATTTTAGTTATGTAGAAATTTTGAAGCTACACACATTAAAGACTGAGATGTTCCGATATTGCAGTAACTGGATTGACTGGTTCAATAAACAGCTATCAGAAACCAGTAGGATCCCCCTCTTTCATTTCAGTTCATACAAGTTTTTATTGCCCGGCATCTTGCTTTTAAAATTCAGCTGAAAATAAAGGTCAGTCAGAAATCACCTTTATCAGAGTGAATTCCCAATGGTCTGGGAGGTGGTTTTGTATGCAGGTGCCTCAATTCCCCCAAACACTCCTTTCTAGAAATAAGAGACTGAGTTTTAAGTTAATTAAAAACATGAAACAAGATTCTAATTGGTCTGATTTTCTTTCACAAGGCTTGATCTGCACTTCACAGTTTCTGGCACATCCCCCTAAACAAGCAATATGTCACATCCCTGTTGCCATGCTGCATCTGTGGGACTGAACGAGCTACAAAGGCATGTTCAGCCCGGGCCACTGATTTCTAGTGCTACTTGTATGACCCCACTCGATTTACCAAAGGCTGCTCCCTTAGATATCTGCTCAACCTGTCTGCATTGGCTCACTGGAAATGTTCTTGGCATATGCTTTAGAAAATTAAACTGAAAAGAAGAAGCAGAAGAGTAGAAGGAAAATAATCAGAGAAAAGACAAAATAACTGTTCTGTACTAGTTAATTTAGAGAGCTTTATTTCATCTTGCATTTTTTTTCACTGTGTATCTCTCAAATAGTCCATAACTCTTTTTTTGGTGTTGTTTTGTTTGGTTGGTTGGTTTGGTTGGTTTTGTTATTTTTACAGGGGCTGTGCAGATTGATCTGGAGGATTTCTATTTTGGATGCCATTAAGTATTATCTGCTCATTCTGACAGTAGATCTCTGACAAGAAATCAGCTGTTACCATTCCTCTGTCTTTCTCCCGGGTTCAGAGGGAAACATTTCACTTGAAATATTCTCACCACAAATACAAGAATTTTTCTTTGCACCTGACATCTCACACATCCTGACCCTCCAAAAAAAAAGTCCCAGGGTTTTTTTTAACATCTTTCATACAGCCTGCGCTTCAATAAAGATGAAATGTTTATCTCTTCAACATTTATGCCTGGAAAACATCTATGCAACAGGAGAGTGCAGTTCCAGAGGTGCTTCGGCAAGGAGGTTAAATACCCACAGACGTGTCATGTGATGAAGATTGATTTAGTTTGGTTAAGGCAACTACAGTTCCTTGTTACGTGGGGATGTTCCTAAAAGAGTATCTTGAACTTTGGGAACACCCTTATCTCTGTGATCTGAATTAACCCTCTCTTCTGCCACAACCTCTAATTTGCCTTTCCATACTTTTCTTCTTCTGCTGAAAGTTTCCTTGAGAATCACAGTAAGCCTTGTTTCTTTACTGCTTACCAAGGCCACCGTCTCTCTTGGAATCAAAGTACCACGGTGGAAATTTTCAATGCATTTTGTTTTAGATTCAAGTTACACATGGGCATCCGTGTGTATTTATCGAAAGATAAACCCCCTTTCTCCGTTAAGGCCATTCCTTAACTTTCTGAAATGACACTGAGATATCGTACACTGTCCCACACAGCCTCATGGCTTCTCTCCTGCTTTCAGCCACAATTTGCAAATACAAGGGCTGCAGAGCAGCCACACTTCCAGGCACAGTCACACTCCTCCCCATCTCTAGCCCTGTGCAACAAGCCCACCCCATCAGGTCCTCGTTCAATTCAGGGTCACGTCCCTCCCAGGACACTTCGATACCTCAAGCTTCATCTTTGTCTATCAGGGAAGACTTCAAAGCAGTGCTGGGGTCAGGGTTCAGATCCTTCTCTGGAAAAACAAAAGAAGATTCTAACTGTAGCATATGAGGAATGATGCAAAGCAACTGACTGCATCTTGTCAAGGAGAACGAACTAAGCCCAGGCTATCCAATAAACAAATCACTTAATTTGCAAGTCATAGTGACTCCTTCTTTTAGGAGACACTCTGAAGGATTTTAGAGAGACATTTATAGAGGAGTTGTACTAACCAGGAAACAAAGCACTGACTGAAACACTAAGAGTCTACCAAAGAAATCTAACCAGTTCCATATTGGAGGGAATTTTCTTCTTTTTCTGGAAATGCAGAAATTTCAAAGTGCAAAGAGATTTCTAAAGCACAAGAAAAGATGACAATAGTAGGATAGTCTAAATCCTTCCATTCCTGACACAATCTATCATGGAAATAGGTACTCTCATACTAAACTGCAGGAAATAAAAATGTTGCAGAAAGGGAAAAGAAATGCATAAAACTAAATGCTAGTCATATACACTAGTCCATTGATGAGTTATGATCATTTACCCACAACAACACCAGAGAGAATTATTAACCTCTAACCAATCTTGAGAATATGAGAAGAGCTGACCAAGTTCCAGATAACAACCAGACCACACAATTATCCCTTGTGCCTGGATGAGATACAGAAAAAGGAATACAAAAGAAATCGCGAAGGATGCTAAGATGTTTCATAGGATATTTACTACTTCGTAGAATGGAAAGCAGGATAGGCAAAAAGGTTGGTGGTACAAGCCGGACCTGAGAAAGCTGGGAAGAAAGGCTGGGACAGGCAAATTTCTCAATGATCCTTGTGATGCCATGTGCTTAGAAAATTAAGTAAAGACAATCTGAATTCCTTGGACAAAATCCCTTGCTTTAATGCCAATTTGCTCTAATGACATTAAATCTTGTTTTGAAACTGATGAGGTTATACAGGGTAAGGGCAGAACTGGATCCCTACCCAGGGAGATGCTTACAGTTCTCCAGAGGATGACAGGTAATAACACAAATGCAGTTTTTACCCTTTAAACTTGACATCAATAATGCCAAGCTATTCCCCTTTCCACACTCTATTACAACGAGTTGTTTTTGCTATTAATAGTAACAATTAGTGGTAGTGCAGTAGTGCCTGGAGATCTCACCCAAGATCAGCGCTCTGGTGCTGTGTACTTCACAAACACCTAGTAAGATGGAACTTGGAGCCTCACCCTGCCCGGGAGCTCAATTCTAAAAACACAAAGCAATCAAACAGTAGGAGGAGACCAGACCCTGGAGAGACGGGGAGGGAATCAGCCAAAGGTCACACCTCAATGTCAGGAGGAAAAGCAATACCAGGCGCTGGGCTGGCTGGTTGCCAGTGCCAGCCCCTGCTGGCTCAGGCCTCTTTAGCCCTGGGTGATTTGTGCTGGTTCCTCGGTGATACTTTCCCAGAGACCTGACTCTGACCAAGCTGGCTCTTTCAAAACAAAACTTGCACAAAATCCCCAGATTTCTTGCCTACACTTACGTTTTGTGAATGCAGACATCTATTTGCCTCTACCAGGTAGCACAGGTTACCTAAACAGCCTGATTGATTATTTTTTCACGCTGATACCTGGTGAAACGTTACTGAGCAATTTGAGCCCATGGTGCAGTTAACCAGCACAGGTTTCTCTCTTTTTTTTTTTTTCGATCCCTGCATCCTCTGTTCTCTCTTGTTATTGACACAGGGAAACAACTGTTTGTCTCCTCAGCCCCAGCTGAAGGCAACCAGTGCCCAGTGAGAAATACAAAAGCATGTTTGATAAGAGGAACTACAGTCTGAACATCAGCCTCTAGTCGGAAGGGATTGCAAAGCACTTTCCAAGATGGATTAAAAGCTCCACTTGGCTGCAGGAGGGTGGGAGAGGGCAGCCAGGCTGACAGCTGGCACATCCTCACTGCGGAGGGATGGGGAGGTGGAAATTCCGATCAAGGATATGAACACAAATCCTTGTTGATACCAAGAGTCATAATACCTGTAATAGTGAAGCAGGAGAGAACGAACAGGTTTTGTGCTTTTCTTAACCCCTTGAGAGAATTTCAGCTGGTTTTTTATCTATAAAATACAAGAAATCAACTTGAACACCCTGCAAAAAAAGTTAAAATAAATATATTTCAGGAAATTTAAATGCTACAATATTGTTAATCTGCCCCACAAAAATCCAGAAAAATAATTAATTTTAAGAGGTGTCAACTATTCATCTTTGGGTTGTTTTTTTTTTGTTTGTTTTTGGTTGGTTGGTTTGTTTGTTTGCTTGGTGTTTGTTTTTTGTTTGGTTTGGTTTTGGTTGGTTTTTTTTTTTGGCACACTGCACTCACATTTTCCAACTTCTCAACCGCAGATGCCAGAACTTACTTTTTTTCTAGAAAGCAGTATTTTAAGGTTATTAAATGATTGTTGAAGTGGGAACCAACACAGTGTTAAATAAAAACACCAATACAGACGCAAATGCCAGTGCTAGTGATGCAAAAAAACACTAAGCCATTTCATCTGACTCAACAGCCTTTAGAGACAAAAGCCTTTGAATTGCTAACAAGTTAAATCACAAATTGTAAGGTTTGCTATTAAGTATAGTATACCACAAGAAACTTTATCACAAACTATTAGAGCTGGCATTAATTTGTGCTTGGCTTCCACAGCATAAAGCCCAAGTGCACCCCTGAGAGGGGAAATCCTTGTGCCTGTGGAAAATAACTGCGAACTTTGCCCTATGGCGAGTTTGTAAGAGGCTGACACAGGAAAAAAGAAGTGAGTGCAAAGGATCTGACTGAAAACACAATAGCAGACTTAAAAGGCTCTGATAAATGAAAAGTCATTCCGAGATTAGGGTCTCATTCAAAAAAATAACAAAGACATTTTCTGGTATGTGGCTGAAAATAGATTCCATATGAAAACGCTTAGTAGAGCTTATCAATACTTTTCATCCTCAGCCCTCTTTGAATAAATGCAGTATTTTTAAAAACTAAAATGGCATTTTTAAAACTTTCTGAAATTTAGACACAGAAGTTACACAACTAATGTCTTCATTTTTCAAACCAAAAATGCAGTTTTAAAGATTTTGATGTTACACTTCCTTCACACCTTTTTTGCCTTCCATCTGCCTGATCTTGTCCCCTGTTCTCATAAGAATACTACAAGAGAGGAAAAAGAAAACAACTTTCCTTGCCTGAAAATTGAACTGACTTAGAGTCAGTTGATTAAAACGTTCCAGGAGCTTTGAGGAAAATTTAGAGAAAGCACTGAGAAATATTTATTATTTTCAGACCATCTCTAGTATCCAACGAATCCTTAACTCTCACTTAGCAGGACATAGGTAAGGTTCTGGACTCTGTAAAGGGCTGTTGTGGACAGAATTTGTTTTCGTTTCCTATTAAAAACAAACAAACAAACCCCCAACCAAACAACTGATGGAATTTTATAAAGACAAAGCAAATTACAGTGTTCTCAGGTTGCCCAACATCTGTTCATGTGCAAATTAATAGAACAATTCAGTTAACAGGAAAAGCACACCTGGGGAAACACAAACAAACAAACAAAAGAAACAAAACAAAAAAACCCCTATTATTCTGTTGATACATTAGATATTAAAGCCTTGCAGCACAGAGTTAAACTGCGTGTAAGGACAGGCTTAGTACCGCGTTTCTTGCAGAGCACATGAACCCGGGAGAGCGGGGGGTCATAAAGGGCGCACTGGCAATTCCTCACTTCAGGAACCTCGGCCAAGAAAATAATACCCAGACTCCCCGGAGCGATTTCGCTCTAAAAATTCCCCCCCACACACACCCTCAGCCCGAACCGGCGAGAGACGTTGCCGTCTAGCTTTGTCACTCCCATACTTCCCTTCCAAAACAAACGCCGGCCGAAAGCCTGGGAGCCTCGGCCCCTCACGCTGGAGGCGGGAATGCGGGAGCGCGTGTGGCAGAGCGCCACCTCGTGACCAACGCCATGGAAACGTCCCCGTGGAGCCGCCGCGGGAAGGAGAACAAACACCGCGGCCACCTCGGGTTTTGTTTTGTTTGTTTGTTTTTTGGGGTTTTTTTTTGGTCTCTTTGCCCTCGGAGATGCCTCGTCCTGACCAAACAGTGCTGTCGGTCAAGAGGCAGTTTGATTTTAAGTTCGAAACGTCGGGTTCTGGTAAAAGACGTCCTCGCCGTTTTCAGCCAGGCAGGTCTGCCATTAGGATTTGCTCTTCGAACACGGTAAATACGCCGTGTAGGAATCTGGGAATCCAAACTCAACTCCGCAACCATGACTCAAGTGAATAATCATGAGACATCTGTGGGACTACTTCCAGGAGCAGGAAAAGCGGCATATGTCTCCGAAAGTGCTTAGAGCAGTACAATTGTGCCAATTTTATCATGAATCTCCTATCTGATGGTTGAAGCTGCAGCTTCGGGAGTCAAGTGCTTCCATGTGAATCTGAATTCCAACTTAAGAAGAAAAACAAATTTCTAACTCTGAAGTTCAGAGAAAAAGCTTGGGAAGTGTGAGACACGTGAACCCCCAAAACTAGAAATCACCATGAGTAATAAGGAAGCATATTGCAAAGCCTTTGTGAATGCCACCAAGAGAGCGTGGGTATGGGTGTCTGGAGATGACAATACTGAGAAAATTATGAATCTCACTCTTGAGTGCAGCAGCTCAGGAAAGCAGCCTTTCAGGAGAGACCACTGCACCCAGCTTCTGCAGGATTGCCCTTCGCCTTCTGCTCTTTCTGAACAACCCCGTGCAAGACATTGGAAAACAGTTCTGGGTTGCTTTGGGGAAGAAGGAGGAGAAGAGGGGACACTGACAAATCCTATTTAATTTCACAGATCAAATGTGGCAACTGTGGGTAATTACAGTTGTATGAACTCCCACAACTGGTAACTACATTGCATCTTCTTCAGCAGTGAAGTCACCTAAATGCAGATAGTGCCACAAAATCACCACATACCGTATTACTCCTCTTCGTGCTTCTATTAAAAATATAAAAAACCAAATCTAATTATATGGCTTGTTTCTTCCCATTTCCACAATGATCCCAGGTTTTCTGCAAGAGTAGAATGAGGCAACCTGAAGTAGCAAAGGTTTCCCCTTTGTTATCTGAATTCTGGCAGTTCAAATGGTTGTATTATGCTCTAGGAAACTTATTTTACTGTGTTTCTGTTGGGATTTTTACCCTTATGTGATTTTGGTGGTGGTGGTGTTGCTGTTCTGGCCAGTTTGTATCATCCAGCAGGAAGTCCACATAGCATCTAGACTACATCTTCAAGCAAGGCTTTTGCAAGCTGATACCCACAGTGACTCTGTTTAGAGGTTTGTTCTTGTGGGGAAGTAGGAAGGTCTTCCTCCTGGTTACTTCTGAAAGCATCTTTCTTCCCTGCACTTTCCGTCTGTACTTGCTTTTGTTTACCACTAAGGTCAAGTCTGTGTGGTTTTCCCACTCTGAGTGTTGCATTAGTGGCACTCTGAAAGTGAGGCTTTCACTGGATGGGAAATGTTTGGTGAATTTTTAAATACCATTATTGATTTCACATTAATTTTCTTTATGAACCATGAAAAGCTCTTACGTGAGGCTGTAACAGCCACGAAATATTTGACAAGTTGTTTAAAATCTACTGCCTGAAAGCAGCCTGATATAGCAACTAATTTATTTTCCTGATTTTTTAGTATATTCTGTAAGCATATATTATCTTCACTGATTAGTATTATCCATCGTGAAGTACACAGCACAAAAGTGACTGCAGCAGAGGTGACTATCTCTTGGAACTCTCCTACATGAGATGTGGTTATTTTGCCCAAAACTGTTGTTTTTTCCTTTCCTTCAATGGCACGTGGTTAGAACATAATGATTTTGCCTCCACACCAGTCAACACCACTTCTGTGGCTTCTGATTTAGGGCACTGAACCTGTAAAAAGGGCAGATACTTTTATATATGCAAACTTCTCACTTGTTATATCAGTTTATTTCACATCCTACCACTTTTCTCTTGGATACAGATTATTGACTGCACTTTAGTGAATAACCTTTTAGTCATTCTTTGGCCTCAGAAAATTACCTGTGAAATGTTTTATGCAAGAGTATTCATTATGAACAATTAATGTACTGAAAATGTCAGCACCTCAAGTGGGCATTATATAAAAGATGAGTAAATTTATGATCATGCATCATTCAAACTTCCTGCACTTTTTATTCTTCTAAAATTTACATCTTACATTGTAGTACAATAGCTTGTATGAATTTGATGACCTGAATGGAATAATGTCAAAACTGCCTTCCTGTGTATTTTAAAAAAGGAAAGCAATCAATTAAGAGTTTTCTTTATCACTATTTTTAGATGAGACATGTGGCAGTTTCATAGTAATTCAAAGTACTCTACCCTGGAACATGATTTCATGTTTTTTAGTTAAAAGCCAAAAGAAATTGGTTCAGAGGAAACTTCAGCCTACATAGAAACATTCATGTAAAGTGAAAAAAATCTTTTGTAACAATTGGAGGTGAAAGGGTTACTTGTACCCATTTATACTGAAATTTATTAAGTTTTAAAATGTAGAACAATCTGAATTTAAACCTCTTAAACTTTTCCCCTTGACACGTGGAAGGATCTCATACTGTTTCACTTCTTTTAGTAAGGTTTAAGCCTTAAAAATGATGCATGTTTCACATCACAGGCGGAATGCTCTAGCAAGTATTTTAAAGATACTGCCAGCTAATTAAACAAATCCAGGAGACGCAGATTCTAATGGAATTTCCAGTAACATGGGAAGTAACAGTATCAGTCACTCCAGCTGGTCTGCAGTGCGGGGAGGGAGAGAAGAGCATAGGTCACTCCACCTGATTAGCTGCAGTCACGGGTAGCACATACCTCTCTCGTCATGGCACAGCACCACACCTAGGAGAAGATGAGCAGAGAATTTCTCTGGTTGGTTCTTCCTCGGCAAGAACTAAGTCCCCCAAAACCAGAAGAACGTTCATCTCTGAGCTCTCCAGGTATCAACTTCCTTCTCTGGTTTACACAGTCACTCTTCCAGGTCACGATATTAGAGCCACGTTGGTCCCTTTCTAAAGGGTGAGGCACAGGAAGCCTTGTGTTCGTGAAAGCAACGTTTGTTGGCTGGGCAATATTAATCTTTTAGCTGACAGATATAATTGCTAAGTTTAATACTGGATTAATATAGTATGAATTTCAGGCAAAAGTCATCAGGCTGCAGACAGATGAGGAATAAATGTAATGCCATTTGAATCTCTCTCATACACCACAATAAGGAAAATATTGCTGTAATAGGGTTGGTATTTTAGTTCAATTATATTTGGCAGGTCAATTAGAATTGCTCACTCACTAAAATACAGATATTTCCTCTTTCCGTGTGCTATAGTAATGGATATTTTTCCCTTTTATCTCACAACATGAATGATGAACAGGATGTTTCTAATTAAAACCAACACCAAACATTCCATTCCCCAATCTTCATATTTTTATGTTCCTTCACTGACTAGTCTTCCACACCTTCAGAATTTTGACTCATAGGTCAGACTGCTACCTTCTTTCTTCCACACCTCACAGTCTGAGTATGGAAATATTACATCCACATAGTCCAACAGAGTGTGGTGCAAGAGAACTAGATAGCTGTCAAGATGCTCACGCAGGCTGTGGAAAAATCTATGATTGTGACAGCTGGACCTCCCTTTTCCACCCAAACATGTTCAGAGCTGTGCAAAATCTCAGCACTGGGTGGCCACAGCCCAGCACTGCCCAACACTGACAGACTACTGCAACTAATGTCGTGTTGGAGCAGAGTTTATATAGAGAAAATTTGATTTGATGCTTTTCCTTCTTCTCAGTTGTTTTCTGCCTCACATATCACTGAAAAAAAATGAAGTAAAATGCCCAAGTGCATTTTTTGTTGTGAACAACTATTATGCATGTCCATACCCAAAGGGCTTCACAGAAGCAATGCCATCTACACAGATGTAAACATGAAAAAAAAAAAACAAAACAAGAAAATAACTTGCATCAAAACGATCCTGGTTTTGCCAAGCAACTTACAGGACAAAGTCATCCATTTAATCACACACAATAAGATCACCAGTGTGATAAAAAAGGAAGACAAAGATCAGCTGTTAAGAAATGAAGATTACAAAACAAACAATAAAGGTTGAACATTTATAAGCTTCTAAATGCTTACCTATGTTGAACATGCACTCGCAGTGACTGTCAGTAATCTGTTTCATAAAACAGCATAGAGACATCACGTCCCTTTATCCAACTGCTAATAGGAAAATTCGCTAAAATATTACACTAGTCTTGTCTTACTCAGGTTTTCCTTCTCATCTTAGCTAACTGAGACTTGAAAGTACATGATAATCTTGATTTCCCATTTTCCTCTTCTGATTTGCGGAGAAAACCATAAAAACTTAAGCAATGAGAAGATGTAAGACTCAGGAACTCAGTAACTCAGAAAATCTTAGTTTGCAGCACTGGACACAGACAAGTGGAAGAAAAACAGACTTTATTTAAAATATTTAAATCAGTTGTTTTGTAAGCTGTCCTTACAGTGAAGATGCATTTACCTATACTATACAAATTTTATTGAGGCCTAGCTAACACTCATGCACATCACCAATAGTCGGTGGAGAGGATTTTACAGTGCTATTGATCTTATTTTTCTGAATGGATGATCTCTCCTCCATCTCTGCTTGTCAGCATAAAACTGATAAGATCCTGAGACACTAGTTATAAGCAACTGAGAGAACATTTTCTATATAGTTATTCTTTATCAGCTAATTTGGATGAATTCATGTTTTTATGTCCTTTGCATAATGAAAAGGTAATATGTCTCCGGTATTTATATTCACATGCTGGGTGACATATAATCAAGACTAGAGAATACACACCTATAGGGGATATACCACATACTCTGCTAAGGAATCAATGAAAGCACTTGATTCCCTTAAACTTGCAAACCCTTTAAGTCTTCCAAGGATGCCAACTATGAACAAGGATGCCACCACTCACCTTGGCAAGCAAAAACACCCATCTCCAGGTTAGCTCCTTAGGGGCCAGTAAAGACTCATTGCAAAGATTGTCACCCTGAAGGTGAAATAAATCAATATTCCACAGAAAGCAGCCTTTACTCAAAGTCCTGGAGTCTCAAAACGGACAGACATGAAAAGACTACACTTCAACCAGCAATGCCATAGTGAAAGGCACGGAAAACAGTATGACCAGACAAGGTGACCTACTGAGGACAAGAAGAGTTCAGATCTCACCAAAAAAAAGGCTCATTAGGGAATGAAAAAGATCACAACCAAGCTTTTGATGGACTTGAGAAGGATGGGCTAGGAAAAACTTCTAAATCTAGAATATCCTAGAATGACAGCCAAACAGACTCAGAAGGACATACTCTTAAAATCTATTATATTTTGTCAGTTATCCCTAGCAAAACACATTGTGTTGTTGATTAGCCGACCGTGCTGAGGTCTAGGAATGTTTACATGTAAAATAGAAGCAAAAGCCACCATGTGGCTAACTGGAAAAACCATGCAGCACTGCAGAAAGTAATCCTGTGAGACATTCTTAGCCAACTTATCTGCCACCTGCCCTCAGCAGCGGAAGTCCAAACCTCCTGGAGGGCAACAAGCAACATCACCACCACGTGGCAATGAAGAGAAATTTACTGCTTAAAGTCATTATGTAGCTTAAACACACTAGCTGCGTGATCCCAAGTTGGTCATCTTTGAAGAACATGCTGCCACCTGCTTGAACGGACAGCTCAACCACAAAACATAATGTGGTGCTTCAGCAGCAGCCCAAACAGATCCTGCAGCACAGCAGCTACGTCTGAGAGCGTTCCAGTAAAACGTATCTAATTAGAGATGACTTTTACATAAGGCTCAAGGAAATGCTGAAGGTGTGCTTCCAGGATCACCACAAGCCAGCCTGTATGCAAGCTTCCTTCAGCACGTAAGGGCCATCCATCTTTTCCCACCGTTTCTCTGCACTACCACTTGCACATGTGCCTGAAGAATAGCCATGCTTTCGGCTGGATTAGTTTTCAGTCGGATTACCTCCTTGATCTGCCTAACTCTGCTGCTTCAGAAATGCTAGTTGACAGAACAGGGGTAGGGGCAGCAAAAAGATGCCTGTGAAGAGAAGAATTGCTTCTTAATGGCAATGACAATTCAGTGCCTAACTGCAAAACATTCTTCAGGACATTCAAAAACCCTTTCTGGGGAAATATTTCTCAGTCACAAGGATAATGACACATTTCTCCTCGCTCACTAGATAAGCCACCTGCATCTGCAAGATGGAGAAAAAGGATCTAGATTCCTCTCTTCTACCTTCTTAACCTAGAAAAGGAGCAAACTGGTAAGACATACACACATGTTGTGCTACACCTATTTTTTTTTTCCCAGGTTGGTTTGATCTTTTGATATTTAAAGAACACTTACATAGAAAAGGATACAGCTTTGGAGCAGAACATTTAAAATGGCATTGGTCCATGAGGCAGCAAAGTAAAAAACTGTAATCTCTCTCATATTCTCTCTTCTTAGCATAAAGAACTTGTTCCCATCAATAAACAAAATCAGGTAAAATTGTCAGATAATACCAATAGCACTTACACTCTCCTGCTCTCAAGATTTAAAATGAAGGCAATTGTACCATGACTGATGGTGAGGTTACTTTATGCTTCCTGTCTCCAGGACTGAAGGAAGTATCACTTCTCACTGCTGACCCTTCTCTGTATGGAGATGTACCATATCCCATTTAAGCACCCCCAGCCTTTGGCTACTCTACAATGCTGCCAACAGTTTGACATGTTGAAATGAAGACTGGGATTCCTCAGGCTCCCTTCAGCTTTAGCTGTTCATAACCAGGGTGAAGCAAAGTATCCTTAACTGCTCCTGGCGCTCTAGGCCTGTGATGGTTAAACATCGGGGAGCATAAGTACTTGGTAAAATTGGAGAGCTCAGAATCCCACTGAGATATTTTTGGGGAAGAACTTATCCCCCAAACCAGCAAAAATTTTCCTAAAGAAGTAATTTTTGTTCTTTGGTAGGTATAAATCTGGAGCCAGACCCCCCATACAACTCAGCCTCTTGGTATTAAATGATTGATTTTTTTCAGTTGGGATTATTGCATGTACTTCTTGGAAACATTTCTCATTTGGGACCTGACTGAATTTATGTTGCAAGATCTCTTCAGGTTGCATCCTTTCCAAGGCAATATAAACAACAGCCATACCAGCCATATTTGGGGGGTGGGAAATCCCAGCTCTAAAGACAGAACTCATCATATGGATGCACTGCTGATGCAGTGAGTAAAACAAAAGTACGCTCCAAGGGATAAAAAGTGAGTGCAAGGCAAATCTGAATCTTAGAAACTAACAGCGGGATTTGGAGAACTGTCTTAAATCTGAGCCACAGACCTGAGAGGAACTACAAATTGAAGCACGTGCTTTATCTCTGTACGTGCATGTGTAAAAAAGGAGTAGTGAAAAGCAAATCTTGAATGAATAAGAACCAAGTCCAAATATTATCTCAGTATTACATTGTGTCTAAACAGATCATTCAAGAAAATCATGCTATTTTGACCAGACATTCATAAGATTATGTGATTTAAACCCAGTGTATTTTAATTAATTTTCGCAATGAGGTTTTGTATCAGTTCAGACTATCTGAAACATCTATATTCAGTAAAATCCAGGGCTTGGGAATTTCAGTGGAGGGCAGTGGGTACCACCAGGAAAACAGGGCTGAAAATATAGATTGGATGCTTGAGACATCTCCACACTCCTCTCTCCTCTGAGTAATACTCACAAAAATCCAGAAGGCAGGTGATGTGTAGATATTTATCTGCTTATGAAATTTCTACCAGGACAGCTAATAATGATTTAGAATCCAGGCACTGTCCCTCCAGGATCTTTTTCAGCAGTTACTTTTATTAAAAAAAAAAAAAAAAAATTAATGAGAACTAAAGCACCATTCTTCCAGAGAGCTTTTGTTAGGGCGGAATCAGAATTAACATGTTAGATAAATGTGTTGCAACAGTCATGTGAGCTTATAGGAAACAACACACATTCCCCACCCTGAGGTCTTTATTCTTAGTGCAGAAACAGGTTGGTATAGCAACAGAAGACATCCCAGCCACAGATATTCACCCAGAAGGCAACCCACTAAGGTCAGCTAACGTTAAGCTAGATTTCAGGAGACATGGATTCCAGGTAAAAGGAGGAGAGATTTAAGTGCCTTTTTCTGCAAGAGTGGGAAGATTTAGCTGCATGAGATGGGATGTGAAACACAATTAAGAGAAACTACAGGTCAGAGACATTGCAACAAAATGACATTGAAACTTCTAAGCTGCAGAACAAGCGGGTTCAACCAGTTGTAGGTATCACTAAATATTTCTGGAAGACTCACTTCTTCCAGTCTTCAGAGTAACAACCCTCCAGGTTTAAGGAACTTAAAGTCAGAAAACTACACTGGGTCAGTCCCAAATCTCCAATGCAGTATTTTTAGTCCAGGGACATATTAACAGCATACGAGATGGTTAGAAATAACAGGCAAAAGTCTTATGCTTCTGAAAGCAGTAATGTGACACTGTGGAGAAAGCCTCAGATAAGGACTCCTGTACCCTGAGTTCTATTCGTAGCCCTGTTAATAGCCTGTAAAGCCTCTTGGGCAAGTCATTTCAGCCCTTTTTGCTTCACTTTCATGTGTACGGAGAAGGAGAGACATGTGGTTCCTTTGCAAAGCCACTTGAACCGATTAAAAAGCAGGATAAAAAAACCTGCTCCTTGTATTTCTTGTTCAAATTCACGAGCTGTAGATAAAGGCTCTGTGGTAGGCTTTGTGTGACAAACTGCAACAGTGCGTGCCCTCAAAATATTTCTTGTTCTCTCACAAATATTAGGAAGCAAAAGTTAGGGAGAATACTGTGCATTTTCCACTTAATTAAAAGCCAGCAAATCAGTGGTTGGGGGTTTTTTTTCCTCATTTTGCAGTTTCTGAAAAAATTTTAAAGAGAGCATTAGGCCATCATATACAAGTTGAAGTCTGTCCTTACTTATCTTTCGTGAACCCCTCAGAAGTAATCCACAGCTCACAGATTCATTGAAATCTGTTATCCTAGGCTTGTTTTGATCAACTATTAAAGCAATACCCACATCCCCAGGGTAAGTTTGGATCACAACAATTTACAGGAATCTGTCCCACATTCAAAGCATTTCTAACAGGCTCTGGTTTTTGAGGTTGCTTGTAGACACGTACATTAAAGGGAATAAAATAGTGGTGATTCCTGCAGATCACCCTGGCCTGAATCAGCCTTGCTGACTTAACAGTTTACACTGCCCCACACCCATTTCCCAGTCTTGCTTGTTGTGTGACACCACCACCTCTAGCCTCTCAGCTACACTCACATTCTGGAAAAGAAATATTTAAATGTTCCATTAGCTTGATCAGATCTTCAAGTTGTTTTAACTGTCTTCACTCTAGAGCAAGTCAGCTGACTCGGAGCTGCTCTTCTGTCGCCACACAATCACCCTCAAAAATAGGAATTTCCTTCATGACAACTTGCACTATTTCTCTCTGTGAAGCTGCTTCATCTCTAACTATTCTATGTTAACACATAATTAAAAAGTTACTGTTATCACTAAGAATTTGTGCATCCCTTCCTCTATGCAGGAAGGAAGGTGATCTCTTCAAAGAAACAGCCAACTCTTCAAGTAGATACAGAGAACCAGATATCATTAACATTTAAATACACATACATTTGAAGTTCAGTGCAGCTTAGAAGATAATGTTATTATGATGAGCTAGCACTTGACAGCTCTGCCCAAATTGCTTATGCTGTAAATGCTCCAAGCAAGCTCTTCACCCAGGTCTTATGCCTTTCTCTTCATGGGTCACCGAAAGGTGATTTGTGGCCAACGTAACCAGCCCAGCAAGCATTCATATTGTAGACAATTATGCAAAAAGATCACCATACAGTTTAGTTCCACTTCCCATTCCCTTTCTTCCCAATTTAAATAAAGAAAAAGCTCTCTTGACAAAGGCAAAATTATCTTGCCAGTATAAATTGCACCCACATTCAGGAATGGTTTATTAGTACATCATAGAGGATAGTTTAAAGCTTCTACACAGTGGTCAGTACAATGAAGACTGAATTGTTAGTTTAGGCTTTCGGTGCCATTTCTGTCACAGAACTGTGTTTTTCTTCTCAAAGGCTTTACAGCAGCAATGGAGGCAGAGGATGGCCAAGTATAATACATTAAAGACTGACATACAAACCTGGAATTATGATGATCAAGTCCCAGTCATCACAAATGAGACAGGATAGATTTAATGGTTATGAGAGGAGATACAGAGTTCTAGTCAATAATGTTTTGATGAGTTCCCAGGCTTTCTACTGTCTGGCCTTCTAAAGCACGGCTAAGAATGTCAGACAAGCATTGTGATCATTTCTTTACTCCATGCCCTGTAAGCAACCATTGAATGCTTTTTGTGCACCACTAATTAATTTAGTAATTTGATCAAGTCTGACTTATTCAGCATATGAGGTTCTTATTGTATCAACTCAGAGCATTTATCACAAACTTCCACATAACCTTCTATAGATGGCCCTCAGTGCATTTTGGCTGTCAGTGAGACCACACTTTGGACTTTAAAAAGCTAATTACAGAATTTTTTTTTTTTAAGGCCAAGACATCATTGAGTTTCAAACTAGTTCAAGACTTTTAAAGAAAGTTTTAAGTCAGCTTTGATTCAAGCTTTCAATGAAGTTTTATTCTAATATCAGACGCTTTAGATTCTTGAAGGCTCTAGGTGAAAATTCGCTTGACATCCATCTTGACCCTTGAAGAGATTTACACTGAGTACTAAAAATTTGGAATATATCCATATTAAGTAATTTCAGGTAATCTTATGACACCAAGAATTCATTTGCTTGGTGAAAAAAGCACAACTAGAACAGCTGAACAGAAATGTATTTAAGTTACCAAAATACTGTATTTTAAAGGTTTTAAGTTTTTAATGATGTGAGATATCCTTAACCATGACACACGTTCAGCACAATTCTTGGGTGGGGTCATTCTTTCCATTTGAGAGTTAAAGCAGAGTTTCACAATGCTGCTATCAGAAGTAAAAATATTTTTATGATATGTACATGTAATTATGTAGCTCTACAGAATGTTTAGTACACTAACCTGGCAAATTGTTATGACAGAAACTGGCACCAAACAGAATGATGTTTATATTCTCTTTCCCTATGAAGTTCTTCTGACAAGAGTTTAAGTTCATTATTTTTTCCCTACTATTAGAGAATTTGGCAAGAATTACTTTTCTCAGACAGGGAAAAACATCCTCCACTGTTTCTCTAGTCATTCCTCAAGGCAACAAAATGGTACGTCTAGAAAATGCTCCTTAACAAGAGAAGTCTCCTACTGAGATTTCTCATACATTTATTTCTGGTCTGATATGAACCTGAAATTACAATTTCATTGTCATTTCCTTCAGAAGCACAAGTACAAATGTTTTTAGAAGATCTTTTTAAAAAATGCTGTCATCTCCTATAGCTATATTATACCTTCATTTGTCAGCTTTAAACAAGCTCCTGCCTAATGTGTTTTTAATTACCATCATTTATTTACATTCTATACCAGATAACACACTTTAGCTTTCCAGGCACAGACAATGGCCCTGGTTCCAGAAGCTCCCAGTACTTAGTTTAAGTAGGACTACACACAAACACACCTTTGCAGCATTAGAAGCCGATTCCTGAATAACCTTATAAAGAGGAGACCTCTTCCTTACTGCTTGAGTTTCACCACCCATTTTAAGTGCTTTCTGAGAAGGAAAAAAGAGCACAGCTAACTTCAACCATTTTTTTTCCTGCTCTCAGGTCCCCAGTTGAGCACCAACACCACAAATATATTAAAGCAGGAGGAGCTTCACACACTGCCTGAAAGTGCCAGCCCAAGATAAGTAACTTATTATTGTATTACCAAAAGGTAACACAAACACGAGTGTGCACGCTGGCCAAGGAATACACACAGCTCCAGAGAGGGAAAAGTGGTTAACAACCAGCCAGGAAACCGAAGCGAGCCAGCACTCGTAGCTAATCCCAGACCAGGCAGGGTTACCAAGGCGCACAGCACCACAACAAGGCACCTTCGCCAGCCAGCCAGCCGCCCGCCATCCCTCCCTCATCACACAAGGCCCCAGCGGAGCCTGCCGCGGGCGCTGGGGCCCCTCTGCCCCTCCTCTCCCGGCGGTGCCCGGGCTGTGCCGGCCCGGCTCCGAGCCCGCTCCACACGGCCCGACCGGGCCCGAACGCCGCCATTGCCGCCCCGCACGCGCCGCCCCGGCCCTTTATATCCCGCCCCGCCGCCCCACCCCGCGGCGCGCCGCCCGC
>VXAY01006256.1:137218-159635 GCA_013399855.1 Oxyruncus cristatus
CGGGGGGGCCGCGGCCCATCGACCATTGATCCCCCCCGGCCACGCCGCCCCCGCGGCCCCGCAGCGGAGCAGGGGCTCGGGCCGCCCGCGGCTCAGCCCGGCCGAGGCCTAGCGGGGAAATGTTGACAATTCGGAGCTAATGGGGGAAAGCACCATTGTGTAAGGGCATGAGAAGGCGGCGAGGGGGGATTCGCCCCTAATGGAGCCCGGAGCGGGGCGCGGGGGGGCTCGGGGGTGGCGGCCCCGCGGCCCTGGCGCTGTCGCCCCAGCGGTGGCTCTGGGGGTGCCGCTGTGCGTGTGCTCCGAATGTGCAGAGCTGGTGGTGGCTGGGCTTTTTTTTTTTTTNGGAGGAGACATTTTGCATGTCTTATCTGGTGGATTGGATTTTAATTTTTTATGCATTATCTGCCACAACTCCGGCGTGATAAAGGAGACTGATCCATGGTGCGACTTTAGGTGTACAAATGCCTTTTTAAAATTAAAAAAAAAAAGGGCTTCATTGTCAGCTGAATGTCTTTTGTTTGAGTATCTAGGATATCGCATCGAGAACAAGGTATTTTAACTACGGAGATGTGTCGCGATAAATATTTTAGTGCGCTTTATGCAATCATAACATTTTAAGCAAATGAAGTAAAGAAAATTTAATCTAAGGAAGTATTNGGTCAGAGCAAAGAATGTTACCCAGACCAGATTGCTGTGTATATAACCAGAGGATGTGATGTCTTATGCCCAATTATGGGTCTTGTGTAAACCTTCCAAAATCTTCAGTAATTATATAATTAAAATGACTTCTCTGGTATACTGACATTAAAAAGAAAACAACACGAAAAAAAAGCAAAACAAAACAAAAAACCCCAAACTTCTTCCTCTCAATGACATGCCCTGAGAATTTTCCATCATCAGTGTTCCATATGCAGAATATAGGTGTTTTTTTTCAACCTCATGGTTTACTATTAAGCAGATGAAAACACAACTTCTAAAAGGCATCTGGAAAGATGTGCTTATGGATTAAATACTGCGATTATTCAGTTTTATATTGGACTGCCACTGTTCGTATGTTATTAATTTGCTAAAGATACAGGCAGAAAGTTTCTCTATTAAAATGTGAGGCTGCAATGTATTTGTATTACTCTGACGTTTTCTGGCACTCTAGATTCACCTAATTTATCTTTTTTTTACATTGTTCAGTGTTATTTACCACTTAGTGGTGATGAAATTAGAACAAAATCAAGTTCCACAGTTTATGGAAATTACCTTTCCACATAGATCACTGCTAGCTTTTTCCTTTCATTTTTGAAGGTCAGTTGCACTAGGTCTCGCTTGCCCAAAAACGTATCAACAGCTTTAGGGTTTTTTGTCATTAGTGTTCCACCTACATTTGGGGTGTCTCTAGTGCAGTTTCTGTTTCTGTCTCCGAACTTGAAAGGTCTGATCCTCTGTATCTGGAAGGTAATTCCAATTTTACCTGTGACTTTGCTTGCTTCATGCAGGGCTGTTACAGTAAAGGAGGATGAATAATGCTGCTAAATTAAAAGCCAATATACTGGGGTTAGATTATAGCACGCAAGTCAGTGGTGACTTTTTTTCACCTTTATTCCCAGTCAATGTAGGTCATCCTCAAAAAGGCTGTACAAAAGAATCAGTGTAAGTTATTAGGAAAGGGTTTCTATTGAACTCAGATGTAAATTTGTTTAAAAAACCTGTTAATAGATAATGTGAGTGCAGCTGTGATTAAATGAAAATTATTCTTTGTTATTTTTAATTTCTTTCCTCCTTCATATTGCAGCATAGCACTTACAGGCACAGATGTCATGAAACAGAGTTGATAATACAGCACATAGTTAATCTTTGGAACTTCTTGTTTCATATCATTAGATTGCTTAGTAAAACATGTACTAGGTCTTGAGCTTTATTTATTATTTAATGCTGTGTAAGTAGACAGTGTTTTACAACTGAGTAACAGCTGTTACATGTTCACCACTGGGTAAAAATCAAGTTATGACTCCTGTTGTTAATAAATAGATCACTGGGAAAAAATGCTTTTATAAAAATCCTCCATCAAAGGTTCCTTGTAAGGGTTTAAAAATTGTGCAAAGCTGTGTTTTATACTGAAGTGATTCTCATTTTATATATGTAGTAGGAATAAATCTGTGAATGCATAATCATGCCGTCTATATTATACATTGATAAACAATGACTGTACCCATATTCTGAATGGTGGGGAAGGGAGATCATAAATGATTGCAGATAAAAACATTTTCTCCCCCAGACTCACTGTGTTGTACAGCCAAGATAAGATGTCATCAGGATATACTTTCCAAGATGTTTTGCCTTATGTTCTGCTGTTCACACCTCCCTCCATCTAAATTAGCCACTCTGGCTACACTCTGCTACTTCTGTTTTACCTTCTCTCTCCTGATCTCTCCCCAGTCACCAGTGGGGTTGCCAGTGGTTTATTCAGTGGTTTTGCAGTTCTGCATTAAGAATACAGAATAGATGTGTCCTCCCATTTTCTTTAGGACAAAGGTCTACCCGAAAGGAGATCTGGATTGGATGATGTCTGTGTTTAAATATTCCTATATTTGCTTATAATGCCTTTTTTTGCCTTCCTTGAGTAGTGTATAGGTTTGGCTACAGTTTTAGGAAGAAGGCGAGGTTATGCACTTGTTTTAAAAAAGAAGATGTTGTCCAGAACGCAGCTAAAATTGTCAATCTCAGAGCTTTCATATGAATATTTTTTCTTGTTTCTGTTCTTCTCAAAATAATAATTCCATTAGTGCATATGTGCCTCTCTGTAGCAGCAGCACGGCACTGTATATGGT
Organism: Oxyruncus cristatus; assembly: GCA_013399855.1. Lineage (NCBI taxonomy): Eukaryota > Metazoa > Chordata > Aves > Passeriformes > Cotingidae > Oxyruncus > Oxyruncus cristatus. Next base: position 140,041 of record VXAY01006256.1, read on the forward strand.
ACTAATGAGGTTCTGAGCTTCATGTCCAGAATTGAGTGCTTTTAGGGTTGGATCCTGTGTGCTGTTAAGTCCCAAATGTGTAGCACCATGGCAGCTGCTCTGCCACAGCCCTGCGCGTTTCTTTTACGTGGTGGTGGAGTCCATGTGACAGGCGCTGAGCTGGCTCCAGACCTGCCTGCGCCAAACGCTGACTGACTTTTTTTCCCAGGTTGATTTTTGGCACAAGTGCTGGTACAAGGGAAGGGATAACGCTGAATGCCTGTGGGTGTGGTGGGACTGTGGCAGCTTGGATTTAGATTGGGTTAAGCTGGGTCAATACTTTTGGAGCTGAGGCAAATTTAATACGTACAGCCTGTAAACCTACGTTGCAAGTTTGCTTCCCCTCCTCCCCCCACCCATTTTCCAGGGAAAACAAGATACATACACCCATACAGTCTGTCTGTCACTCTGCAGCTTCTGAACTTGTTAGCTCATTTCAACCAAAGTTGACAAAGGGGTGTGAAGTTAAGTTTGGTGGAAATTATTGGCTGGCCAGAGGACGAAGACAATGAGGGAAAGACATTTATAACTCACCCTCTCTAAACATGCCAAGAAGCAGCAACCAGCTGGCCTGTCAGCACACAAGGTAATTGAATTAGTCATTTGTCTGCATAGGGGACATGAGGGCTTGACGTACTGGGAGAAAAGAGTAGGTTAGGCTGAAACATGTAAAAACTAAGCTCCAGTAGAGTTCTTGCTCACAACGATTGAATTTTGTAATGTTGAGATAAATATCTCAGGGAAGGTAAGAGTCTTTATTTGGCTCTATTTCGAGTGCATGTGTGTAAGCATGTGCATGATTATATATGATTTTTTAAAAAAAACCAATTTTTAGTATGTGCACCAAAGGGCTTATTTGGTGTGTGCAGGGCAATAACAGTAACTGAATTAAATTGTTCTTATTCTGAAGCAAATATGCAGACTTGCTTCAAAGTACTGAAATGCATTTCAGTTTTTGTGAGGTCATCCCTTATGGCAAGAAGTCAAGTTGGGCATCAGTTGCTCCAGGTGAAAGGAAATCTAGTCCAGGCTTTTCTGTATTTCTTGAAAGAGAGTCTTAGGCTGCAGAAAGAAACATTTACATATGGAAATGTAATTTGTGTTTCTTCAATGAGAAGTTTCCAAAGTCTACCTTACAGATAAAAGTTTAGAATCTATAAACTTGGTTCTTCAAGTACAACTTCTGTTTTCCGAAGCCTGATTTTGCATCATGAGTACAAAGGAGTATCTGTGTACCTCTGTTGTCCTTCATGTAAGACAAGTGTCTAAATCTGTTCTTAAGTTTTTTATCTGATTTGGAGAGATCAAAATCAAGTGTATTTCTTCTTGGTATATGCAGCAGTGTTCACTGCCTGTAGTTTTGGTATATTTTGGTCATTCATAAGACTATTAATATCAGTTATAGTTTCCCAGAAATACCAGATCTTTTTTTATTTAGTTTCTGTGTTACAAAAGCTTGGAGCCCAGTGGTTTAAGAGGTGATGTGTCTCCTACATTGGTCTATTTGATATCTTCGTGCTTTGGGGGAAGGTTATGCTCTGTGCTCTGCTCCTGCTGTGGTGCTTCCTGGGAGGGTTACAGTTACGGAGTAGACCAGAGCTGTCCGATGTACATCAAGCTTTTACTGCAGGTGTGCAGGGCACGAAGCATAAAAACCATTATATGCACTGAATATGAGGGATTTAATGTATATGCATAGCATTGGAGGACTGTGAATGCTTTGTCAGCCCAGCAGCTGCCTGGGAATGTCAGGCTTGCAGCTTGCTTTCCATGGGCAGTTCCCTCTCCAGCGTGGTTAAGTCTGGTGTGGCGTGCAAGTGCTGAATGTGCAGTGCCTGTGCAGAGCCACTGCTGTGTGCACGTGTTTGTTTGGCACCTTAAGCACCCTTAACTCTGCACACACACGAGGGGTATCTTTCAGAGGCCAGGTGGGAGCCAGAGGGAGTTGCCACTGCAACTTGTTTAGCCCACACTCTTGTCTGGGTCCCTGATGTAAGGGGAAAGAGGATGCACCAGGTGTGTTGTAATGTGCATCACCTGTGGCAGCACTTACATTTCCTCTTATGGGCTGTGAACTGTCTGGTGTGCTAGGAAGAGGAGGTAGCATGCTTCTCTAAGATTTCTAATTAGTGCTGATAGGGATTAAGTATGTTTAGCCTTACATGTTACAACAAGTGGAATAGGAAAAGTAAACCAGATCTGTGCAAAATGTGGACAGTAAAAGCGGAGGAGCTGACTGAACTAACAGGAATTGAGAAAATGAGAGGTTTGTTCAGTTGACTTCGTTATTACCTAATCCTTTCATGTTTTCAGGCTGTTAAGTATTCCTGTTTGTTTCTTACTTATGTGCTGTTTCTCTGTTCAGCACTTGGATAGGAAGCAAACTTGGTGAATTTTATCATTGCTTGTGGTACAAAACTGTAGTATATGAATATAACCTAGGGCTTTAGTCGGAGTCCTTCAGTTCTTAATGAAACTGGGGGTGGAAGGGGAGGGGAAGAAAGTAAATTAAAACATACAGTGAAGTTACAGAACATTGAAACTCTGCTTTTATAATATATTGCTACTTCTAAATTTTTGTAGAAGAAAAGAGCAAGATCTGGATGTTCCTAAGTAAAGAAGACACTCTAGGGCAATCTCCTATCATTTAAATTATACTTCCTGTTAGAAAGTTTAGAGAACTCTTCTTGAGGTTATTAAAATCTCTGAATCTGGAATTCTTCTTAAAAGGTAACTTGCATAGTGGTTATTGTGGTTCTTCTCAATAGCATAGTTTTGCTGGTTTTACTGCTGTCTGTTCTTAAACCATGGTTCATCCATGTTTAGAAGCTGGGAGGACATAGACAAGGAACAAACACTTGAAAAAACAAGAGTTTTTGCAGCAGGCTTTTGGGGACTATTTTTTGTGCTCTTCTCTGAGATACTCCTTTAGATGCATTTTTACAAAATAGCTAAGTAATTTTAGAGCCTGTTTGGTAGAGGAAGGGGTTGTCTCATTATTCCTGCTTCCATAACCGTGCTGTTATCCTCTGCCTTGCCTTTGCACTCTTAGTTCCCTGAACCATGTCACCACGTAAACTAGACCTCCAAAACACTCTGCGTAGTTAACCGCTAGTTTAGCTGTGTGAGCTGTCTAACTGCAGCGCTCTGTGGGTGTGTACACAGTTGGGAGTGGGGGGAAGGAAGTGGGACTGCCCCTTGTCCTCACAGCTCACCTCTAGATCCCCTTGGCTGTCATGTGGGACTGGAGCCTTCCACGGCACCTGGTAATGGTCCTGTCCATTTGAGAGGAGCCGTTGAAATGCCGCTGGGGCTCTGTGCTGAGGTACGTGCCGTGGCACATACAATGAAACCTACTGTTTGTTGTAACAGAAACTTGCAGTTTCCATTTCGTTGCCAGGTTTGTCAAGTCCCTCTGATGTGAGAGTTCAGGCATTGCTTTGTTCTAGGAGCTCAAGCTGCTGTATAGTTGTGCTCTGCCTAGAAACCTTGTCACTGAGGCTCCTGGGTTTGTTTCTGTTCTCAGCTGTACCTTCTTGATTCTATGTAGGTTATTCCACAGAGGTGTATAGAGATATCATTCCAATACATACCAGATCCATATTGATATTCCAGTATCAAAATAATAGGGGTATTTATGTGCTTGTGCGACTTTTTCTATGTTCCAAAGAGCTGATTCAGCTGTAGAGCTCTACCATGTGAGTGCCAGTCTGGTGTTGGTAGCGTGTATAAAGCTTATCCTTAGTCTTGTGTGCTGCCTGACTGCACTGAGCTTGGTAGGTACAAAGCATAGAGAAATAAGTACTCCTGGGAAGGAAAGTTAAAAAAAAGAGAGGGAAACACTGGTTTGGAAGGAAAAGCATGATTTTTGTCCTACTGTAAATTGCTGTTACATGGCAAAAAGGCCAAATCAACAGCCGTACTTGAAATTCCTCCACTTGTTTTAAATAACCACCGTCCATACCAGCAGAAGAGCTAAATTTGCAGTCTCGTGGTCATCATGCTGTGTTCATGCTTTTATACCAAAGCTGGTTAACATGAATAGGTCATGTAACAGTAACTATTTCCTTTTGGTAATCCCAGTTTGTAGTATTTGGAAACAGCCTGTTTACCTTAAGGGCTCTCCTTTGTGGGTTCTTTTCTGTTGCTTGTTTTCAGTTTATACCTCCAGAAGCAAAGATTCAAGGGTTTAGTGTCTTGCTTTCTGAATAGGGGAGAGTTGTAGCTCTATAGCTGTTCTGAATTTCAAGCTATCTTTGTATTTGGACAGGTTATTGTGGGATGACAGGTTACTGTATGTCAGCTGATCTGTGGTATCTGATTCACAGTAATTGTTCATGTTATGCTCTTAGCCTGTGGCAAATGGAAGGTAATTTGAGTTAGCTTGACCCTCTTTCATTATGCTCTTGCAAGGCACTCCCTTCTCCATGTGGATTGTTAGACCTGCTGGAGAGCCGTGGCTAAAACAATAATGCAGTTTCTGTCCCCCAGCTAGTTTGGGTGTATCTTTACAACAGTAAGATGAGGACTTCACCAATTTCTTGTGTTGTTGCTGTTTTGAGACCATACCTTTCCAAAGGAATGAATCCTACAGAGATGCTACCCTGAAAATCAGTCAGATGTTACAATTGCCAGGTGCATTTTTCTTTGGCAGACCTTACAAAAGCTTTATGAGTGGATTTAAAAACACCACAAGTAAGTTGTTTATTTCACAGTATCTTGTTGTACTTCCTTCTTGTTCTTAAAGAAGTAGGGTTTACTTCAAGTTGTTCCAGAAGATGCTTGGTAATTGAAATAATTCTAACACTACAGGAATGATTTTTGATGTTCTCATTCAAAGCCCGCTGAAATTCTGGCTGACTGAAAGATTCCCATTGACCACAAATGGCACTTGAATTTAATCTGAAATGACAGGAAAGGTAAAACAATTGATTTTCTTTTTAGTGCTTAGTTCTTACCTGAAATTTGATTTTGCAATAGAAAATCCAGTCCAATCTGGTTCATCAATAATTGTTAAAAATCTAAAATACTGCTTAAATGCTTATGGAAAAATATTTTTCAGTAGCCAGATGTCGCCACCCTGTCTTGCTGCCTTGCTGAATTCATAAGGCTCCCAAAGAGAAACTCCAAACTGCCTCTTGCATCTACAGTTCCCCTTCTTCCACAGATGAATCTCTTTACTTAATTACCATACTACTGATCCTGTGTGCATACAACAAAATTTCCTCCCCATTTTTCATTATTTGGTTGGTGAGAGTTTCTTCTAGGAGGTAATATGTAAATTTACAGTAAAATGTACAGTTCTCAAGCTTCTTGTACTTGAAAAAGTGAGAGGAAATGTGTGACTTCTTTTTAAAATTGGAATTCAGTCATCTTGAGACATAGGTCTTGGTGCAGACTTGCTGAAAAATAGAGTTGGGAGTTTTGTCACCATATCTTTGGAGAAAATGTTATGCTGCTGAAGCATAGGAAAACTTCAGATTTTAATCATTGTTTCTAAGAGCTGAGAAGAAAATTGAATGCTTTTTATTGCTAAACCAGCCTTTCCTGATTATTGGGAAAGCACGAGGCCAGAAAGATGACCTAAATGCTGTTGGGTCATCAGTTTAAATTGTGTGTAGTAGCTGTTCAAATTAATGTTTATTTCCTTCGGTTGTTGCTGTCTTGAAGGAGGAAGGACTGCAACTTTTAGATGGTTGTTACATTAGTCGCTGGCAAGATGTGACACTTCACCCTTCTCTGAAGGGGTAAGATCTGTGACCATTTTCTTTGGCAGAAAGGTTCTCGTATTCTTTCGTGGTCACTAGAGATCAGTTATTCAAAAGAAACAAGGGTTTACTCTGAAATTTCATTTGCCTGGTTTGACCTGTTTTGATTGCCCTCGTCGAGACCACGGATGAGGACAGGAGATAGCTGAGCTCCATCTGTCACCACCTTGGAAGACCAAAGGTCCACAGGGTTTGTAGTGTATGAAAATGAGTAGTGAATTTTCTATCACAGAAGAATTGTTTTCAAAGAATCGTAGTACGGTTTGGGTTAGAAGGGACCTTAAAAATCATCTAGTTCCAACCTCCATTTTATTCAGATTCATTTGGAGCTTCCTCTCTGGCTGCATGTTTAAGTCTGCAAAGCTCTGTAGTAATGGAGCCTCTAAGGTATGTGCCTCAGATCACTGTTGAGAGAACCTCCTTCAGCACAGGAGTTGTTTGGCCAGCTGAGCATCAGTGGGAGGAGAGAGGATTAATGCTTTGGGCTACTGTTGCTGTCTGCATGATTAGAAGAAGAATGGGTGTGATTGTGATAACGAGTGATATCTGAGTGACTTCAAGTGGCCTTTGATAACAAGTTTAGGCCCTTTTCATATCTTGCCAAATTTCTTAGCAGCAGCTGCTCATTCAACAGCTTGTGATCAATAATCTGCTGATACACTTGACAGTATCAGTATGGATGTTTGCCATTGTCAAATTTTACCTTAATTTCAAAGCGTTAAGAACTGAAAAAGGCATACCTGAGTAGGTTCAGTGGGTGTCTAATGAGGCTCTGTTTTGAAAATCAAGACATCATAATATGTGTCGATGCGATGCTGGATTTCCCATTTTGCCTGTTTGAACATCTGAGCCTGTTAACTTTAAAAGTCTTAACAGGAAATAATGTTTACTGACAGCTCCATCTCCTCTAAACCTGTTTTTTAAATGCCAGAAGAGGAGGACATGAAATTATTCTAATTTTTTCAGTTATAGACAATATAACTTTATATGTAATTTTAAAGGAAAATATATTGGTCATGCTAATGTTGAAATCTGTAAATTTGTAAAAATGTGGGGAAAAGAGAAGAATGGAAAATTAACTTAAAACAAATTTTTATTTGAAATTTTCGATACTGATATCAAAGTGGTGGTCCAGTTTGAAGATCAGTTTTTGTATTCACTTCATTAATTTTTCAGCCTATATTTTGGATAACTTTTTGAGAAACTGAAGATTTGAGTGTGCCCTCTTGTTCTAGGTTGCTCTTATGGATATTAATACAATGAAAGTTAAACGTGGGTAGTGTATGGAAAAAGCATGATTTTTAACTCCTGTTTCAGAGGCCTGTCAAGCAATACCTACCATCCACTGATGCTGTAAGAGTGGATTCATTACCATGTCTTGGGTAGATCCCAGCAGACCGACTTTCAGCTCACTGTACTTTAGTTGTCTCAATAACCAAAATCTCAAAGAGTGCTATGAGCTGCCAGTCTATTTTTTTTTTTTTTTTCTGCTTATGTATGATTTAGAAATGTTGTACAATTGTTTGGAATCAAGAACATTAGCTGAAACCATAGAGAGTTGGGCACAGTGAATTTTCAGGCTAAATATAACTTGGTTGCCATCCCAGTGTTTCTCTCCTAGCAGCAAGGTTGGCCTTCCAGCCAACCTTCAAGCATTCCTCTGGGCTACCACTCTTAGCAAACAGGTAGTCTGTTGAAGTAGTGCTGTAATTGCTGTGAAAGACAGAAATGTTCAACTCTTTCTGTCACTTGCATGGTGGAAATAATTACCACTTTCACAATGAGCAAGTTTTAAATAGTAAGAAAAACAAGTGGTCTGTTTTAATATCTTTATGATGTTTTGATGCAGATGTAGTCACTAAAATCATGTGTATATGCTGAGCATTAAACATTCACAGTGATTTCTTTCTTGTTACTTGTGTGTAGGGTCCTGTTGGCAGGAAGGTTATATTTTTCAGTAATAAAAATCTAAATCCTCTGTGTGCACTGTGGTGGCTGGGGGCGCTGCTTGAACCTGGTTAAGATTTCTTTGGTAAGATTCTAGGACGTGTTTTGTCTTTTCCCCCAGATTTATTACTACTACAGAAGCAGCCAAATATGTTACAGAAAATGAATTTTAATTCCTCTAGCTTTTGAAATCAATATATGGTTTGAGAAAGGGGCAAAGGGGGATAGATCAGAATAGCGATGTTTGATAACTTGGTGTCCGCAAATCCTGCTTGTGTTGGTTTTGTAGCTCAGTTAAAAAAAAAAAATGAACCTGCTCCTTTTTTATTAAAACAGCTAAGTGACACGTTTCCTCCCAAGGCATGCATCTTCCTTCCCTCCATCAGGTACCTTTCACATGTATGGAGACCTTTATTTTCACATATATTAAGTAGCCCTTACTGCAAACCTGGTTGGCAAAAATCCCCCCATTTGATAAAATTTTTGTTAGTGAGAGTCTCTATAGAAGACTGAATGATCTTAGGTGTTTAAAGTAAGAAATTGCTTTTTTTCCCCTTTTAAGAGTAGACATATATTTACATGATGACATGATATTTACATATTTAACTTTTAAAATGAGAGGAAAAATCCAGTGGTTCTTTGTTTCCTCTTTCACTATTTCTAGTAACAGCAATGCAATGGATGGAGTGAGGCTAATGAGCAGTTTCTAGTCCAGAAGGTTCCTGACTTACTGATCTTTTCACAGAGGTCCCTACTCTTGTATATGCTAAGAGTTTACTTGGGAAAGAGCTGTTCAAGCCTTCCATGATGTAAAAAGAATACTAATCAGTGCACTCAACTTTAATCCTCCCCTTCTGCCTGCAGGTCTTGCATTTGAGTTGCAATAAACGTGAGGAAATGGCTGTTATCCCAGCACTTCTAACAGTGATGGTAGTGATGGCCTGGATTGATTTCAGGTATTGGTAAAGGATCCCCTTTGTTTTACTGATTTCAATATTTGCATTGCAGAAGTCCTCTATCTTGTGGGCTTCCAGTCATGTTTGTGGCTGTCCTCATTGCACTCCTGGGATGTGCTGAAGTGCCGTTCTTCTGACTTCAGCAGTGGGAAATGAAAGTGTGAAGAGATTAAATATCTTGCCCAAAGTGACCAGGGAAGTCTGTAGGCATAGTTTCATTGTCGGTTTAAGCAGTGTCATTGCAAATGGCTACCGAAAGGGATTTTCTCAATAGGGATTTGCTTCTTCCTTCCTTTGTTTTAATGATGGCGTACCTGTACAATCACTGCCCATTGCGTGAGGAGCTGGTGGAAAAAGATCTGTACTCTCCTTTCTGGCAGTATTGTACTCTATAATTGGTTTATCTTTGTCATGGAACCGTATCTGTGACAAAGCACAGGATTGAGCATGATGCCCATAGGTTCCTGTGGTTGGTAGTCTGGTTTTGGACTGTACAGTCTCCCTTGGTACAATACCTGTTTTCTTTCTGGACTTTCGTTAGTGCTCAGCTTGTCCTAGGTTAAAAACTGGATGGTTGTACTGGGGATTGTTGCTCTTGGTTGTCATTTATCCTATGCTCCCAGCTGATCTTTGTTCAAGACAAGGATCGCTGAATGCCTCAAATCATGGTTGTGGTAGTGCTTTAATCTTTTAGGGCAGCGTATTAAGGTAGATGGGAATTGCAGTTGGCTTAATTATGCTGGGCTGAAAACTGGAGCTGCTCTTGCATTGCCAGTGAGCTGTGTGGCCATCTGTCATTGGGGCAACAACTTGTATTCTAAGGGGCAGCTGGCAGGGTTGAGGCTTGCTTTGGCTGGCAGACTTTTTTTTTAATATGCCATTGCATGTCAGTCAGAGTAGTGGATAAGGAAGAGAGTAGGGGTTGCTTTAATTGTCTATGCAATTAACTTAAAAAATCCTAATAGGAACTGTGGGCGTTTCTGTGAAAATAAATGGCATTTGTCTGACTTGCATTCTGTGTTTTTATAGACGATTTTTTGTGTTTTCAGATGAAACAACATGACAGTTGTGAAGCCATAGGTGTGCCTGTGGGTGCACTGAACTGTACACATATGGCACAAGAAAATTACACATTGTTACTAAAATACAGTGTTACTTTGTGAAAGCACAAATGCCGAAGGAAATACATTGAGAGACAACCTACAGATCATGTGGAAGGTTCAAACAATTGGATTTAGTATTAGTTCTTTAGAAACTTTGTCATACAGGCTCCTGACTAAGGATGTGGGAACGCTGAATGGTATCGATCATATGGGCACATTGCTGTGAACAGAGAGAGACAAAAACCCACCATTTTATCTGAGGAAGACTATGTGAGTTTATAAAAGGTAATTGTTAGGAGAATAAGTAGCTGGAGAAAACAATGCACTTGGCAGTGAAACAATATATGGCTTCTAGTTTGAAATGTTTTGAATATTTTTATTGAAAGAGGAGGGTACTGCTCCTTCTCCTCTTGGTTGATTGGTTGGCTTTTTTGTTTTCTCAAGACTAGGAATGAGTTGATAGTTTAGTGGTTTTGGGAAGTCTCAGGGAGCCCAGGATTTACATTGATTCTTGCATAAGTCTTAACTGCTATTGTCCATCCCATACATCCAGGTTATATGTTGGGAGGAGAGGATAGGAAGCAATATAACATGAATAATGGATTCTTAGTAATCAATCATAAATCTGCACTGGTGCAGATGATATTCTACTCTAACCTGCCGCTGGCTTTTCTAAATCACCTTTATAAAGACAGTAGTACCTGAAATATGTGTGCTCTGTCCACTTCTCTACACTTTTCCATCCACTAACCAGAGACCATTAGAGAGAGTATGTACAATGTGCATTTATTGACTTTGTGTGGGTAAGAGACACTGGTTTGGCTTTAGAATCTGCCAGTGTTGATTGTGCCTTTCACAGTCATGTCTAGAAGTAATTGATAAGGCTGTTAAGGTTGGAGTCATACGAACATGCAGTAGAACATGTCTCCAGCATCTCCTCATTGCTACATATAGTTCACAGAACAGTCCAAAATTAATTTTTTCTGTAGAGCTGTCCTACTAAATTATGTTATTTGCTAGGGGAAAGCAAACTTTTTTTGGTAGGGTTTTTTTTTTTTTTTTTTTATTTTTAGATGTGGTGGAAGCATTTGACTTTAATGACTGCTTCAGATTTCCAGGAAATTATATTTGGTTCTCTGTACTTTTCAATCTGAAAAATACAGTTGATTTAAAAAAAAAAAAAAGTTGTAATGACTTGGAATGAAATGTTACAACTCTAAGTACCAGAAAGGGCACTGACAAGCTATTGTACTCATTTATACTGGCAAAATGAGTTCTAGTGGCACTTTCAAAATTACTTCCAGTGTAATTATTTTTGATAAAGGACTTGCCTGATATAGTCTGTGTTTTGAGATGTTCAAGTCCATGACTTAGTGCCTTGCTTTTGACCTCTTCTCAAGCACAATGCTTCCCAGTAGATACATTAGAGACGATTCTTATGTTGGTAACTCCTGTCTGAGGCTGTCCCATTGGAAGGGGGTATTTGTGGTATTATTTTTTTTAATTTTTCGTAACTTGTGTATTAATACACATGGGCCTCCAGTGTCCAGTGTCACTTGTGGTTATGAGAGGGGGGGAATGTGATGGTGGTACAACTTTTTCTTCACCTCCTTTTTATCTCTAGTCTCTTTTTTGTTGGAAAACCAGAACTCTTCTGTGTTTACAGCGAGCAACTAGTTCACAGTAAGGTTTGGCTTTAAAGAAGATGAAAACTAACTTTTAATTGCTCTTTACTCAAGATGACTGCAGCTCTGTATTTGTCCACTGAAGGCACCAAACCAGATCTCTTTTGCACTTGTGTTATTGACAGTTTTATTGCTGTGTTTGTTCTAGACGTTTTTCTTTTGAAGGATTTTCTTCCCAATGCTGTCATAGCTGAAGGTTTTTCAGATCTTCAGCTATAATCAATTACTTTTCATTAAGGGAAAACTGCTCTCTTTTCCCATTTGTTTCCTGAAGAACACAAAAAATATTTTAATAAGGCTCTTTTTTTGTTTGAAAATCCAGGCTTAAGTAGCCAAACTGGATTTTGGTTTTGAAATGCACGTGACGTCTTTTGTTCTTCTTTTGAGGGGACTGGCTGTCAAGTGTGAAATATTAACAAATTTTTCAAAACCTGTTACGTTATTTCACAGCTCTTCGCTTTGCTTGCAGGAATGCCGGTGTTTTCTTACTCAAAGATGCCACCATGTAGAGCATGAATGGTTCTTGCCCTTGGAATACGGAAGGCTTTGCTGCAGTGAAAGATAGTTTTAATCTTTTACCTAACTGCTGCTGTTTAAGTCTTGTTAGCATAATACTGGTTTGGTATGCTTCATTATATGTTTTCAACAGTTTACTGCCTGGTAGTAAATCCAGTCTGAGCTCTAAATACAACTTTTACTCTCCCAATCTAGGTTGTTATAAGTGTTTAATTTTTTTTCACTCTGATAACTGCATTTGACTAGTGCACTTGATCAGAAAGTGTCTAATGTGTTAGCACTTGATCAGAAAGTATCTAATGTGTTATTTCTGTACATTTTATTTATATTAGGGCTCAAGCTGGTCCTGCATGATTTGCTTCTCTCTATGTTTAATTAAAAGTAATAGGTGTATGTTGCTTAAAGGAGCTGTTGGCCTCTTGCCTGTGTGCAGAGCCTGGAGTTGCTTGTGGGCTATTCCTCATAGAGGGTGTTTGTGTTTGTACTGTTTGTTTTTGAGGAGTATGGACTCCTAGATCACCCACATATCAATTAAGATGAAAGTTCTTAGCAGCAGCACTTGTTTCTGCCAGTTTACTGTTTTTTTAAATTGTGAATAAGAAACTCAATAATGAACTAAACACCAGAAAGCGAACCCAACTGCATATTTACAGCATCCTGTATAGAATGGATATTGGTATATGTGGAGGAAAATGAGTAAAGGTTGCTGTAGGTAACTTCTGGATTAACTTCAGAATGGTGAGACGTGATGCAATATTTTAAAGAATTATTCTTAAAATATGTATTCTGTGCAAAATAGTCATTAAAGTTACATATCAATAAAGTACTTCAATAAATATACTGGCATTTTTAATACAAGATGTTTATTTGCTCATTCTGTAGAATATGAATGGTTTGTTTTTTTAAATTAGCTATAGTTTGAGAATAAACATGTCAAGCACTTAATCTGACAGTCGCTTAGAACACATCTTAAGTCAATTTTTGTGGGTGTGCTAAGCGTGAATATAACAAAGATGACTAATATTCCCTATGTTCAACCAGAGTACAGGAGGGCAAACACGGCAAAGCTCGATGCACTTGTACGGTATCTTTGCTGCATATTAGAATAGAGAGTATATCCTAGTTTTCCTGGTAGAAAAACAGATGAACAGGATGGAGTATAATTACTACTTGACAAGTATTGAGTATTTTGGTTCGGGGGGAAAACAGTAGGCTGGATTTAGCCATGTTGGAGCCCCATGTAGCATACTTCGTGTTGAGTGCACAAAGTACATTTCACTTGCTAAAAATGTTTTGAATGCTTGTGATTTAAGAGCAACTCATGAAGGATTGCTTTTTTTTGAGTGTTTAGTGATATTGAATTTGCTTTTATCTATGCTTGCTCTTCAAATATGACAGATTAGATAAATGTAGTTGTGTAATGGGGGGCTTTTTGTGTCGTACATTCTACGTGTGCAGGATTTGAAACTTGCTGTCATCTGTTGTTCTAACTTTGCATCTGTAGTCTCACTACCCTATCGATAGAGAAGGTGGATGTGGAGTGACCGCGAAAGGATGGTATCATCAGTCTGTAGATGTTTTGCATGCAAGGTTTTCCTCTAGGAACACTTAGACACTTCAGAGAGGCTCTTTTCCAGGTAAGGACGCTAGATAGTCAATAAAAACCTCTTGTCTGTAGAAGTGATGGTTAATGCTGGATTGGTGCTGAATTGTTGGCATTGACCAGTGTTCCCTGAAGCACTGCAGTTCTCCAGGATTAAATTATGCAGGAAATGTGAAAAGACAGGAGCAGAATGAAGTGGCTCTGATTCTTCCTGCTCTAAGTATTTAAGGTTGGTTCTTCTTGTTCTTTTTCTTTTTTTTTTTTTTAATTGTCTAGTGTCTGTATGCACAGATGCATAGCTCTTGCTGTTTGACAGAGGTCTTGAACTTTCCTTCACCGAAGACAGAACCTCCTATAAGTCCTTTGAGAGTCTCGGATATGGAGTAGAATATTTTTTTCTGGAAATATTTTTATATACTCGAAAACAAGAGAGGTGTCTGTTAAGGGAGATTATCTCTATGGTTATGTCTCAGTTTTGTTTACTTGTTGATTTCTGCTTATAACTGGACATTCCAACTACTATAATATTTTTCCCAGAATATCACTGTGGATAGTGCAGTGCATCCATCTGCTACGAGTGTCTATTGTCTATCAGCTGGAAGTAAAGATTCATTCCATCAGAGTTCAGTCTCTGGCCTGTTTCTCATCTTGTGCCAGTGTCAGAAATGCACACAATACCGACATGAAATAATTCACTGACTGTTAAGTACTACACTTCAAAGATAGCAGCCTGATTTGATGGCAGGCTTCATAGTTTTTCAACCATGGTTTGTCTGATACACCAAAATTTCTTTGTGTTCCTTACTTGTTAGTCATCAGTGGTGGCATATGCTCTGACATCTAAGGGAAAAAAATATAGTCAGCCAGCTACTGTACAGTGACAAGGCTCTTCCAGGTGTAATGTGTGTTTCTGTGTAGCCTACCTTCAAGCTGTGCTGGCAGCAAGCCTTTGGTTTCACAGGGTTTGAATAATACCCACTTATCCAGCCCTTAACTGGAAGCATGGAAGCCGTGGGCTTGTGTGCTTTCTTTGTGCCCAAAGACTTTTTGGGGGTCATATGTTTCTGAAGCACTTGGATGGTTCTTTGGCATTGAGATGCTTTCGTTGCTTTGGGCTGGGGGGAGAAGGTGACTGTCCTATGGAAGTATCAGTTGCAGGGTAATGAGTGTGACTGCATTGTTTGCAAGTTCAGTAAAGAAAAACATGGGATAAATGTGATTAATGAAATTAAGGACTTTTGATACTGAATTGATCTCCTAAGTGTTAATACAAGGTAAAGTAATTCAGATCAAACACTGGAAACTGTAGTTCGCTAGATACTTCTTTATTTTACCAGCAGTTTTTGATAGTATTTAAATTGAAATGAGTTCATAGAAAATACTTATTCTCCCCCTGCTTTATAGCAGTGATGTCTGAAAGAAGCAGCAGGTGAAAGAATATAAGCAGCAATGTCTTTTAAACCTCCCTGCCTACTTTTGGAAGATGTGAATCTTTTAACTCATGAATCAGGTGGAGTATGTCAAAATGGCAGCAGTCAGTTCTCGTTTGACTCCATCAGCTTCAAGCAAGTTTTTGAGGACAGAGTTCTTAAATCATCTCATCCCAGGTTATCAGGCAGGAGAAGGGATGGCCATACGCAAACCAGCAGGGACAGAGATGTGAACAATGTTCACATAATACTAGAATAATGCATGGTCAATATGCTGCTATTGTAAAAACAAACTCAACATGCCTACTTCTCTTGCTGTCTTCTGGTCTCGTCTTGCTTGCAACCATGTCCACGAGCTCTTCAGGGTAAGTTTTGGGTTTTTCCCCCCCGCTGTAAGTGTGTGAAGTGACGAACTTGGCTGCTTCTCCAGGTGCTACAGCGAATTAATAATAGTGGAACAATTGAGTAGTTTACAGGTGTCAGGTTGGTGAGTTCGGAACGGGTGAAACTGTGACAGGATGACTTCAGGAAGGAAACTGAAGCTGAGGTGATGATTACGAAGACTGACAGAAAATAGGGTTAGGAAAATAAATTTGATTTGCTCATGTTATATAACCATCTTAGTGCAGGCTGTAGATTCATTAGTTTGAGAACATAGTTCGTAAGGGAGAGTGATTGCATGTGCCTTCGCTTTTAGCAAATTGACTGTAATTTAGAGTGAAAGTGTAGGAGGTTGAATATATTATTACTTTGACTTTCTAGCTGGAGCTGCTTGTCTAGCAGGTGAGTTTTACAGTGTGTTCAGTCAGCATGTGTTTTAGCATACTTCAGTTTACAGTTGCAAAGGTCCTTGAAACCATGAATTGGTGCAGTAGCACTTCTTGATTTAGTTGTTTTTTTATTTCTTAAATGCTTAATAATATGAAAAATCTAAGGGAGCGTAGCTTGGTGCAGTTCTCTCTTCATCCTTTCTGAGCCACAGGAGAGTTCAACATGCCCGTGTTACCACCTTAGAACTTCGTTTTGAAATCTGAATTCTCTTAATAAAGGTCTGTTGGATGTCTTGGAGTTTCTTGCTTTCCTTCTCAGCTCTAGCAGTAAGGGATAGATCTCCTGTACCTCTGTAACCAAAGCTTTTATTTCTGTTATAACCAAGTTTGAGCAGTGTAAATGAGATTACACAGTCAGGCAGCAGTTTCTTTACTTCTTCATGCTCGCCTTCCAGGTAAACACAAATACCTCATTACCTATTGGGAAGGTCTTTAATTTGGAAAGGTGAGGAGGGAAGCAGCTTGAGTCCTCTCGTTTGAAACTTATGCAAATTGCCTTTGAGATTAACCTCTTTGGTTTGTTGTTTTGTTTTTTTTTTTTTTTTTTCTCTGTAGATATAATTAAATTGGAAGGGATGTTTCT
This sequence comes from Oxyruncus cristatus, assembly GCA_013399855.1. Taxonomy (NCBI): domain Eukaryota; kingdom Metazoa; phylum Chordata; class Aves; order Passeriformes; family Cotingidae; genus Oxyruncus; species Oxyruncus cristatus. Next base: position 156,501 of record VXAY01006256.1, read on the forward strand.
ATCAGTTATTCATCAGCATTCAATTTTGTAAAAAGGTTGTTACAGCTCTAAAATAGCTTTTTTTGGTTATAAATACCTCACCAGTTGCTAGCCCCTTTATTTGTTTGTTTTTAAATAAACATTGTGTTTTTGTAAAGACATGGTGGTGTTTCACTTGCCTGGTCAAGTGTGTAGAAGTACCCTAGGATGTTTTACAACCTAACTGAGTCAAAATGCATGGTAGTGGTGGGGTTTTTTTCCCCCTCTCAAACCTCTGGACCAGGAAGATGATGAAATGAAACTGAGTATGACAGTTGGGAAGGAATGAGATAATGTATATGTTATGGAAATCTAAGAGAAGGAGGGAGTTTCTATTACTGCAGAACACTTTACCAAGTTATATTTTAGTACTTCTAATCAAAGCTTTAAATTACTGTGCTGAGGATGTTTTGACTTAACTGAAATATTATTTCTTCTTAAAAGGTTTCTTACTGGCAAAATATATTTTGATATGGATTCTTTGGCAGCATAGCAACAGCAGTGTAGAAAATACCCACATTTATATAGCAGTGTAATCTCTGAAAAGCTCTGTAGTTTTACATGTGTGTGGTTGAAAATCATAGAACCATAGAATGGTTTGGGTTGGAAGGGACCTTAAAGATCATCTGCCTAGTTCCATCCCTCTGCCATGGGTGGAGGTACCTTTCCCTAGACTAGGTTTCTCAAGAGCTCTGTCCAGCCTGGCCTTGAACACTTCCAGAGATGGGACATCCACAACTTCTCTGAGCGACATGTTCCAGCGCTATGGTCTGTCTTTCTACCCTAATGTCAGGATGTCTGGGAGTTTTAGAAGCATGGAGTACTGAGCAGAGTGAAAATGGGTCAAGGTCTTTGAGGTGCTAATGTACTACAAACTTACGGTTTAGAGCAAAGCAGTTGGATTGGACTTTCAGTGAGCTGGTGAGGCCACGTAATAGGAAATCTGGCAGGTAAATGTAAGTTTCGGCATGTTGAGCAGGAATGGGAGAGCTTTTACCTGCCTGATGAGAATGGTGGAGCAGTGATTGAATTGTTCTCTGATGGTGCTTTCTGCCTTCGCCATATTAGCAAAGCCATGTCTGCCTTGGAAAGGGTTCACTTAATTTAGAGACTCCACAAACTTTCCAGGCAATATTGTTTCTTCTTAAAAGGTTTCTTACTGGCAAAATATATTTTGATATGGATTCTTTGGCAGCATAGCAACAGCAGTGTAGAAAATATCCGCGTTTATATAGCAGTGTAATCTCTGTAAAGCTCTGTAGTTTTGCGTGTGTGTGGTTGAAAATCATTGTATTGATGCTCAGTCACCCTCATGATCAAAAAAAAAAAGTCTCCTTATGGAAACTTTTTTTCAAATGTCCTTCCACTGCTTAAACACTTTCTCCCCTTATTTGTGTACAGCTGTAACCTCAGTGAACTTGTGCATTGCTTTGTGCCAAGGAAGTCTTTGTTTTTTTAGTTTAAATATTTGGAGCAGTTTGTCCTCCAGAAGAGATAATTATAAGATTATTTGACATCCAGAACTTATCTGAAGGTTTGTTAGCCATCTGTCTTGTTTGTAATATGATGTTCCTTCTTAACGTTAATACTCTTTATTCTGCAACCTTTAAAGGAGATAGTCAGATGACCTAAAACCCACAATAAATTAATATTATGAAGTGGCAGCCCTCTTCAACCAAGGTATTGTGGCCGACCCAGTCCACTGATGTAAAAGCAAAATTAATTTGGCTGAATTAGTGGTGTTCATCTCTTCTGGTGGATCAGTGTGTTCAGAACTGTTCCAGGTCTCTACACCTGTGACTCTTCTCTTAAAATGAGTTTTGTGTATATATATCAAATTTGTCTCCAGAAAAATGCCTCGACAGCTGTGCATATGCACACAACTGCATTTTTATTCTGTACATATTTAACCTTCATCAACACTAAAAAGGACTGAAAGGGACAGGATCAAGCTGCATAGGTTTGTTGGGAATAAGGGGGGTTGAGGGATATTCATTAGTCATGGGCTGGAGGGGGACCTCACAGTGGGGCAGCTGCCATGGCCCATCTTCACATGTTTGGATAGTCTCTTATCAGTCTTTTTCAATTTTTTTTAAAATCTTTCTCTGAAAAAAAAAATTATCAGGAAATGTAGGTAAAATAATCAGAAAAGGAGTTTAATGATTCCATATTTTTCTGCCTATGTTTTGTCCACTGACTCTCCAGAGTGTCTTGGTCTATAAATACCCTGCTCTGTGTCTATGTCTGAGAGAAAATACATGAGGCAGATGGATAGTGATGGAAGTGTCCAGACGTGAAAGGAGAAAACTGACTACCTTAATATGCAACTTCTAGATAATTTTTGACTTTTTTTTTTTTGGTAGTGATAAAGAACACTTTTTCCTCTTGAAACCTCTTTAGGTCCTTGTGGCCCTCTAGCATAGGGTTTATTTTTGATGGCTTTTTCAATCTGTCTTTTAATGGCTCACAACACAGGATTACTGTGTGTAGTGAAGGGCTTTACGGGTCTGGAAGGGGCTGTGTTATTGTACTATTTTTTTTTTTTTTTCAACCATACTGTTTCCCTGTTCCTTTTTGTTGCATTCAAACAGCTTTTACAGTTATTACACATTACTGAAAAATACTTTTTTGAATACACATTTACCATACTGAGGCATGACAAATTATACAGAGTTTTTAGGAAGACCTTCAAAATGGATATGGAATAAATGACAAAACCCCATACTGTCTAGTCTTAAAATGGGTGAATATTCAAAACCTGAGAAACTAAAAATGGGAGTTCAGGTGCATGAGTAGAAAGACCTGTTTAAGAAAAGGAAAAGTTCAGGATTCTGCTGCAGGTATATAGAAAGACTAAACATAAAAGGCAGTGGAGGAAGAAAAACAACCCTGTTGAAAACTTTGACTATTTCTGCATAGTTTAAACAGTATGAAAAAATAGTAGTTTCTTTCCATTTTATGGCTTAGGCTTGCTCTCAGGCAACCAAGCTTACTCTGCCTACTTGAACTTTATTGTTGCTTAGTGTTGTTAAGAATAAATTTGAAATGCAAATAATAAGCATCTACTTCATTTACCAGGGAGGAATCTAAGAAGCCTTTTTCTTTTTCCCTTTTTTT
>VXAY01006256.1:159655-177102 GCA_013399855.1 Oxyruncus cristatus
TTTTTTTTTTTTTTTTTTAAGGTGGGCATTTCCATATTGTTCAGTTTAACAGAACTTTAGCCCATTTGGGACAATGAGAAAAACAGTTGAGAGATCCTGAGAAAAGAAGCCAGTAATGGAATTGTCAGTAGTTGAAAACAGATCATCAAGATGCAGGTCATCATCTACAGAGTTCTAAACTTAAGAACATTCTGCAAAAATGTCTCTATTTGGAAGCTCTCAAATTAAGCTTCTCCAAAATTTCTCAGGGGTGGGGGGAAGCAGGGAGGGGGGAATGTATCTGCAATTAGTGTAATTAGTTACCAAAGACATAATAAACAGCCAAATACACAGATTTTTGCCCTCCACCCCCACACCTTGACAGTTGCTGCTTGCCGGTGTTTTAGCCTCTGAAGTTTCACTGAAAACAGAGTTCCTGTGACGAAATCAGTTTTATTGCACATTAGAAAGGAATTTCTACTGTTCAGATGCACTTACACATGAGTTTATGTACGTATCTAAAAGCTCCTCACAATGTGCAGTGACAGTGTTAATAGATAATACTAATGGAAGTTTAATAGCTACTTAAAAAAGGCTTTTAGAAGTTCATTGATGCAGCATTTCATGCATGATACTGCTTTTAATGGTAAAAATACATCTTCAGTCAGCATCTGACAGCATGTTTTCATTGCAGTTGAAAATGGGAAAGTTAAAACTAGGTGAGTGGTGTAGGGTGGTTGGTTATGAAGTGCTGTGGAATGGGCTGGGCAACATGTATGGAATTTACACAGTGCTCAGGTGTAAAAAAAGAAGTATGTGTCTATAAAAAATTACATGGTTTAAAAGAAGTTCTATTTAGAAGCAGAGAAAACAAGCAACCGAGGTAAAACCTTGATTAATATATCAAAACTATGCCATTTGGTTTCCTAATAAAAAATCAGAATGTAATTTTTTTTTTTTCCCCCCCTCCAGATGTCCAAGAGCAGTAACTTCTGGATTGGGGTGCTTAGGAGATCCTTAGTCTACAGGGCAAGGAAGAACAGTGTGTGCTTCCTGTGCTGTGATTTCCTTGGACGTATAATACAGAACCTTCTTTCCAGCTTTCCTGATGTTTGTTGTGCAACACATGTTGGCAGTGGAATACAGATGATCCTGTTCTTGCAATTTGTATTTGCATCATGTATTAATATTATAAAACTTGGTAGAAAAGCTCTTTAATCTTTATCTCCCGGAGTAGAAGGTTTGAATATGCATAGTTCTCTTGTAGGATTTACTTTCCTTCCTTTCTCAAAGCAGCCTGGGTTTAGGTAGGCTGTTGGCCCTTAGTCCTACAGTATTTGGTGTTGACAGCAGTTTTTTATTTTTACTGTAGCTCTTAACAAATTAGGTTTTGAATCAGAAGTTGCCCACTGCAGTGGTGTTTTATAGTTCGATGACAGATTTCTTAACTCGTTTAAAACCATATATGCTGGCAAATAAGTAATGAGTAACAAAGCATTTGCCTCCTGCACCCTGACAGTACTTGCGTTTACTATGGTTCCACGTGTTGGAACGTTGTTGTTTTCTCAGTTATTTCCCTGAAGCTAAACAGAACCATGCTTTCGTGCTCCTGACAGGCACTTTGGAGTCGGTAATTCAAGGGATAGAATAATAGGAAAAGTCCCTGAGAAAAGTTTTCAGAGTAAGATTTAGGTAAGTCTGACTTGGTGTGTGCAAACCTTGCCGCAGTTAGGCTTGCAAAATTCAGGCTGACTGCAAAGTATATTAGATACAACATACTTGTGACTAATTCAAGCATAATAAATGCTTGCATGTTCTGGCACAATTATCATTAAACAACCTTGCTGAAAGTCAGGTGAAAAATATATTGTAAAAGGGGGTCTGTCTATTTAGTGAGTAAAAGAACAATAATTTGGGGGCAAGTAATAAATTTTTTTTAATTTTTTTCCTTTCCAGTCTAATGTATTTAAGTTTTCAGTATACTGTTCCTAGTTGTGTTGTTCTTGCAGTGGTATTTCATAGTTCCTTTGGGGGATGTATGTGTTGGATTTTCTTTGGGGGATGTATGTGTTGGATTTTCTTTGGGGGATGTATGTGTTGGATTTTCTTTGGGGGATGTATGTGTTGGATTTTCTTTGGGGGATGTATGTGTTGGATTTTCTTTGGGTTTTGTTTGTTTTTCATTTCAGCTGTAACACTTGAAATACTGTGTAAGCGTTGATTGTAGTACTAGGGCAGGAGGAGAAAGCAGAATGCATGTTTTATATCATTGTACTAGTAAGGGGAAATAGCCAAAAGAGGTAGCAGAATTAATACTTTACCTTTTGCATTTTGCACAGTTATGTTTTTCTAGAGACATGCTCTTGGATATCCCAGACTGTGAGAAGTATTAGCTCAAGGTGTGTTTTCCTCCCAGCTATCTTTCAAAAGTTAGAAGATTTGTATTTTTTCCTCCGGATTGTTTGGATTCTCTGCTCCTTCATAGAGTAATGGTTGACTTGGAAGCCTTGCTTGGTACAGCCTGTATTTGCCAATCCATACCAGATGGATTTCTCCAGAAAACTGCACTTCATGGTCTGTTGGCCTGTATTGTTTCTGAAGGCTGTGATAAAATATTATTTGGAATCTATACAAAGTCAAAAATAAAAGGAGGATTTTCTTGGTGACCCTCTGTTTTCTAGTTACATTAAATCATACAAAGTGCTGAAGTTGATGGCTCCTCGTTCTTGATTTTTTTTTTTTTAATTTTTTTTTCCTTCCTCTGATATAACAGTAGGATACAGAAAGGGAAGAATGACAGCCAAACCCAGTAAGCTATAAAGCACTATTAATGTACTTTTTCATCCTCTTTTGTCTTTGTTGGATGAGTTAATACTGACTGTACCCCCTTCGTCCCCGGCGTGCAAAAAGAACTGTTTGGCCTTTCATCTTGGTTGTCTTTTTTTTTCCCTTCAGCTTTTTTGCCACTGCAAGGCAGATCTGTGACTGCCTTTCCTTGTCATGACAGGCATTTCATAAACACATTTTAAGTTCTGAAATCCTAAACTTGGAATTTCCGAAGGTTCATCAAAACTGCTCCTTGACATAACAAGGTTTCAGCTGGGCCAATGTAGTGATAGATGTCAGTCACTTCTGATGGAGAGTCCACATAACGCAGATGGTTTTGCATGGCAAGTATCTCCAAATCTGCACTGCTGATAGTAGCAGGAGATAGATATTTTTTTTCTGCCTTTGTTACAACAGTGTTCTGCAGATGTGGCTTATGGCAGAGAAATCTGTTGGAGGCTTTCATTTCCTGAAAATTTGGTGAAATGACTGTGCCCTGAGATGGTGTTTTACGGAGGTTATGTTTGAAAAGTTGCAATAGTGTTAATTCCTATTGAGACTTGCTGATTGTCTTATTACACATAAACTTTCCCATCCCTTCAAGGGGAGCCATGTTTCTCTTGACTTTCTGTGCATGACAGAAAATGGATCAGTTACGGACCATAGAAAATTTGAAGTGTAAATTGTAGATTCGTTAATGAAATCTTGGTGTTCTCACTGAATTTTCTCATTCCTACGCTGGGTTTGCACCCAGTTTTTTCAAAGATATCAGAAACTCAACTGGAGTTGTCATGTTCATTCTTCAGTTCCAGCAGTGCTAAAGGCAGTTACTCATAACGCAGGATGAGATGAGGCTGGAAATAATTGCCACCGGAAGTTAATAAAAACAGGAAATTACAAACTTCTAATTATTTTTCTTGAGTTATTGGTGTCGAGAATATTCAGACTTCAGTCTAATTACAGAAGGCAAGCTTTCTGCTTCATATTTCAGCTACTCTCTACTTCTTAGAAATAATCAATCCTCACAAAATATCTATTTTACAGATACTAATCTGAATATTATTCTTAAGAGTTTTGAAGGCTGGTTTTCATCCTATCAGTGTCCGGCCATTTTAGTGACATCATTGTTCATGAAACTGAATCCTCTGTGTCTTTTAATTTTTGGGAGGTTTTTTGCTGATGATTGGTTTTGCATATTTCAAAGTACCAGTGACTGGTTCCACAATTCCTCTGTGTGTGTGTGTGTGTGTGTGTGTGTGTTCTGGTCACTTTGTGTTGCTGTTGGAGAATCTGTAATTTCCTCCTGTCTGAGAGACAGTCTCCTGGTAAATTGGCATTTTTGTAGGCACCGAGGGCGTGGTCACAGGGTTGCATTCTCACCTCTGTGTTCAGGCACCTTGAAGTACTGCCTGAAGTATGTGAGTTGATCAGAAACATCTTTCTGGTCAGGACAAAGAGGGGATACTTGAACCTCTTTCAGTGTGTTTTTGTTGTTCTCACTGGCTGTGCTTTTCTAATGAAAACTGAAGTTGCTGTATTTCAACCAAAAAGGGAGGTGACCTTTGAGACTGCTAATTTGACTGCTCTAACAAGTGAAGCAGTATGACCAGGTAGAAATTTTAATTGGTCCTAGTCAGAGTCTTGAGTCAGTAGTCAGACAGAAAAAAAACCCCCAGCTTGTAGTAATAGTCTATTTTGTTTAGTATCACTCAGAAGTATAATGAGGAAAGGCTCTTAAGCACTACATAGGAAAGGCTCTTAAACAGTGTATATTTCTAAACCTTAAAGTCTACTTGGTCAGCTTTTTCACTGTACCATCAAGGAACTGTGCAGCAAGGCCACAGTTTTGAAAGTATTGCTTTATAAATGAGGAATGCACCCAAAAAGGGATCCTTGTCCCTTCTCAATGAAAGCTTGTCAGAGCAGAAGTCAAACTGCCTATTAAGCAGGAAGGGCAGTTCTTTTAATAAAACACTTACAAGGCAGCCACCTGGAGATTTGTTTATTACTTTGCTAAATGTTATATATGATGCTTTAATACAGTTACCAGCAGTTTGGGAAAACAATATAATTTAAAAAGAAATCTGTCTCCGTATTCTAGTTCATCAGTTCTACATGCTAGTGCTGATTGTTAGAACTGCTTATTCTAAGAAAAAGATCCTTTTCTTCTCTCTCTAAAATGAGTTATCTAACAAGTAGCTCAAGTATGCAGGTACTTACACAGTTATTCTGTATGTCTAATAAAAATGTGCATGTTAATGTACTTTTTTAGAAATTCACTCTTTAACCTAATGTTAAATATCTCTTTTGGGGGTGTGGTTGTGGAAAGAAACCAGAATTTTTCATCAGATCCTAGTTACCACTTTCTGCTCCTGGCTTCTGAAAAGGAAAATATTCTTCATAGTACGTGGAGGGGTTTTTAACTAGTGTTCACACATGGTTTTTGTGCTACATGGTTTTGGACCATGAACTCTCTACTGGATGAGGTTTAAAGATGTGAATAGCTGTTTGTGACTGTTGATAATTTTTTAAGAAACAGGTGGGGTCAAGTTTTGGGCTTGCAGCCAGTTTCTTTCCCAGTTGTCTCCTTTCACTTTGTTGTGTGCCAGCTCTGAGAACTGAAGTCTCTGCCTTGCTGTGTAAGCCATGTTTTAGCATGTGCAGCATTTCACGGGTGCCGCTTAACCTGACAGACCTTTGAGGGAGTCTTCTCTCTCCCATGTGGTTTGAGTGACCTATGTGAGGGTTGCTGCAGTGGGCTTCAAAGTGTGCTGAGGAGGAGAAGAGATCAGATTGTTCACATCTCAGGGAAATTAAATTATTGCTTGTGTTAGATAAAAGCTAAGCCTTAAGAAACTCTCAGTGTAGCTAGAAGTAGTTGCTTTTCTCCTTGTAGAAAATAATTTACACGTGTTGTAAAACTGACACGAGCTTTTGAACAAATACAGGTAGAGTTTGAGCGTCTGATCTATTCTTACTCTTTTTAGGCCATGATGACTGCACGACCTATTTCCAGTGTCTCATTTGGGTATCGATGTTTAAAAGCTTAAAATGTAAATTCCAGAAAGGTGCTGTTTGGTTCTTGGGGTGGGGTGTTATGTGTTTTTTTTATTTTGCTCTCTATAAGTACTAAGACTTTTAGCTTAAGCATAACTTTTTTCCTCTTTTAATTTAAAAACCAGAATTTCCATACAGGAAAAATTAAAGGTATTCCAAATACTTTTTGTTTAATAAATAAACTGCTACGAGTTACAGTAGTCTTGTGTAGTGTTATGTATCCCTGGTTATTATCAGTAAGAAATTGTATGTATATTTAAAATATTCTAGTAGTCAGTAATGGTTATTGTGTCTAGTTGTTGCTTCCCAGAAGGCAAAACCTCTTCATTCCATATGGCGTTCAGCAAGTCTGATCTTCCCATAGTCTTTAAGAAAGCATACATTTTTAATGTTAGGTCTGTCCCCTTTCCCAGCTGAGAGCTGTTCCGAGTGGAGATCTGTCTCTGAATCTTTTTCTTGCAGGGTCTCTTCCAGTTCCAAACAGCTTTGACTCCTGTCAGAGGTTAATCCTTCTCGTTGAGCAGTGCCATTAGAACCTTACAAAAATACCACCTCTTAGATTTTTATCTTTCTGTGACTTGAGCTGCTTTGAGTATTGCTTCGGAAAATACTGCAGGGTTTCTTTCCTCAATGATAATTAAAATATATCACAGTACCTATTAAACTCTTTTGTGTTAGTAGTAAATGAATTTGCAGCTATTTCTTATTTTAATATTGTGTTTTTAACTTTAAATGTAAAATGAAGGGAGTAGATGTATACATAGCTCCTGTTTCTTTTGGGGCTTTTTATTTGGTTTTGGTTTGTTTAGAAGTTCACTTTGGAGAAGTGGAACGTGACAGTGAAGGACCACCAAAATGCTCCTACCCTGAGAACACGCTGAATCTGGGCTCAATGACCTTTGCATGTCTTTTTTTTTTTTTTTCCCTCCCCTTTGTGGCAGTGGTATTCCTAGTTAGTGTTTTTCAAAAGCAACCTTAGGCCGTCCATGATTTAAACTAACCCTTACATGCTGCCTGGAATCAATGGGAAAGCCTCTACTAATGTGAGAAACCTTTGCTCTGAGGCGCAGAGTAGAATGTACAATTTCTATACTCAGTGTTTTTCGTGTTTTGGTACTGTGTCTGCTTTTAAGTGTCAGCCACTTGTTGGGAGTGTTTGCAAGGACACGGGATGAGTGTCAGTCACACTGCTGATGCATACATTTATTTAACAGCTCTCACTCCCAGAGACTTTGCTCCTTAAAGAAAAATGGTGGGTGGGTGTGTTCTGCTTATTTTTTGCGTCAGCAGTTTGTTACAGAGATGTTAATGTTTTCGCAGTTACTGTATGTGCAAATACAGAACTCCTGCCTTGTATTTCTGTTCTGTAAGTTTTTGGACCATTATTGCTGGTTCTGTTGGGTGTACCTTCCTTCTCTACTCCCTTAAACTTGTCATTCTTCTCTGTTGCAATTTTGAACTAATCCAGCAGTGAGGTAGTTGGAGCTGTCATCTCACAGGTTGGCATTATGCCTTATCCATATCTTGCCAAATTTATGGCAAGATTCGCTCTACCCAAAGCAAGTGAGCTGTGTCAGTTCACATTTTAGTTGCTCTACTCAGATTTTCTTCTAATTAAGAAGATGGACAGTATTGGAGGTTTTTTATCTTAACAGTTTATTATTTCATTCTGAAGTTGTACCAACTCTACTTAAAGATGCTGTGTAATGAACTCTTGTTACTGTTGAAATTTGTTTGATAGGCAAGATGAATTATGGCTTCGTTCAAATAGGTTCAGTATGGATTAACTTTATTTTTCAGAGCTGTTTTTCTAGGATGTAGTCCCAATTTGATTTGGATTTTTCTATTTTAGAACTGGTTATGTTTCCCACTACTTTCTTCCTCCAGTCTGCAGGAACAATTTCAATGCTGTGTCTGTCTGGAAATATCTGCCACCCCCAGTCTTTTGCTTCTCTTGATTACAAATCTTTTTGTTTGGTTTGTTTTGTTCCTCCTGCCCCATTTGGGGAAGATGTGGAAAACTAGCACAAAAATGTGAAGCTGGAGCGTTTAAAACTGAAGTGATTTAAACCCTACAGAAATGTAGTATGAGCTGCCTCCCTTGAGTACCCCTTGTTTCCTTTTTGACTGATGAGTCAATGCGTCAATTTGGGGGTTTGTAATACCTTTTTTAAAAAAAAAAAAAAAGTTTTATCGGCCTTACTGTCTTCATTTTATTTGTCATTTCTATGTAAGATGACTTTTGGAAATACTAATGGAACACATGTAAGGTAGAAATGAAACTACATCATATGCATGTTTTGGAAAAGGTGTTGCTGATGTGATAAAGTTTCAGTAGAAGTGATCTGTGGGTTGTCCGTGTTTTTTGTTTTGTTTGTTGTTTTTTTGGGTTTTTTTGGGTTTTTTTTGACAGCCCTTTCTCACTTTTCTGTAATTTAAAATGTCTTCATGAAACAGATGTTGATTGTGTAATTTTAATTTTTTTCTTTTTTTAATGTACTCACTTCTGTAGCATTTGTGGAAGTACAAAGCAGTCTTGACTGATTATAGCAGTTGCCAGAATGGCAGATTTCTTTCTTTCCCTCATGGAAGTATTTGCCCTTACTGGTCTTCTGTGAGTCTAGAAGCTTGTATATGGTTCATGTTTCATGAGTCATTTTGAACTATGAACTGAGATAATTCTTAATTTAAATTTAGGTTTTGACCTGTCAGTGTCACAAAGTTCAATAAACATGATTTTGTTTGGAATTATTTTATCTTACTGTAAAATATTCAGGTAAATATTTATTTGACAGCAGATTCAGCTTAATTTAATCTCTTAGAAACTGCAGATGTGTATGGCTTGGTTAAGACTGTGACAGCATCTGGCAGTCATTTCAGCAGGTGTTTGTATGAGGATATTAATATTACACACACATTCTTCCAAATTTGTTAATTGACTTTTATGCTTCTGTCATCGACAAATGTGATTATAATGCTTTTTATGTATGTTTAGCTGATACTGTTACACTTCAAAATAAGGTTTTTCAAAATATTTTGGAGGCACTGAAGTTCTGTATTTTAAAATAGATTTTTCTGCTTTAAAACGGCGTATGTTTACGTGGTTTTTAGGGAAGGATTTTCAAAATAGAGCTCTTGGAGTTGTCAGTCTGTTTTAAGAGTTGTTACATTGCTTGCTCATGGAAGGATAATGTGCAGTGTTGGGGAAATACTTCTTTGTGAGCAACATTTCTCTGAAGGCTCCCCCTGTAGCTGGGTCTGTTCAGAGCTTGCTTGGAAGGCTAAAAACAACACTGAGGCTACTGCTGTAAAGGATCACTCAAGACCTTCAGGTTTCCTGGTAGCGTTCCACTTGGCAGTACACAGGCTGCACTTGGAAAAACACAATGAATTGTTGTTCCTGAAGTGTCAGAAATCATCTGTGCAGAAGCCCCTCAGATGTGTGGCAAAAAACTGCTGGTGAGAAAGACGTCATCCAGCTCACCTGACTGTGGTTATCCTTCCATAAGCATGTCACCTGTGTAGGTGACGTGTCAACCTGTCAGTAGGCTGGGGGCAGGACCAGGCTGGAGGATCTTGGCTCCTGAAGCACCTTCTCCCTGTCAGCTGCTCTCACAATACATGAGCCTCTGTCACGATATGTTCCAGGTGCACGGCCACATGGACCGGTGCCCCCAGGCTGGCACCACTCAGCAGTGAAGGGCACCTTGGCTCGTGTGTACTGGGCACCCTTCTGCTTCCTGTGCTGTGTGGATTCTTGCTTTCCCTTAGTACCTCTCCCTCGTCTTCCTTGCTGTTCAAGTGGAAAAAGGAAGATTTTAATTCTGCTGATACCTGCTGTGAACATGAGTGAACGTGTGCATAGCCCTTAATGTCATCTGTGCTAGGAAAGTGATCTCTAAGCAGGACTCCTGCCATCTTCCTAAAACCACTGCAAGAAAATGAATAAATTTCTCTTCTGCTTAGCCAGTCCTTCAGTGTTTCAGCCAAACTGACCTTTACTGCCATTTTTCCCCACAGGCTTCTGCCTTCTCTTTCCAGCACTAATATGTTTTGTCCTTTGTGGCCTCCATGGGTTTACTTCTGAAGACCTGATTGGGGTTTATCTATGCCCTTTTCATCACGTATTGAGGGATCAAAATTCTGTGCTTTGATTTTTATTTTTCTCTTTTTCCTGTTGTCTTTGCTTATGATGCTCTTGTTGTGTCTCATGTGGAATTTTGAACTGTTGTACCGACCATCCAGAACAGGGGGGAAAAACCCAGCTGTTCTGACAGTCATCTTGTGTCTTGAATGCAAAATAGGGGAGCAGTGGAGGCTTTAAGACACAGCACTCAAAGTCCCTGGGTAGCTTCTGGGGGATATTAGCAACAGAAATCATAATTACTGTATCCAATTTAAAATAGAAACAAGGGGTGCAGAGTAGATCTGTGTGGCGATGTTTGAGTACGTTTGGGTGTTTTGCTATGAGAGAGCCTTGGGACTGGTGGCGGTGCCTGCATTTTTCCTGGCAGGCCCTGCTTCACACCCACTGCTTCTTTTTCTGCTCTGGTGTGCCAGGGAAGGCTTCCGTCTTCTGCTGTTGATATCTTTTGAAATTGATACGGTGTTTTTGATCAGAGATGAAAAGAAACAGGTAAAACCAGGCGACTGAATCATGAGCGTCCAGTGGTTTTGCTCTTGGGGTGAGCAAGCTCCCACAGGCACGCGATGGCAGCACTGGGCCAGACGCTCCACAGGAAAACACTGCTGGTCATGTATCAGTGTTCTGTAGGTTTTTTACATAATTCGTAAATATCTAGGCTTCCGAGGTAGAGAAGTGCTCAGCTGCTAGTGAGGTGTGCTCTGTAAGCAGCAGACAGGAAGAGTAAGCCATCTTTGGGCTGAAGGTACGGCGGTGTCTCTGTTTTAAAAGATGGTGGGTCTTGATAGACGTTTCACCATTCACTTCTGTCCCTAAAACCTGTGCTGTTGCTGCAGAGGGGGGTGGTGGTTCTTGCCAGTCAGGTGGTCTCATCCCCCTCGTATCTGTGCTGAGCCGGACCAGCTGCTGGGCTGGACCAGCTGTCATCAGTCTTTTAGGCTAATCAGGGAGGTGGTACTTGCAGATTAGTTTCCAGGTGGGTTGATGAGCTGATGAAGCTCTCCTAGGCTGCTTTGAGCTGCTTATGTCAAGTTGTACGTGTACCACCAGCGAACTTCATCTTTGTATCAGATTCTGTCCTCAATTAGATATCCTGGCAGTGTTGTGATCTGTTATGGTACATGGCAAGGTCGCAATTTATAAATACCTGCTACGGAACAGAAAAAATTGGGACCATAAGAGAGCAGGAGGACACTGACTTAATGTGTTTGGGGCTTTTTTCCTCAGAATTTTACTGTTTTTATGGTATATGTAACCCAGTTTTGTAATTAATGTTAAACCAAAAACCCCTTAGGAAAATCATGATATTAAGATTTTGAAATGGAAGGGAATCTTTTTAGAGTTGTTTCTTTGTGTTTTAAACAAATTACTTTAATATTGAAAGGGTAGGGGAGTTTTATGGTGGGCTACTGGGATTTTTTTGTGGCATTTTTTTTTTTTCATCAGTCTTTTCTCGACCTAATATGTTTAGGAAAACTTCTGGCTCTACAGCATTGCTTTTCTGGCTATCTCTTCCACATCGTATTTTGCCCAGTTTAAGAACAAAAGAGCAATTAAAATGAAAAGGAAATCCAAAATTTCGTTCTCACAGTTAAGCATCTGCAAAAAGTATACCTTTTACTTCAGTGGAGTTGGCTTAAATTTATTTTCTTGTTTGTTTTGGGTTTTTTCCCCAGCCTTTTTAAAATTCTTGTAACTTTATAATGTAATGCTAGTTACAGGGCTTGCAGCGATAAGCGATTATTCCTTGCTTGTTTCAAGTATGTTCCATAAATATATGAACAGGGTAAATTGGAAGTTGTGAATCAAAAACTTTAAAATTATTCTCATCACACTTTCTGCACTTCTTTTTTAAGGGACAGGGAGAAAATATGCTTTTAGTTTTCTAATGTATAATTTAGATGAAGAGAACGTATTTAAAGCTACCTCCGTTTTACAGAAGGTTCTGTATGCTGTCCTGGGCTATTCCTGAAATGTGAGAGGAAAATTCTGCCCTGAGTTTTCTACTAAATGTTATGTTTACTAAAGGATTTCTTGATAACATCTAGTTAATAGTTGAAATCCTGTGTTCCTTGTTCTGCTGATTGTGTTAGGTGAAAACTTTGAGGTAATGAGGTGATGTAATTAGCACAGTGAATTAAATGCTTGCAGAGAAACCAAAAACCTAGGTTGCTCACTGTTTGGTTTTTCTTAAGCAGCTTTTAATGTAGCTGATGTGTACATATGGAGAACATAAGTTACTTCATGTGTACTTTCTCATGTAGCTTTATGCATGCTGTGTATATTCTGGGTTTTGGGGGGGGGGATGTTTGTTTTTTTAACTAGAGGTTTTCTGTTCTGTTGCGCTTCCTCCCCACCCTCCTGACTTACCTGAAAATTTCTGAAGCATTTTCCTGGTATAAAACAAAACTAAAATTCCAATTATCAAATTTCTTTTGTTGTTTACAGATGATGATGTACCTGCAGATATGGTTGCAGAAGAATCAGGTCCTGGTGCACAAAATAGTCCATACCAACTTCGCAGAAAAACTCTTCTACCTAAAAGAACAGCTTGCCCTACAAAGAGCAGTATGGAGGTAACTTCTTTGTTTTTAAGTGTAAATGAAATCTTACTGATCCAAGAATATGGTACTAATTTAGTATTTTTCACAGGTTACCTAGTGACTGAACTAATTCTTACTTATTTCACTAAAGGGTGCCTCCACTTCAGCTACTGAAAACTTTGGTCACCGAGCAAAACGTGCTAGAGTATCTGGAAAATCCCAGGATTTATCAGGTAATAACTTGTACAAAAAAGGCGGTGAGGGAGAAGGACATTTTGATTTCACATGTAACCCCACACATCACCCCCAAACTTACCTTTCCTGTGTGTTCTCCAGCTAAGAAACAGTAATGGAAAACCCCCAAAACTACAGGCTTGTTCTGAACTTCAAATTTGGAAACATGATTTTAATCAGCATTTTTAGAATCTGGTTCTTTAGTCTGTCTGCTTCACTGCAGGGAGGTTTTGGTTGTTTTTTATTCTCCTCACAGTGCTGTGTAGTTGTATCTAAGCTACTTTTAGGAACAGTAAGGCTGAAATGGTGCCTTACTTACCATTTCTCATATTGATGGTATTGTTTAGAAGTGGTTCTGATATGTTATTATAGCACTTAATTGTGGGGAGAGTTTGTGTGTTTTTAAGTAAAAATAGGCATATACCTATAGATAGAGATGAACATATACTTTTGCACCCAGCTGCAGTATATGTACATTGTATAATATGCACGTGTGCAATTCATGTGTATATAATTACATTGTGTGTGTATTTTCTGTGTACACACATCATAGATATACACAAGCACACATACCCAACTTGTACTTTTTTCTGTGTAGTTTTTCAGTCTCTCTGCTTCTATACCTTTTTGTTCCCTGACACTCTTTAGTTCCAGGAGATCTACTGTCACTTTTCCCTGAAAAATCAGCACCAATGCTTGGCGGCTCCCACTGATGTGGTTTCTGTTGCTTTTCTTGGTTTTTTGTTTGTTTTTGTTTTTTTTTTTAATCTGTGTCTCCCTTAATATTGAGAACTAAAACTGAGCAGCTGGTTCAAGGCTTTGGTCTGTTTTCATTGCTTCTGTCGAGGTTTGCTCTTTCTGGCTCCTCACCTTCTCCATACTGTAGATTTTTATCTTTCAAGCTCTGTCTCTTTCCCCCTCTGTTTTATTCTCCCTGTCTTTGATTAACTCCTAATTTCAGCAGCTGTTTAAGAACCATTTAACCTGAGATTTATATCCTTGAAATAGCCAGAACCAATTGGACATCAACCTGTTTCATTTTGCTTTGATTCATTTCCTGATTTGCTATCTGAAGCCGTGTGCGAAGTCATCTTGTCACAGACTCAGTTTCTCTTGCCTGTTCTCAGGGTTTTTCCATGTCATTCACTTTCTTGCTGTGTTTTTCATTGTGCTTTTACTTGCCTCCTTGCTTTAGTGAGTGAAGGTGTGTAGCTTTTACTTGAGTCCTGTGGTACAACTTACAGCCTGAATGACACAGAATTCCAAAGGAGTTTTCCACGCTTTTGCTGTGCATTTGTGTGGGGAGAGTACAGGAATTGTGGAGGCTTCTCCAGAATGGAATTAACAGAGGAGTTGTTACAATTGTACTTTTAAGATTGTATTCAAATCAGTCACAATCTAACAAGGGAGTGTCCTCCTCAACTGATTTTTTCTGTTCATCTCTTTCCCAATACAGGTGATGGGGTTTTGTAATTTTCCTTTTTGAGTTTCTGGGAGATTCCTGTAAATTTCTGCAAGTATTGATTGTGATGAGATTTATTTTAACACACAAACTCCGACCCCCCGTTGACATAGATAGTGATAGCTGTTGGAATTGAGTTGTAGGCATGAGACTTCCTCATCAGTGGAGATTGTGTATTCTTGTGTACAGTTGATTTATTTTAGAACTGTAGATGGAATGAAGGCATGGGACTGGAAATACAGGAAAGTGTCTTGGTGGAAAACGGTTCCTTACTGTGTGGACTGACTTGAGGAAAATTTGGTGGAGTCGAAAGAGAAGTACCAGTCAACTGGAGTTTCCAACTAGAGGGGAGCCAGTAGTTGGAAAACAGAAGACTACTCCTTATTTTAATACTGATTTCAGATTTAGTTCTGCTGGTAGTGTTGCTATTTTAAATTTCCCTTTTCACTGAACTACATATTTGCAGTACATACTGGGACTGCAGGTTACTGGATCACTCACTGATTGTTCTGTACATCAGGAACAAACATAACTCAGTTTACAGAACTTCCTGACTTTTTGAATTTATTTTTGTCTTTTCCCAGTGTAAGAGGCCTTTCCCAGTGTAAGAGGCCTTTCCCAGTGTAAGAGGCCTTTCCCAGTGTAAGAGGCCTTTCCCAGTGTAAGAGGCCTTTCCCAGTGTAAGAGGCCTTTCCCAGTGTAAGAGGCCTTTCCCAGTGTAAACAAGAAAAGATTTTTTACTAAATACCTCCTTATAGAGTAAAAGCTGTTTGTCTCCACCCTCTCCAGAAAAGTGGACAGAAAAGATACCCATACAAGATATAATTTACAGTTTGGGATTCTTGGGTTGGCATTCTTGGTCCTTGTACAAAAGAAGGGAATTCACTTTCAGGCAGCTTTCCCTGCCCCTTGTCTTGGTATTACTTTACTGATTCTTATCTACTAAAATGATCAAAACTGAAACTGAATTAGCTTCGCACATATCCTGTGGAAACAGAATGACATAACCAGATGTGTTTCTAATTTTCAGTTGTGCAGTACATTAGCACTTACTGAATCATAAATAGTTCAACTGTCAACTTACGTTAGAGCAAAGCTAAAGATTGGTGATGACCTCTTACTCTTTGTTTTTATTTTTATTCTTGTCTGGTTTTGACACTTACGTGGAAAACTGTGGGTGTTTTTTTAATATGAATATGCATTTTGTACTTAACCTTCACTTTGTCAATAGGCATAAAACTGTCATAAATAGGAGCACATTAATTTTTATGATTTGGGGGCCAGACAAGCATTTTAAATGGTTTTGGCTTATTTTTGTAAACTGAGAGGAAGAGCACATTGATTGCATCCTTGCTTTGACACGTTATTAAAAGATACCGAAGATGTGAAGTGTGGATTTATAGAACAAAAGCATGTGGTTCTCTCTTGGATGCAGAGGAAATTTGAGTCTTAACATTAAGAAGCAAATCAGCTTTTTCAAGTTACACTGGAGAATTTTACCTAGTAATCACTGTATCAGTGATTTAAGTGGAAAAGTCTTAAATCAACCCCTGCTTAATTGAGCAGAAGGGCAATTTAAGTTAAATTGCTCACTTCTACAGGATTTTGGATAAATCTGAGTGAGGATAGCAAACACCTGTAAAATCATCATCTTCATTTTGAAAGCAGTGCCTAAGTTTCCACATAAATGCTGCTTGAAAAATTGCAGGGCGCGAGGGGTTTTTTGAGGCCTTTAAAATTATTTTTTGTTATTTCAGGAAATGTTTTGATGCTTTCAAAGTTGGTCCTTGTCCCTTACAGTAAGGAAACACATCTGGATTTCAGTTTTAATTTTGAGATAGGGCCTGGGGAGGAAAACAGGAGTATGAACTCTGGAGCAGTGGGAGGCACTACATTAGTGAGCTTCCCTCTTCAATAAAGAATTATTCAAGGTCCTAACACATATAAACTTACAGGAAGAAAAAAATCTGCAGGTTGCTTGTTGAAGTAACCGATTGTCTTGGGAAGAAGATCAAATTATATGCCTCAGGGATTTGTGTGTTAAAAAAGGAGAAGACAGGTCATGGAAGACTTGGGAGGATTTACTGCCTTGCATTCGCAATATCACATTTCAGCTTTCAGTAAGATAGTGGAAGACTATCTCTACATCTAACTGGAAAGCTACCACAAAAAGATGAATTTAGAAGGAACGTCCAATTATCCTGTGATGCATTTCCAGGATAATTAGGACTGCAGAATGAACTGCTCCTGCCTGTTTCCTCCTCACAGGAAAGAACCTCTATATTTCCAGTGGAAAGGGACCTTTTAAAAACCAGCATTGATTTTCCATGTGACATTCTTTGGTGATGCCCACCCATGCTCCCCTTATGGGCTGCTGTTCTGCTCTCCAGACTTTGGGCTCCCCAAGTGTCTCTTGAGCATCAGGCCTTTCTGGACTACTTGCATTTCATGAGTTTTACTGACTTACTGGCTTCAACCTGGCTCGTAAGGCGTTTTTGCTTTGTTTTTTAAATGAAAATAATTTTGTATTCTGACATCAATAATACCGTTGCTGAAGAGAACTGTTTTGGCCAACTTCATGTTCATCCTTGTCTCCTTCCTTTTGTTCCATAGTGACATTTCTGTAGCTTGCAATGAACTACAACAAGGATCTGATCATAAAAAAATAGTTTGTAGGAGGATGGGGATACTATGGGAGCAAATAGCTGTGGGCATGTGGAATGATGACAGTTCCCACTTTGGTACAGCATAGATTTTTGTTGGATTGAAGTGCCACGTACCTGTAGCTTATACTTAGTGTTAGCTGTGCTAGTGCTGTGAGCAGCTGTCAACTGCATAAATGCCCTTTTGGCGTCTTGGAGGAAATCAGTATTTGGGAATCACTAAGGGAACATTCATACAGTGGTCCACCAAGGAACAGGTTCAGGGAAAGGCACTGCAAACTCTGAAATATTTCAGAATTTCTGTTACCTGGTCTGACTGGAGACTGTAAGCATGACACCCTGTAAAAACAGCTCTGACTGGTTCTCTCATAGTACACGGGTTCTGGTGATGTGGTCTACAGACCACAGTTCAGCATCTTCATAAAGCCACAATTGTAATCCTTGCAGTTCCTTTTTTCTCTCCTATAGCTGGAAATAATGTATTTATTTGTGTGGCTTTTCCCAGGGAAGTCCTGGGATGGTGCCTTTTTTTTTTTTTT
>VXAY01006256.1:177121-223664 GCA_013399855.1 Oxyruncus cristatus
TTTTTTTGGTGAAATGTCACAGGGATACTGTTTTTTAGAATGTTGTTCCCTCACATTTAGTAGGTCATCTTTCTTAAGCTCACCTCAGTAGTCTTCTTGTAGTAGCCAAAGTCACAATCCTGTTGCTCCTTGGATTCAGATGTTCTAGGAGAAAATAAATGATGCAAGGAGCATTACATGGATTTAGTTGTGCTATGAATTTAGCAGGTGGGAGCTTTTAACGCCTTGCATACAAATCCTCTAAACTCCGGGAGCTGTTCTGTGTGGCTCTGCCTTTAGGATCATAGAAAGGATCTTAAAGGCGTTGCCCAAACAAGCAACCTGTGCAAGCAGAACTCACCTGCTTTGAGGATTCCTGCCACAGAAGGGCCTTGTGAGAACGCAAACTACGGGTGGGGGTTTCCCAAAGGAACTGTTGTATGTGGAGTGCCCAAGAGCAGGGGTTTAACACAGTGCACTTGTGTCTCCACACAATGATGTGGGAATGCCACTTTCTCCGACCTCTCTGTAGCAATACATCTGGCAAGACTAACACTTACTCTGGTTTAGATTTTTTATTTGGAAAAAAAAAAAAGGGCATAAATAGGAGTAAGTGGAAGAGGAGACTTTGGAATTACTGCTGGGTATTGGTTTCCCACATCCTAGGTGTCCTCCTTTCCTAATGTGTTCATTGTGGGAGACCAAGGAAGTTTTACTAGTAGTTTTTCCAGACAGTGACTATTTCTGAGTAAATTCTTTTGTATTTGAAAGCCTTTTGCAGAGATTTTGGCTTTGCAGCTGCATTATTATTACTGTCATATGGATAATGTGGGTTAATGGAACCACAATGCAGCTAATAGCAGTGAGAAGCCAGTATATCTGGAACATAAACAGTAGCCTACTTAACATCTGAAATCGTATACAGAATGATTCCTCCAATAGAAAAGGTGAACAAAAATGTGTGGAACGAGGACTTGAAGTTTGTAACTTCTACTGGATTTTTTGCCTTCAGAGTTAGAAGAAACGTGCTTAAAAAAAAAAGGAGGGCTGCTTTGAGATAATTGGCATTTTAAATGGAAATCTTTCAAGTGACAAGTTGGTGATCTACTTCAGTCAGAATTTGAGGTGGTTAAATATGTCAATAATCTTATATCGATTACTGTTTAATAGCAGCACCTGCAGAACAGTATCTTCAGGAGAAGTTGCCAGATGAAGTGGTTCTAAAGATCTTCTCTTACCTGCTGGAGCAGGATCTCTGTAGAGCAGCTTGTGTGTGTAAACGCTTCAGTGAGCTGGCTAATGATCCAATTTTGTGGTAAGTGAAAAGCTATTCCTCATTATCTTCAGAAATACTAGATGTGCTGCTCAAGATGCCAGAACAATAGAAAAATTGAAATGTTGGTTACAATTAGTTGAATTAAAACCAGTTGTATTTTAGTATTTCTGGTTTAGTTAAGCATTATTTGTTACTTATGAATGTCTGATTGTATATATTAAACAGTAAAACTTGATTCTCTGGTAGTGTAGACACAAGTAAAACAATGTTTTTAAAAAAAAATCAATTCCTTCAGTAGCCATTTCTTCTTCCCTCTTTAACCCTTTGCAGGCTGCCGTGGGGACTGTGTTACTTGATGCAAAAGAAACAAAACACTTCTTAACGTTAGATGCATGCTTTGTCTAGTGTTACTTAAATTTTTTTTGTTGTTGTTGTTGGTTTGATTTTTGTTTGTTTTGTTTAATGGTTGGGTGCTTGGGCTGTTTTCCCCCACCGTTAAATCCATCCTTCCCCTGGGTTATTGAGAATTAAAAGGATCTAACTTTGTAATTGTTTATAAGGGAAAAATAACATGTTTCTTAGGCTGCTTTTTTAAAAATAAAGACTAAAAGAAAAGGAATAAAATAACATCACAAAAATGCCCCTTTTTTTTTCCTGTCCTAAAGACAGCTTTGGGGATGTCTTGTCAGATGAATTACAGCTTCTGAGATTCAATGGCATCCTGTAAGTCTGGGCTTAGTATCAGCAGGCTCAGACACTGCAATTATTTGCATTCTGGCACTAATGAAAAGAATCCAACTGCTGTATGCCATTTTCGTCTTTTTAAACCACTGTAATTTGTTTGCTGATGAACTCTTTTTGGAATACAGTGCATCATTTGTCCTCTGTGAATGCATTTTTCAGTCTTTTTCTGGCAAGTTGAGGAAGAGGTGGTGGCACACTTGGTCTTAAGTTTTTTATTCTTGTGCTACTACCTTTTTTAAGTGTTTAAGCAATGCTGGAGTTAATATACAATTAGACTCTGATTCCACAAACACTGTAACTAACTGCTTGAATTTCTTCATGAAAATTGCATATTGAGAACTTTTTCACTTGAATCATGAAACACATCCAAATTTTTCTCAGAAAAACACAAAAGTCGGTACAACAGAAAAAGTGTTTTGGAAGTGTCTAACTGGTAGGTACTGATCTTGGTAAAATTCACTGTCAGACTTGCAAATCCTAGGGGGAAAAAAACGTGTTTTAACTTTGGTGTTATGTTAAAATGAAAAAGTAATCAGAAATGCATTAATTTTCTCTTTGGCTTGACACTTCTGCTCAGGAAAAGATTGTATATGGAAGTATTTGAGTACACTCGTCCCATGATGCATCCTGAACCTGGTAAATTTTATCAGATTAATCCAGAAGAATATGAACATCCAAATCCCTGGAAAGAAAGCTTCCAGCAACTGGTAAGACTAGTATTTGTTTGTATTCAAATTTACAGATGTTTACAAAAGTGAAAAACCCAACTTGTGAAATGGGACTGACAATAGTGATTAACTTGAGTTTAGACTTTAAATAAGGTGATGTGACTGAGGAGATGGGGAGAGATCCTTGTGGTGTTACACAGTAGGGGGAACTCTGAAGTTATTTCCTATTTTGAGGCACAGGTTACGGAGACACAACCTTGTAAAGTGCCTGAGCATCCAGCTCTTCTGTCTTGGGTTTTCTTTGTGTTTTGCATCACTGAAATTCTGTGGAACAGATTGTCACGGTCTGTGGCTCACAAATAAACTGCAAATATGTTGGTTTGTATGTTACTAAACCAGGGTGTGTGCTGGTTATCAGATTTGTGTGCATCTTCCTTCAGTAAACCAAACAGTATATTGGTAATACCACTTGGGCTTAAATGGTGATTCGCAGTGACTGCAGCTCAACAAGTTATCTTTAGAGCATGTGCTTGAACCTCTAATCCAAAGTTCCAGAGGTATTGTAAGAATGGCTGGGCCTGATATGTGAAAAACATAAGTGAGAGAAGTATCAGGGTGAGTGAATCATGCAATGCTGTGTGTCACTGGTTAATGAAATTCAGAAGGTTGTTGAGGACAAATGCTTGACTTGGCTTCTTTGTTTATTCCATCACAAGTGAAGGTATAGGGTTCTCTTTTCCTCACCATATAAATGCAGTTTGTTTTGTGGCAAGCTGCTGGAGAATCAAGATATGGAATTAAAAACAGTGGCTGTGGAGTGCATAAGGTGTTTGAAGCTCTCAGCTGGTTTCGAGGCTCCGGGCTGTGTAAGTTGGTTGGCCTACTGTAAGTAGGTTTAGTTGATCACTCCCTTAGGCTCAGACCACTTTTGGTGTTGCCATTTTGAATGGTGTACCTAGTATGGGAGCTCAGTATATGGTCCTTACTTCTTGGAACAAACTGATATTGGCAAATGGCTTGTTAATTAGGGGATTAGTACATCTCTTGTCCATGAATTCAGGCCCACCTGCCTCCAAACTTATCACAGACTTTTTTTCTTGTTTCAGTACAAAGGAGCACATGTAAAGCCAGGTTTTGCTGAACACTTCTACAGTAATCCTGCAAGATACAAAGGAAGAGAAAATATGCTGGTATGTATCTAAAGCAGTTCTTAAGAGTTCTTTATACATCTGTATTTAAATGGAAATGGACATTTCTCTAAACTTGTCCCTTATTTTCTAGTATTATGATACTATTGAGGATGCTCTTGGTGGAGTTCAGGAAGCTCATTTTGATGGACTTATCTTTGTTCACTCTGGTATATATACTGATGAATGGATATATATAGAATCTCCAATCACCATGATCGGTGCAGGTATGTGAATTGAGGGCATCCTTGTCTCAAAGTTGTGTTAATTACTACATTAATTACAAAGACACTGATGTATTAAATATGTACCATAAATGCCCATCTTTCTTCATCACCCTAGTAAATATGTATTTTTTTTGTCCAAGTATCACAAACTAAGAAGTAACTGATGCTTCAGACTGAAGTACCATTGTCTGCTGATTAGTCCTTGGAACAACTTACCTTTTTATGTTATTGGGAGAAAAAAAATTGAATTTTTCAGAAAGTATATTTAGTTATATGACTGCAGCTGAAGTTTTCAGGTGGTTCTTATGAAATTTGTACATATATATATATATATCCCATCTCCAGAGTAGAAACCAGCAGTGGGAGCAAGCCCAAATTAGTATCTGTCCCATTTTCTTCATCATAATTCCATCTTGAGGAAGGAAATGAGAGCATCCAACAGAAAGATTCTAAGACTAGAGGTTTTTTCTCTATTCATCTCCCAGCTGTTCCTCTAAAGGAGAACCTTTATGGAGAAGCAAGTAAGACTTTCAGATTAGGAAAGAAAAAGACAAGGTTAATATAAGATAATATAATCTGAGATAATACACCTGGCTACAAGTCGAGGTACTTGTAGAACTGTTTGCTTTTCTCATCACTCCTGAGAGCGTGCTAATTCCTAGTAGCATAGTAACTGGTAGAAATTGAGACTATATTCATGTCTGATAGAGATCTTGGTTAAGGGGTCTCAGACCTCTTGTTCCTCTGGTGACCCAGGAGTGCATTGCCTGCTCTCTGCTTTTTCTGAGATGCTACCTGTCTGCATTGGCTTGGTTGGTTGGATTTTCTGGGTTGTGGGGTTTTTTTGGGAGGTGGTGGGTTTGGGGTTTTTCGTTTGCTTGTTAAGTTAGGGTTTTTTGGTTGTTTTGGTGGGTGCGTTTTGTGTGTGTGTTTTGGGTTTAGGTTTTTTTTTGTTTTGAAAAGTCCCTCTTTTCAGGTATTTATCTGTTCTCCATACCAGCTGTTTTGTTCTTGAGTGAGCCTGTTCTGGCACTTCTTGCCTGGCTTTGGAGACTTGGCAGTGAGAACAGTTTTGAGCAATGCAGTCAGATTGTTCTAGTGTTACTTCTAACACTTGTCCCCCCAGATCCACAAGATGTGGTTGTGTTAGGATATTAGTTTGTCAGTTCATGACTACATATCTGAAGCCAACATTCTGAACATCCCTACTTCCAGTGCTTTGGTTTGTGTTGTGGAGAGGTTTTGGAGCACTAACTGGATTCCTTTTGGATGAGGCTAATTTAAGAGATGTGTTCCTGGAATACTCTTCCTGCACTCTAGTAGCCAGTGTACATTCAGTCAGAGAGACCGGGACGGGACTAGTCCGAAGTTGGTCTTTTCTGCCCTCCCTGTCCTGCAACGTGGGTGGTGTGGATGTCTGATCCTCAGCACTATTTCACTTTGTAGTACCCCTCTTGTTATGCTGCAGTGCTTGCTAATGGAGACGTGGCTGTAGACAAATAACAGAATGCTCCTGGCTTCTGTTTCAGATGGGGGATGACAGTAATAGATGCCAGTACAAATAGGGCAAGTTGTAGTCATGAAGTGTTTAAAATCCAGAAGAAACTGGATCAGCACTGTCCTAAGATACAAAACTTCACAGTTACTTCATGACACTTGAAACGATATCTTTGATATCTGGTTAGACTTCTGCTCCTTTTAGGTTTTGAGAAGTCCTCTGCTTTCCCTTCCACTGGAATTAACCTAAGTTATTCAGAAAACCAGTTGTCTTAACTACAGTCCTTTAAAAGCCAGGGATCTGCATTGTGTATTTTTGTAACAGAATAGCTGTCTTGGGGAACAAAACCTCCAAGAGGAATACAGAAATGCTGGATGTATTTATATTTCAGTTTTTGGCGCTGCTGACTTCACTTTCTCGGACTTTCTCCACTGTATGGTGAGTGACATGGTAGAGAGAGTCAATTTTCTTTTGTCTGGAAAAGAAAACAAATTAAAGTGAACCACTAAGCCTTGGAGAACCACCTCTTCTCTGTTCAGTCTGGCAAGTTTTTCAGAATGGTAGGATTAAGGCAGTACCAAATCTCTCTGCAGTTCTACTCAAATTTCTTCAATAATTTCTTCTGCTGACTTCTGAAGTAGCATAACATTATTAGAAAGGCAGCTTAACATACCTTGAGCTCGCAAGGAGCTTCTGCTTGCACACATAAGCAAAGTGTTCTTACAGAATAATGCCTAGTATTCTAGGTTTGTTGTTCTCTTTAATTTTGGGGTTATTTATTTCTTTCCTTAAGTCCAGGGGAAGGAGTTGGTTCAGAAGGAAGCCTTTGGAGGTATTGTTAGTACTGGGACTTATTTGAACTGTCAAATAAGAGTAGAAATTCTGTAAGGAAATTGTTGCATCTGGTTCAGTGGACAGAAATACCAATGAATTTCTTAAAAGAATCTATTTTCCAGAGTTGGAGAGGGGATGTGTGTTCACTGCAGGAATATCCATGGAGTGCTCATCGCACTCAAGACACAAAGTCTCTACATGGACTGAATTTCAGCAGTTGTACAGACATGCATCCCAGTATGAAAATCTTAAGTAAATGTGTGTGGTTTTCTATATTTTAGGAGCTACAGCTTTATTTTTTTCCTTGTCCCTTTTATTTTTATTTGACTTGAATTATGTGCAAGTAAGTAAAAAGGGATTATCAAAGGATTTTTCAATCAAGAGAAAAATCAGTAAAAACAATGAGAATTATTACTGTGATTTTAAGGGTGGAAAAATCCAAAATGGTAAGACTATTGCAATTGAATATTTTTTCACTTTAGAATGCGAGAGTACTTTCACATGCCTGAGCTCTTCTTTAAATACTCATTGTGCATCTTTGAACTGAACATTGTATTTTGGACTAGTTTAGAGCTGTGTTCTTTGCTGCAGATTTTGCAGACTGCAGGATCTAAAACAGTATCTGTATTTTTTCCCCGGTAAAGTTGAACAGGGTCACAATTATTTCCTGCAGAATGTAGTGGATTGTCTTTTAATGCACTGAAAACTGAATTGTTTTATTCCTTTTGAGGAATTAAAGAATTATGAGGCAACATCCAGTTAATTTATAATTCTTTGGGCAGTCCCTTATTGTAGGCTTTCTGTTACATTATTTCTAAATGGTCCATCTTGGTCCTTAAGCTGAGTATGAATTCTGATGCCATAGAACACAACTCCCTTAGATTTCAGCAGATAGACTTCTTGGGAGCTGTGTTTTGCTTGTTTACAAAATTAGTGGCCCTTTTACTCCTTTTCTGATTCTTGTGCTGCTTCATTTTTTCTAAAGTGGTTGGTCTAAGCCAAAAGCTGAAATAGAGATACTTCTCTGAACGATGATTTTGCAAAGATTCGGTAGGATATCGCAGAGAATTTCATTGGTGCATTTAGAATGAAACCAATGCTTAAGGAAGTCTTTAGTCCTTTCCTAGGGGGAATCTCAGTGCAGTGGTCTTATGAACGGCATGTTCCATGATGGGCGTTTTGGGACCTCCCAAGCTCAGAGACCTGTGAAGTAACTCGTGTACTGAGAGAGGAAGGAAATACCTGTAGAGATCGTGATCCGAGTGCATTCCAAACATCTACAAGCACAATTCCACAAATCTATGTTTAAAGAGCTTTCAGAGCATCCAGTGTAAAATGCAGTTTTTCTGTGCCACCTTAAAAGAGAATGCAGTTCTGATACTGATTTATGTCTCTTATATCCTGTTAGGGCCTCTATTTTCTGGTTTTGGGTCACCTGCAATACTGTGGTCCTGTTCTTTTTCATATACTGAAATACACTCATGTTTATGCCAGTGCATTTGCACCATTGTGAATATATAGAAACATTATCAAGCCACAGAAAGATGTTTTGTATGGTGACAGAACTCCTCACCAAAGCCTCTTTCAGTTGTTATCTAGTACTAAGTGAATAGTGGTATGAAGAAGAGCTAGACTACCTTAAAAAATTTGCAGCTCTGCAGTAATGAAAGCGGAGATCAGGCTTTTAGATAGTGAGAACAAGCTGGATAATGATATAAATGTTGCTCCATTCTTACTGACACCTTTCTGCCAGAGTGATTAAGAACAGGACATACCACATTTCTGTACTAGTGTCAACAGACAGCAGAAAAGGATCTGCTCATGAGAAATCCTGTGCGTAGCCTCTTCAATAAAATACAGAATTTAGGGCAAATACCTGGTTATGTTTGTGTGTCTGGAGTGGGGAATGATTTGAAATTTCTGTCAGGTAAGTTACCTCTTACAGTGTGTGACACTTTATATTTTGTGCATTGAGGAAGGCTGCTTGCATAGTTAATGTGCAGGTTTGAATTGGACAAACGATCTTGCCTGTGAATGAGCGTCATTGAGTTGATTCCAGTGCAAGGTTGTTGTTAACTCGTGCTCCCTCTGCTGGCTCTTACCATCCCAGTGTAAACATTGCCTGCTTTTGGATTAAGGATAAAGAATGAAGCAAAGCCTCTCTGATAGCACAGGAGATCAAATGGCACATTATGGCATCTTGCAGATGAACCAGTTTGAAACCTTCTGTACCTACTTGCAGTCATATAATTCAATCCAGTTTAATAAGATTTTTTTTTCCTAAAGAATAATGAGGATATCAGTTCAAAACTCTGAATCCTACATCTGAGAAGTATGAGAAGAGGTCACTTGTAGGTTGTGAGCACATTACTAAACAGTGGTTCAAATTAGTGATGGAATATATGTTTTTAGCTTTAATAAAAGGGTTTAGAATGCCAAAATAAATTGTGTTTGGAACAGAATTAAAGTGCCTCTCGCCTGGTATCCATGCTTAAACTGCTAATTCAGTTCATCATAAGTAGTAGTCAAAAACTAGCTTTGTGCAAGAGAAGGTTTTTCTCATGGTACTGTGTAGTAAATTAGTGCCAGATTGTCTTAGTTAAGGACTAGTTCCTTCATTGTCTTTGAAACTTTCTTTTTTAAGATTCTTCTTACATTAACACTGTGTGCCAACAATAGCGTTAATTTTCCTTTGTTGCTTTGAACAGAATTCTGTAAGTCTTTTGAGGATTTTCTGTTTTCAGTGGCATAAACTAAGGCATACTAATTGTTTTCTTTACAGCACCTGGAAAAGTAGCAGATAAAGTTATAATAGAAAACACTAGAGATTCCACCTTCGTTTTTATGGAGGGTTCTGAAGATGCCTATGTTGGATATATGACAATCAGGGTAAGAATCTCAAACTTTAGCAGCTCTCTTAAAAGTTTTAAGGCCTGAGCAATTAAATGTAACATTTCTGTGTTTTCTTCCTTTTTCAGTTCAACCCTGATGACAAATCTGCTCAGCACCACAATGCTCACCACTGCTTAGAGATTACCGTGAACTGCAGTCCAATTATAGATCACTGTATTATTCGAAGTACTTGTACGGGTTAGTGCGCTTTTTATTGTTTGAAGAAACACACAAATTGCGTGTGATCACTGTCGGCATATTTCACTTTCTGATGCAGGTGTTTAATACGTGTCTGCAAGCCTTACTTGCCTTGAAATGGCACTATTAGTGTGACTTCTTTGTGTCCAAAACCTCTGTGATAATGTATACTTGGTCTTCTATTTGAATCTGTTTAGACTCTCTGGGCAGTTGGTTTAAAACCTGAAAAGTGACAGTTCATGTAAACTTACCTGGTTTTGGTATTTTTAATTGTAGTTGGCAGGAGGGGGCATTTGAAAGGGGGTACACATGGGACATGTACGTGAGGTTTGTTGTGGTATTCACTACTGGGATTGATGGCATAAAACAGTCACAAGATGTAAATGCTAAGTTCAGTTCACTTTCCTCTTGAGTGGAATGATTTGACATAGAGTATGAGTACCTGGCTATATAGGCAGAAGTGTTGAAAGCCAGACTCATTTCACCATCAGAGACAATAAGGAAGTTATACCGCCTGATTTGGGAAACATTGGTTGCTGAGATTCAGGGAAGAACTGGTTGGAGTCTGTGGAAGTGAGAAGCTGGATGGCAGTTTAGTCACTGGCAGGAAGACTCAACAGTTTGTAATCACTAGACCCAAGGCATGGGAAGTTTAATGTGTTTGAACACAACCTGATAAATGGAGTTGGGAGTGTCAGAAAGAAGTGGTTCAGGAGAATTAAGATACTGAGTCTTTGCATGGAAATGGCAATATGAACTTTCATCAGCTAGTGAAAGGGAATGGAGCTATGCAGCAGGCTGTGCACAGAGGTTGCTCAGTTCAACAGGCAAGGAAAAAAGATCTTTGAACTAGATAGAAAAACTACCCTTTTCTGGTACAACCTGTGAAGGAGAGAATACCCCAGGGAAACACAGTGAGAGTGGTGGAAGGATTCCTTGTCTGTGACTTCTGGAGGAAGATGGGCTCTTTCTTGGAGTTTTCAGGCTATAAAACACTACCCTTGATCATCACCATGTGTTTTATTGGAGGCATATCAGCAAATATATGGAAGTGTTAAAAATGGCAGAAGAGGAACAAAGGACAGGAACTGCTCTCAGTATTTCAGTATTAGTGCTAAATACTGGGAAATTGAAGTGTATGAAGAGAACTTGTTCTGGAACTTCTTATATACCAATATTGGGGACCTTGACAACGAATGAATTGGATTAGTTTCTTGAACCACATCATTCTAAAAGTAGTTTGAAGAGCTGCATGACTTCATATTGAAACGTGCTTACAGATATGCTAGTAGATCTTGATATTTTGGTGAAAGTTGTTTATTAAAATTAATATTTGATCGGTTTTTATGGCTGCTTTTCATTATGGGAGACTTTCTGAGGATTTTGGGCTTTTGCCCCCTTCAGGACTCTGGATTACTGAATGTTTGCTGTATTGAATTGTTGCTTCTTTTCTCCAAAGTTAAGATTTCTGATCAATTTTGGAGCCTGTGTGGAGGCTGTACTATCATCACTTATTGATTATTAAATTTTATTGACTTTTAAATCCTACCAAGCCTTGCTGTAACCTGTTCAGGAAGTATTGAGTGTGTGTAAAAAGGGAGAAAGAATGGCAGTATGCCAGAAAAGGCATTTACTGTTCCAAAATCATTGACATCTCTGAAATACTGATCCATAAGCATTCAAAATCTCTTTGCTAGCATGTTTGATATCTTTTCTGCAGATCTCCTAATTGCATTAAAGCGTATTTCTACATTATGTCGTATGTAAAGGTCTTAATGTGTGTAATATGTAGAGATACGAGCTATGTAAGTGCGAGGGATTTTAGCTGGAGGTCTCCTGCTACCAGTCCAAAGCATCTTTGAATGAAGTTTAAATGGCAAGATCCTGAGTCTAAAGGTTCTGTTGCATCCATTGTGGAAGAAATCTGTGTTAAGTTCTCACCTTGATGGATAAAAGTAGTAGTGGGTGACAATGTGCCTTTTTGTTTTAAATACTGCGTAAGTTATGTATTTATTACGTAAATACATAATGCGTAAGTCATTATGTTTTGAGTAAATAAAATAAAGCCTAAACCAGTAGTACATGTGCTTGGTACTACAAAAGGACCAATTTCACACAATGAATACTTCAGTCCAGTGAAATGAGTGAAAATAAAGATTGCTTTCATTTAAAAAAGCAAAATGTATTAGAGGTATGCTTTTAGAACATCACACTGGGTTCCTAAAAATCCACAACTCCTCAGTGACACCAAAAGAGTGAAAGCACAAGAAAGGAAAAGTTATTAGCAGCTAATGTAAGTATGGAATTAGGGATTGAAGTAAACTGTGGGGGACTTCCTCCCCAAAACACAAACATCCCATCAAAATACCACCTTACCCCCACAAAGAACTTGATAAACAAGACAAGATACATCTGTCTTTAGAAGAGACCGGGCTTGTGTCTTAATTTGGGGAACAAAGGGAGTTTTGGCAGTGAGGCTGATCCATCATAGCATGGAAAAATTTGAATGGCAAAGTGTTGTGTAATTTTTGTTCCATATTTAATGAGAATAGGCAGGAATGATAAATGTGCTCATACCCTGGAGGGATAATGACATATGTTCCATTCTTGACAGTAACTGTGGATGAGGTTAAACAGCTGTAAAAATAGACATTCTAAAATCATGCAGGAGTTCAAAAAGAACTGACCAAGAAATTCTCTGGGCTCTTATTATCTATCAGCAGTAACTTGAAACTTGTGTGAGATGGTGTATGTCCCAGGGGGAGGCAGCATGGAGGGAGACTGCACAGGATGAAGTATGGCAAGACTACTGTCTATTGATCTTGGGTAGAATAATGAGGTGCTAAATGCAGGGGTTTGGTTAATCAAACATTTAAAATTTATGATTGAATCAAATTAGTGGGTATATACAGAAAGTTATAATGGTTATATCACACTGTTAGCATTTTTTTATTACTTTCTTTGACTAAAAGAAGGCAGCAGTCCCAGTATAATTACACTGATCCTTGAAAAATACTTGACATATAGTGCCTTAAAATATAAGAATTTCTACCAAATTACCAGAGCACACGCCAAACAGATGAAAAATAACTTTCAGGCTAGCTATAAATGGCTTTTTTTGTTGTTATTTCAAAGATGACTTCTTGACTTTAAGCCACTTAATGACTTGAAGAGAAGAAATAAGATGCACATTGATGAGACTTGTAGACAATGAAGACTTTATATTATAGAGTATTATAGATATAATAAGAATATACTATAACTGTAATCTTATAAATAACCAGGAGGATGGGTTGCTATGACCTCTTTAGGTAGTAGGGCTGTCAAACATTATTCACGATAGTCTGGACAAGTGCGAAGTTACACACACACACACCGCGCTTTTGTTTCTCCTTCTAAGTGATAAACGTCCCTCCTGGAAAGCTGAGAAAAGCTTTAAAAGTCGCTGTGGGTGATCTGCTAAATATGAGCCCTCGTGTAGTCGAGTGGCCAAAAGAACTGATGTGATCCTTAGTTACACCTCTGGGAATACTGAGTAGAAGTAGAGAGACTGTTTTAACGCCTCTGCTTAGTCCTACTTCAGAATAAAGTGCTCTTTTCTGGTGTCCATAGCAACATGTTGGAAAATTTAGAAACAGTTCAATGGAAAGTCATATAAGGTAAAGCAGAAAAATTCAGTTGTAGTGAAAAACACACTGACTGCGGTTTGTTACTTTATCAAGGAGAAGGCTGAAGGAGAAAATCCCTTGCACTAAACGTGTGTGTGTTGGGCATTGCTTACATTGGTATAAAGAGAACCAGTAACTGTATGCTAAAGCTGGAGGAATTCAGATGAGCAATTAAAGTGTAAATTAAAGGGTAACAGCCCTGTAACCAGCTAACAAGCTTTATGCTGGTTTCTCAGTTGCTGGAAATCATAGAGTCAAAATTAAATGTGTTTCTAAGAGATAATGTGTTGAAGTTCCTGCTACTAGAATTGAAGCAGGACTTAATTCAGGGAATTAGTATAGCCTGTATTATTCATAAGGTCAGACTAGACAATCAGAATAAGATTTTTAGGAATTAAAAAAAATAAACTCTCTGTAAATGAGGCTGTGAATTATTAAAGTACAGTCTTTGTGGTAATTTGCTAGAAGGATGTATGAAAACTTACTAACAGAGCAGGTACTGGCTTGTTTATTTAGTGATGGTGTGTGTTACATAGACCAAGTACCCTGAGACGAAGTCTTACCTTTCAGAAATCACTGTGAATCTGCTGTCAATTTTTAGTGGCTGTGGAATTCAGTGTTTTCATACTTCATGGGATTCAGGGAATTGAGCTGATCTGCTGAAGTCCTGAGTAGTTTGAGACCCAGTTTCCTGTAAAAGGTTTATTTTCTAGGTTATGGGATGGTAGCTGAAATCGTTCAAGGAGCTTTGTAACTCAGCCAAGAAGGGACCTGTTGGTTCCTGATGTTTCGTCTGGACTTGAGATTGTGCATTTGTGTCCTGCTCATCTCTGGTTAGACAGTGTGTCTTTGTATGCTACAGAATTGTTATTTGTTTGGCCTCTTTGAAGTACTGAGTTATGAAAGTTTAAAGGGAAGTAAAACAAGGCAGTAATTAGCATAGAATTTTTTCCTATGTCTGTTGTCCTTTATTGTGAACAGTCAATATACAGCGGGTCTAATGCAGGGAAATAAATGAGAACTTTCATAAGCATGAATTATGATACAAACCATTGTCCTGGCAGCTGTATAACCTTGGCAGGATGATTTTAAAGCGACTCCTACCGTGGTTTTTGCATCTGCAGAATGATGACACTAGTGTTTTTCTGCCAGTGTCTTGCAGTGTTTTGGCACTGGCCACGCTGAATCTTTTTTAAATATCAGTTCACACTTTTCTTGCGAAAGCACTGCCAGACTATTTATAAATACACTATGCTTTGAAGCTATGGTAACTGTACTGTTTTCTTCCAGTTGGCTCTGCAGTATGTGTTAGTGGCCAGGGAGCTTGTCCTACTATTAAACACTGTAACATCAGCGACTGTGAAAATGTTGGACTCTATATTACAGACCACGCACAGGTAATTTTCTGTATGAATTTCTTTACTTTGATAAAATTGTTTACTGTTCTTGATTCCTGTCTTAATTTACATTTTTATTTCCCAGGGAATATATGAGGACAATGAGATATCCAATAATGCATTAGCAGGGATTTGGGTTAAAAACCATGGAAATCCCATTATCAGACGGAATCACATTCACCATGGACGTGACGTTGGCGTTTTCACTTTTGACCATGGCATGGTAATATATATATATTTTCTTTTGAAGAAAGATACAGATGTTGTGTGACTGAAGCCTTCACATTTTTCCTGTCATTGAAGAAATGTTTAAAAAAACATGCTTGTACTTATGAACAGATGCTTTAAAATATGCCTACTGATGTTCTCTTGCCCTTCAGTGGGAGACTTCACTTTAAAGACAATTTTAGCTGAAAGAGGTTTAAGCAAGCTTTTTGCAATTGATTGGCAGCCTGTTACATTGTATTATGTTACAGTGACAAAATACCTCTTGAAATAGGATGTAAATGGTAGGCTTACATTTATGCTTCGTTCTTTTCCCTTTGAAATGGAACAAAAAATAAGGTGCTAGAAGATTTAGAAATGAAAAAACATACTCTGTGGAGACTTAACCTTATTTTAGTGTTGAAACTCTGAAACAGCTTCTCTGGGAAGAGGGACTTTTGTAGCATGCAATTAGAAGTGGAATTTTAAAACAGAATTCCATATAAGAATTCAGACCCTCTTTCATAAGAATATTTGTTTGTGTGGGGTGAGGGTGATAACTTCCCAGTACATGTAAAGTAGTAAGTAATAAGATTGATAGCCCTTGAAGTAAACAGAACGGATTTTTGTCACTAAAATAAAAGATGATTATTTGCTAATTTGTTTTAGGAAAATATTCTGCATGACTACCAAACAGTGCCAAATCATTGTTTTTCCTGCTTGAATGACAAACTCCCAGCTCCCCACCCAGCTGACAAAATGAACAGTTTTCTTCTAGTCACTCTTAAAATGGCAGATCTTTAAGGATGCAAAAGCTCTTGATCCCCAGGTGTAAGAAATCAGGAAAGGAAGGCAAGAGACCAGCATGGCTGAGTTGAGACCTGCTGGTCAGACTCGAGGCCAAGAAAGAAATGCACAGGCAGTGGAAGCAGAGACAGGTGACCTGGGAATAGCATAGAGACACTGTCCATTTGCGTAGGGATGGGGTCAGGAAGGCCAGGGTGTGGATGGAGCTGAACTTGGCAAGTCATGCAAAGAATAGCAGGAAAGGTTTCTACAGGTGTGTCATCCAGAAAAGGAATGTCAAAAAAAGCAACCCCACCGGTGAGCAACACTGGTAACAAGATGAGGAGAAGGCCGAGGTACTCAACAACATTTTGTCTCAGTTTTCACTGGCAGTCTGTCTTCCCACACCTCTCAAGTGAATGGTCTGTGCAACAGGGACTGGGGGAGCAAAGTCCCTTCCGCTGTAAGACAAGACCAGGTTCATGACCACCTGAGGAACCTGAACATATCCAGGTCTATGGGACCTGATGAGTTGCACCCCAGAGTCCAAGGGAATTGGCTGATGCAGTTGCCAAGCCACTCTCCATGGTATTTGAAAAATCATGGCAGTCAGGTGAAGTCCCTGTGACTGGAAAAAAGGAAACCTTGCACCCAGTTTTAAGAAAGGGCAGAAAGGAGGACCCTGGGAACTCCTACCTTATGGGGTCACTGCTACACCACCTGTCAGCCTCACTCCCGTGCCTGGAAAGATTATTCAGCAGATCCTCCTAGAAGGTCTGCTAAGGCTCATGGAAGACAGGGAGAGGTAATTTGGGACAGCCAGCATTGCTGCACCACGGGCAGGACCTGCCTGACCAACCCAGTGGCCTTCTGTGATGGGGGGACATCAGTGGACAAGGGAAGGGCTACAGATGCCATTTAACTTTTATAAGGCCTTTGACACAGTCCCCCACTACATCCTTCTCCGTAAAGTGGAGAGGTGTGGATTTGATGGAGAGGCTATTTGGTGGATGAGGAATTGTTTGGATAGTTGCATCCAGAGGGTAGATGCCAGCGGCTCGATGTCAAATGGAGATTGGTGCCAAGTTGTCCCTCAGTGTCTGTACTGGGACCAGTACCATTCATCAGTAACATGGACAGTGGATCAAGTGCACCCTCAGCAAGTTCCAACCCAGATCTGAGGTTTTTGATGGGAATTGCCAAACTGGAGATAGTATTAACGGAAAATCCACTGTGGACAGAAACTAGTGAGGTCTTTGTCCTTTGCACCCTGTTTGCTGGAGGGTCGGGGGTGAAGGATCGAGGCAGTGCTTAGTTGTAGCTCTTGGATTTGCAGTTTTCTGATATCAGTGGAAGGTAAACAGGTCACAGAGTGCTGCTGGTTTTGCTGCTGGCATAAAATCTTCTTTCCAGTGGAAAGTGAGAAATGTGGTGGGATTCTGCCGTTAGGTGCCTCTTTTCTGCTCTTATAGTTACCTCTTAAGGAGCATATTTATTCTGTGTTGGGCAAAACTGCACCAGCCCAGAAGAATGCCCAGCTGTCAGCCTTCTGATGGATTGCTCTACATTATTTTCCGTTCTCTAGAGATGTAGTTGTTTGGCTGTTTTGCAAAGAGTGGTGGCAAACTTAAGATGTTATGTCTTTTGTTTTATGTTATCTCATTGTTTGGACTGCATTAAGGTGTACTAACATTTTGTACAAGCACTACTAATCTGCTTCAGGGGATACATATATCCATACGTCCCTCCAAGACTTAAGTAGGCTTGGAAACATTTAATGAAGTGATTTCAACTATAGAAATACTGGTAAAGGTGCTTCAGTAACTCCCGGAGGAGAGGTGTCTGTGTGTAGGCTTGAGGGTTGATTGGAAAGTCTGGCTAGGAGCTGCTTCTTGTTTAAGTACTGAAGTATAAATATTAAATGTTTGAGTATTGAACTATTAAAAAAAAGTAAAAGCCAGGCTGAATTCAGCTGATTAATTTTAAATAAAAGTGTGTTTGATCTGTTTTCTTACCAATTGAAAGCCTGTTTCAATGCTGTGATCAGTGTGATACCACAAGCAAAATGGAATAGAAATAAATGTTTCTCTTTTGTTTAGAGGAAACACTAGCACATTAAAAAGAACCTGTGAATAATATTTATCTCAGCTGCAAATATTATTGAAATTTTTTATAGTCATAAACTCCTTTGAAAGATTCTGTGCTCCCATCTCAAAGTCTGCTTTGGCATCAGCCTCTCTTATGCATCATGCCTAGTGATAGAGTTAATGAAATTACATCATTGGTAATATTTACGTACTCATTAAGTGACAAAGTGACATGGTGTCTTTCAGATAAAAATTCTATATACCTAAACAAATTAATGGGTTTTCTACATTCATTTTCCTTGCTTCTTTTCTGTTACTTTGAGGGATGTATTTGTTTTTTTTTGTCTTGCTTGTGACTGTGGAGTGGGATAAGTACATTCCAGTGCTGAATTCCTACCCTACACATTCTTTTCCCGTGGGTTTCTGTGCTGGAGTGCTGGCTCCAAAAGGTTCAAGAGTGCTTTGTTTTTCAGTTTTTGAGTTTCGTGTTCTCAGACTGTTCTTTGTGTTTTGATACTTGTAGGAACTTAACCGGCAATATTCTGATGTTTGCCTTAGTGCTGTGTGGAAGGTTTAACAAGCAGGCATTAAAAATGCAGCATAGCATTGACAGCCCTCGGTGCCTTACCCTGACCTCTCCTGCAGTTGCTTGAGACAAGTTACCAGACATCTGTCATAAATTGTATTTAGTAGTTGTATGCGAACAACAGAGAAGTTCCAGCTTACTGGAAGAATAAGCATAATTTTACAGTTTAAAGCTGAGATCTAGGCATAGTAGTCTTCATTTTCATTGCTCCCAAATGAGAACCGCAACACTCACTATTACTTGGTTGGGGTTTCTTTCTGATGGAAGTAAAAGTACAGCAGCATGTGTCTACATTGGGTGATTGTGACTAGTTTACAGCTCAGTCTGTTCAGTACTACAGGTCATTTTAAAGAAGTGTGTATATAAGTAAAAAACAACAAAAAATTAGGCATATGCCAGTTTCTATACAGACTACATTAAAACTCAATTGGCCTTTTGCTGTGCACTAAAAACAAAGGGTGTGTTTTTGCATCTTGTGTGTAATTTTCTTTATGTTGCATTTGAATTTTTATAAAATGCACCAACGTTCAAATAAAGACCATTCCAGGCTTTGGGAGACAAATTTTTATAAATATATTTTTTTTCTGTTGTCAGTCACATTTCTAATTGCTATTTGATTAAATTGGCACAGAGACGGCTAATCCTAAGCAGTTAATTTTTTTCTATTTTGATCTCCTGTTGTTTGTTTGTTTTTCTTTTCTTACCCTGTTGGGAATAACAGCGTCAATAAATATTTAGGAAGCTTGCACAGTTACCTTTTTTTTTTATTTCAAATATCTATGTTGTTCAAATAGTAGCATGAAATACCTCTGTACTTCTGTAATGTAATCTTTGAGACAGAGGAAGGAAAAATAGTCCTTTTAGAAATAAATGGGAGGAAAATTCCTCTGAGAAGAAAAGCAGCAAACAAAATGCCATCATATTAAAAATTTTAACCCTCAAAGCAGTGTTTGTTAAACTACACAACATGCTGAAAGAAAAAAAATCAGAGTTCAATTACTGTGTTTGTTTTGATGTAAAAAGTCCTCTGAGCTTGTCCAGCTGTTCAGGAGCCCATCTTTGTCATCACATCTCTTTCTGTTTACTGTGTACCTGTGAGAACATCAACATTATCATTCCCGTGGTGTTTGTTTGTGATTGTTTTACCTGCTCAGATCTGAACAGGCTGCAGCGGTGTGCTCTTGCCCACACTTTCTGTCACTGTAGCTGTCATCCTGTGCACACAGTGAGTGCTTTGCCTGGCATTTTAAATAAATCTGATGTGCAGAGCTACTTTTTAATAGTTAGGATTTTTCGAGCAGAAAGATGCTGCTAAGGTATTTTGAGTTTCCTTACACTTGGTATTTTTGTGTAGGACTGTAGTACTTTTTCCACATGTCTCCCATATTCCTTTTCCTTATTGATCATAAGGGCCTCTTTTTCCTAGCAATCCTGGCACTGCCAGGTGATGTCATCCAGGTTCTTCTGCTAAATGATGATAACCAGAAACCACCACAAAGCGCAAGCGAAATACCCAGCATACTTGCAAATGAGTGCTAGAAGGAGGTGAAGGCAGTAGAAGGCTTGCAATCCCTCTGTGAAGAGGAGGGATATTGACCTTCCTGACCTTAATAGCTTCCTGGCAGAGTCTCCATAAAGGATCTGGGCTTGAGCTGCCTGACAGCTGGACGGAGCTTAAGAGCTGTGTGTCGGGCAGACTGTGTGTGCTGTGAGACAGAAGTGGTAAGAAGAGAGCAGGCTGTGTCTAATGGTGGTCCTGGCTGTAGCTGGAGCTGGCAGGAAGGTTTGTGGATAATAGATCATTTATCTCCATGCTTGGAAACAATTTCGTTGTTAAAAAAATATTTGTTAACTTTCCAAAGAGAAAATGTTGTCTGAACCCATACATGATTTCTTGGGATCTAGAAGTTCATCACTAGACATCTTTGAGAGGCTACAGTTCAAAGGCACAACAATGCCTTTTCAAGGGAATTAGCTCTGATGGCTGAAGAGATACCAGGGATTGCAAGGGTGCATCTTAGAGACTGAAATAAGTTTTAGCCCTCCCTAGGCAGTGAATTTGGGCCCAAGAAGTTGTTGGTATCAACAGAGTATGGCATAGGAAATAGGAAGCCTGGGAATGAGAGCATGTGTTTCTGACAAACAGGAGTTCTATTGTTTTGACTGAATTCAGTTTAATAATGGTGCACACAGGTAATGATCAGACATGGTCTCAGCAGTTGTGGAAATCCTCTGGGTTTAACCACGACAACTTAAGCTGACTCCGATTGAGCTGGAGTGGGTTCTTTAATGCAGTTTCTTTTTATGAATACTGAATGTTACAGGATCTTACCTAGCAGAAAGCCTTGACTTTCTGACCCAGCAGTCAACCTTATAAAATTATCTGACATGAAGTTTTAGTTTATTTTATTCTCCCTCTTTGGAGGAGCATTTCCCTCACAGAGGCTTAACAGGAGATCCCAGTTTTTTCTGAATCAGTGGTCCAGCATTTTTTAGAGGACATAGAAGAGCAGTCATTGTGAAGGTTCCATTTTCTGCTTTCTGAAGAAATGATACTTGTACTCTGCTGTCAAGTTATATTATGGTATTCTTAGGATGTAGTGGGCAGAGCACAGTGTACCTACAGGTACCTCTTCTGTTCCTCCCTGAAGCTGCATATTATGTAGATACACTGGGACACAAGCAGAAGGGAAGGAGCCTTCTCTTTCACTTTATTTCCAAGCAAGTTAAAAAGCTACACAGTATATGGTATTGTTTTCAAGAATTAAAAGTATTTTAACCAAAATTTCCATACCGTTAAATAACAGTGCTTGCTGAAGCTTGTGGAGATATTGGAGATCACATGATAAAGGGTCTGTTTGTTTGCAACTTCT
Organism: Oxyruncus cristatus; assembly: GCA_013399855.1. Classification (NCBI taxonomy): domain Eukaryota; kingdom Metazoa; phylum Chordata; class Aves; order Passeriformes; family Cotingidae; genus Oxyruncus; species Oxyruncus cristatus. The sequence continues at coordinate 198,226 of VXAY01006256.1, forward strand.
GCATGGCATCCTAAATGGCTGTGATGAAGTGCATCTGAAATACTTCTTTGCTTTCATTAGGGTGCTGTAGTCATATTTGGCCCACAAAGGGAGGGTAACGGGTGAAGTATTAAAAAAGATATCAGAGCATGTTTAGTATTATTTTAATTGAAATTAGGTATTCCATTAAGGGAATCAAGCTTGCCTTTCTGCCAAATTGCCATCTTACTCAAGTTTCTCTGAGGGCTTCATTTTAGGTGAAAATGAGGGGAAAAAAAGTGTTTCCTTTTGGGATAAGAAGTCCAGAAGACTGTCTGTTGGCATGAGGGTGTATTTCTGAGGAGATTTTTAGATTCCCCTGTCTGTTAGCATGTAGCTTCCTTGAGAACTCAGTAAACATCTTGACTCAGTTAGGATTGGATTTCTTCAAAGTCCTTGAAAAAATGTACTCTGAATATTGACAGAAAGTAGGCATCTTCCATTTGGCTTTTTTTATTTGTCATCCAACGGGGAGTCTGGGGAGCAAGCTGTGGACATGTGATAGTACTTTTTGGGGAGAATGTTTAATCTGTACAGCGTCTTTCCTGGCTGCAATCCTCAGAGTAGAGAGAAGTGCATGCTGTCTTGACTTCCTCATTGAACTGGATGTATTTCTGCTTTTTTGTAATCAAAATATGTTTGAAGTCCCACAGCAATTCACAGCACAGTGAAACAGGATGCTGACTACCTAGGCTGGCAGTAAATTGAGTAATTTCCATGTGATAGGTAGTAGAAGCTCCAGGTTTGAGCTGTTCCGGGTGGTAGATCATGTGAGTAGTAACACTGGAATCCCGTTACTCTGAGCAGTGGCAGGAATTGTACTTTTTTTTAGTTCACAAGTAAAACAAGTCTCATGATGAGCAAATCTAAATAACTTAGGTGGCTACGGGAAAAAGGGTGTTTGGATGAGGTGCCTGTGGGGGTGACAAAGATCAGTGAAAGTCTTGACCTTTCCTTTTGGGTCAGATGTTTTACCTATATACCTATAACTAAATGTTAGCAGTTCGTTAAACAGGTAATCTTTTGCATTATGAAGACTGGTACTGCTACAACTATAAGTGGAATCATACAGATCTGGTTTACACAATAGAAGGCTTTGCAGGGCACAGAGTCAGACATCTAGGAGGAAAGGAAGAACTGAGACTGGTTCACCTGATCTTTCAACCATGTGTTCTTGGATGGATGGAACAGTTCTGGTTGTTTGTCAGCAGCAGAGTCCTGCTCTGAATGTCACATGCTCTGTTGTTAGTCCTGCTCTCTGCAGCTGCTTGCTGGACGTAGTCTATGTTAGAGCTTTCAAGAGCTTGCATCTAGGCCATCCACAGATTAAAACATGACTTGGTGATTGCCTACCATCTCCAGTAAGAGATGCTTCCTATCTTTCAGTTGTTTAGTGTCTGTTGTTTTAGTTGGGCAAAATGGGCGGGAAATAACATTAAAGTTCACCTCAAGAATAGGTTGGATTTGAGTATCAGAATGCTCTGAGACCATTTCAGAAAAATGCTCTCAAAGGACTGACACAATTCCTTTGCAAGGTGCTGGAATGAATTAGAATCAGAGGAATCATTGGGCAGAAAACTGCTATTTTGCCAGATTAATTTTCAGATGGACCAGTTCATCGTGCTGCTACATGAGTGCTTGTTGGCATAGAAGGAGCATGCCTGGGATGGATTTGTGCAATGGCCTTTTTTTTTTTTCCTTTATGTAGCTATACTGTTTATAATGCACTTGTTTAAATATTGTTCTGTTGTAGGCCTACTGCTTGCAGTGTCTTAAGTGGAAGTGCATACCATTTAAAAAAAGGGAAAAAAAGTTTACCAAAAGCTCAGACCAGTCCAGCCCTGGAAAAAATTACTGAACTCCCACATTCATATGTATTTATTTTGACTAGTTGTTTCAAAGAAATTTAGCACACTTCTTCATAAATAAACCATATTATTACCAAATATATGCAGTTCTTGGTATGAAAACAAGTAGGTAGTCTTCTCCATAGTCTTCTTTTTGTCAGGCCTGTGTGGGCTTTTATGGCTTTGAGAGGAGTCTGATCCTCAGGAGCTGCTAAGGGAACATAATACCGAGTCCTGTTCAAGGTACTATATCCAGAGTTGCCATTTTTGCTTGGTGTTGCATGGGTAGTGATAAATAGGAATACAAACACAATATGTTTTGGGGAAGGGGGGGGGGGAATGAAATTATATAGTGGCAGTAGTTGTTTTAATAACCTGTATAAATACTTACATGTTGTCAGTTTTGGTACTGTTTCCTTTTAAATGAGGATTGTATTTAGAAGGGTGGCAGGGGAGGAAATAGCCTTCATTTTAGAAAGGACTTTTAACCAGGAAACTGCATGTTTTGTGTCCTAAGGGTTATTTTGAAAGCTGCAACATACACAGAAACAGGATAGCAGGCTTTGAAGTGAAAGCATATGCCAATCCGACTGTAGTGCGGTGTGAAATCCATCATGGCCAGACTGGAGGAATCTATGTTCATGAAAAAGGAAGAGGACAATTCATAGAGAACAAAATCTATGCAAACAATTTTGCAGGTGTTTGGATTACCTCAAACAGTGACCCAACAATAAGGTATTGTTTTCCTCATTGGTATTTCACTACTTAGAAGAGATTTGGTGGGGATGGGGGAAGTGCACTTTAATTTCATTTAATTGTAATGAACTGCAAATACTACTGTATATGTAGAAATGAAATTTCTGTCTGTGTTCAGTTGAACTGCATTTTTAATTGGTGTACACACTTGGAGGTAGATCTTTCTCAAAGCGACAGAGCATAAGGTCTTTATTTTAAACTGAGTAGTGTACAGTCCTAGAGACAGCATGCATGTGTAGTATTGTACAGTATATTAGAACCATTCTTCATAATGTGGTTTTTTTTGTTTCCTAGGGGCAATGCAATTTTTAATGGGAATCAAGGTGGTGTTTATATCTTTGGTGACGGAAGAGGCCTTATTGAAGGAAATGACATTTATGGTAAGCTGATTTGCTTATTGCACTTTGAATTCTGGGAAGAGTATCGAAGTAGTATTAAATAACACTTCTGTTAACAGGTAATGCATTAGCAGGAATACAGATTCGAACAAACAGCTGTCCCATAGTCCGACACAACAAGATTCATGATGGTCAACATGGTGGAATTTATGTAGTAAGTACAACCTACAGACAGGCTACAAACTTGTCTTCTGTTTTTTAAACATTAGAGAAGAGTACTCTGTAAAATGTTTGTGCTTACAGTGATGGAGTTTCTTGTGTCCTAAACTAGGTTTGTTGTAAGAGACTGAGCTGGTGCTGATATTTAAAAGATGAAGGCTTTTATGAATGCCACTAAATTTTTCCTATTACAGAGTAAAATATTTAAAATGGGATAGATTACAGAATTTCATCATTTCTTGGTTAAAAGCTTTTTGAAAAGGCTTAGTTTTCATAGTAGTATGTCATTTTTTAAAAAATAGAAGTCTGCTCAGCTCTTTTGGAGTGTAATGTGTTTACCACTAACCTCAAATAGGATTTTTTTTTTTTTTAATGCCTTCAGGGTCATTTACATTGCAATTTCTGTACAGTTGTGTGTTGTAGAAGTGGGGAATAAAGCACAATTTCCAGTGTGTGCAAGGCTCTGCCGACTCAACTGAAGGAGCTGTCAGGTTGCCTTCAGCAATATCAGATTTTGAGAAATATTTGTGTAGCTTTCTGCCAGAAGTTACCTAAGGTTCAGCTAATGCTGCAGGTGTGCAGCTTCATTTGTTCATTGTGTAAATCTAACCACAACAGCTTTCCCTGACCGAGGACACTGGTGCTTTACCTCAGAGCCCAGACACGTGGTGGAGATAGTACTGACAGGGCTGGTTTAGGAACCACATGCCAGGGCTTTCATGTGAGTGCACAGTGCTGGGGAGCAGCCATGCTGCCAACAGCCAGCAGAGACTTGCAAATACCACTGCACAGCCTTGGAAATAAAAGGATTTACATGCAGGGTGTTTCATGGCAGGCATAGAAAACCATGATGTGCTGTTTAGCCAAAAAAAAAAAAGGGGGGGGGGGTGAAAAAATGTACTCGAATAGAAAGGAATTACTTTGCTACAGTAAAGAAGCCAAGTTGGGGAGGGATGTGTACAGCAGGAAAAACAGTACTGCTGATTATTAGGTTTTCTCAACTCTTAAATCATCTTGATTTAGCATGAAAAAGGACAAGGTGTGATTGAGGAAAACGAAGTTTACAGCAATACTTTGGCTGGAGTCTGGGTGACAACAGGGAGCACTCCAGTCTTGAGGAGAAACAGAATACACAGTGGAAAACAAGTGAGTTCTGCTCTGGTTACAAGAGGGCCACAGAAAAGAAAGTCTGTGGTTTTATGCCTCATTACTTTGGAACTAATAATTTAATTCTCAATGTGTTAGGTTGGAGTTTATTTTTATGACAATGGACATGGCGTGTTAGAAGACAATGACATCTATAATCACATGTACTCAGGGGTTCAGATAAGGTAACGTTTATTCTGATTTTATCTCAAAACAGATGTAGCTTGGCTTGTGCTCTTTTCTGTCTTTTCAACTGTTCTTGTCATTTTGTTTATAAAAAACTTTTTTTTTTGAAATCCAGTATTTTTGAATACCCTCTGCTTTAACCTACAAGAAAGTTATTACTAATAGAGCCCAATATTGACTAGAATGTGTGGTGGCCCTTGGGGTCTGTAAAGCTAAAATATATTTGCATGTTTGGAAAGAACAGTTTTTTACTAAGATTTTTAAGCAGTGAGATCTACGGGGCACTTTTTTAGATGTGTTTTAAATATTTGGCCTTGTGATGTAGTAAACTGTTTTAAATGACTTCTGTGCTTACATTTTACTCCAGAACCGGAAGCAACCCCAAAATTAGACGCAACAAGATCTGGGGTGGTCAGAATGGTGGTATTCTTGTCTATAATTCTGGTAGGTTTGTTTTTCATGTTTATCCAGAATTGTTTATGCTTTGCAATGTTACCTCTTGTCATTTATTATCCGTTTTGATTTTGGGTTTTTTTCCACCCTTCCTTCAATTTTAGGGCTTGGATTTATAGAAGACAATGAAATTTTTGATAATGCAATGGCTGGTGTATGGATTAAAACAGACAGTAATCCTACACTAAGAAGAAATAAAATCCATGATGGAAGAGATGGAGGCATCTGTATATTTAATGGGGGAAGAGGTAGGTTTTTTCCTCTTACTGGCTTATACTGAATATTCTGGAAAAGAGTTTAATTTCAGATTAAACAGTGTCCTTTTTAAAGTGCTCTTTAGAAATATAGCTCTTGTCTTCTAAAGTAATAAAATAGTTATAGTGAACATACCCAGACACTTTTTAGCCTTAATTACATCAGTAATACTGAAATCTGTGGGAGGCAGAGAGGTAATTAATCTCCTCCAAGACGACTGTTAGATTGCTGCTTAGGACAGTACGTTTATCCCATCTGCTTTTGTCAGCTTTGCCATTCGACTGAAATACAGTATTGAATTCAAGTCACATAGCTGGAATCACACACCTGAACAGTTCAGGTTCTGCCAGTGTCCAAGGTTTAGGGGGGGGAAAAAAAGACAGATCTCTAAGGAATCTCTTGTATACTTGTAAACTTAGAAGTGGCCCCTGTCTGAAATCTCCTGACTTGTGTCCCGATTTCAGCTTCTCATATTTTGTAGATAACCACTTGCTGTAAATGAGCTTTAATTTTAAGTTAAGCATTTCACAGTAATCCTGTCCTGCAATACCAGAAAAATGCAGGTGAAGCTTGGCTTTAGCAGGCTGCTTGTTTTAGAAGACAAGAACAGAAAGGTGTTGGAAAAACAGAAGAAAATTTGGAATAGCCCAAAGACTCTGTAATGGCGCTTACAATCCCAAATTCTATCCTGTATACTGAAAAAATACACTTCCAAGATTATACACTCCCAATTACTTTAAAATTGTATCACTAAATTTAGTGCTATTGGTGAGTATTCTCCAAATGAAAGGAATTAGCAGGATGATAACAGATGAGATCTTTTGAAAGTATGTCACAGAATGGTTACAGGTCAGGAAATGTTACCAGTCCCAGACGTCTTTATGTGTTGGTCTGTTGTAGGTCTTCTGGAAGAGAATGATATCTTCAGGAATGCTCAAGCTGGTGTTCTTATCAGCACCAATAGCCACCCTGTGCTGAGGAAAAACCGAATATTTGATGGATTTGCTGCAGGTTTGTGTTGTTTAAATCAAATTTGGAAGTGTTAGAGCTTGGAGTAAGCTCTTCACAAAGCTAACGCTGAGTTTCTTTACCTCATGGTATTTAGACATTTTAATAGTGTATTCTAGAAGTCATTTGAGAATTCAGAATTGTACCCAGAATATGTTTACAGCAGTCTCTGGAATTAGTAGCATGTTGAGAAGTGACACATTCTCTCTTCTCGTTTTTTTAATGAAATACTTTTTCACTGTTTTATTTTAGAAGTAATTGATAAAGTTGTCTGGGACATATTCATAGTTGATCTGTTGGATGCTGGTTTGAATATTTTATCACTGCTTTAAAACTTAGGAAACTGAGCAAATATACATTTTAAAGAGATTTGAATTGCATCTCAACTTGAACTTTCTCACTCCATAAACTAGGAAAATTACAAATATGAGTGTTTCTTACTCCAAAAGAGATGAAGAATGTTTAACAGTGATTTCTTGGCAATTTACTGTTTAATCATCGCAGTTCCGTACTTCTTGCATTCCATTCCATTTCAACTAAAATTGCATTCTTGAGTTTTCTCCCATCTTTCTTTCAGAAGAAGCAAGTTTTCTGAGAAGAGCCTCTAAAGGTGTTGTTTCAGTGTGGTGGGGGGGAAGGATAGGTTGCTGTCAAGAGCAGTCCCGGACAAATGACTTGGAAGACACGGGTTACTGATAAAAGCTGAGAGCTAAAGAAATGATTTTAGGTTCCCATCTTGAGAACTTTTTTTAAAAAGATATTTTTAAAAGGGTAAGGTATGTGCACAAGAACTTGCTAATGTACATGAAGATGACAGCCTTAACCACCCAAAGATTATACCCCCCTTGAAAATATACGTGATCATAGCAACGTTTTGTTACCAGATAAGCCAGTAGTGTGGTGTTCCTCCCAGAAACCGTGCATGCCAGCTGCAGCTCTTGCAAAGGATTCAACAGCAGCATTTGAACCTCAGTTTTATAACAAATTACACTGCAGATTCCCCCTGAGTTTATGGCGGTTTTAAAAAATAAAGAACACGAGAGAGGTACCAATGCACAGTCACCAGGGATTTAACTTTGCCGCTTTGTTTTCTGTTCTTTGTTCCCCCAACCCAATAAAGGTATCGAAATAACAAATCATGCGACTGCAACACTAGAAGGCAATCAGATTTTCAACAACCGCTTTGGAGGTTTATTTCTAGCATCTGGTGTCAATGTCACGATGAAAGGTGAGCCTGAGCCCTCCTGGGTTGTGTTTGTTCACTTGCCATTTTTTTCTTTGATGGTGGGTCTTGGGCTTATTGCACCCTTTGTGGCTCAGATTAGGTACCACCTTAAGAGGAGTTGTGACTGAGAGTTTCAGCAGAAGGTAATGAGCCGAGTTAGGCTGTGTTAAGGTTTTTAGACAGACACTTTCAAAGGTGTAGTTAAGGTTTCGCTATAATATTAAAACTCTGTTATTAGCTCTTCTGTCTCAAAATGGTTTCTGAACTGGTTACTGGTCTTTGGCCCTTCTCAAACTCCAATACTAAGTTAGTATAATGGAAAGTCTTTTCTCACATATCCAAAACCAAGTGTCCAGTAAAGAAAAATGCCTCACTTCCCTTCTGGGATCTAAAAGCACGAATATGCACATTCCCAAATCATTTTCTTCAGAAAATACAGTTTACGTACATAAAATTCTCATGTATAGTGGAGAAGTGTGCATGAGACAAGATCTACTTGAAGAAGATGGGAATGATGGTTTGAATGCCAGCCAGTTCCAGGAGGTTATTCTAGAAGAAAAAGGTTCAATTTGCAGAATTTTTACATGCTTGGTTGTAGTTGTTAAGTCTCTTCCCATGGATCCTTTGAACCACTTTGAACACAAGCTCTGGCTCCCCATTTCACAGCTCCTGGGCTTCCTCACTGCATCAGTTGGTGCTGGGACACTGTTGGGAGTGGGCAAAACTAGTTTGAGGTGCACTTTGGGACTTGACAGATCTAGTAGCTGAAAAACAGAGGGGATTATCAAATTTCCTTGGGCACATCTTTTAATTGCTGGAGCTTGTCAGACCTAATTTCCACTTCATTGTGTTGGAAAGTCTTATTCCTAAGCTCTGATGGAAAAAGAGCAATCCTTTTTCTCTTCCTAAGGCATGTGTAAAAGTCCTTCTGGTAGATGAGAGACTTTTAAACATTCAGGTTTCAGGCTCCTCAGCAGAAAACTTAAGCCTGCTAGGAAGGCTTGTGTCTGCAACCATTTATTCACAGGCCACTGCACAGAGTATTTAAATGGAGGCTGTCAGGTGTTTTATGCTGTATGTGCAGTGAAGAACACTGTTTCTCACCTGAGGAGTGCACAGCACTCTGGGCGTGTGCCTTGTGAGCTGGCACTGAGGATTTGATATGTGTAAATGCCAAAACTAAAAGTAGGCATAGAACTAACTTCCTAATGGGCCCTCTGCTTCAACACCTCAAGGAAAAAATAAGTCATTGATCCAGGTGTGATCAGTTCTGGATTTGTTTTTTCCCTCCAACAGATAACAAAATAATGAACAATCAAGATGCCATAGAGAAAGCTGTCAGTAGAGGCCAGTGTTTGTATAAGATCTCAAGCTACACCAGCTACCCGATGCATGACTTCTACAGGTAACAGCTTCTTTCCCATCACCTACAGTAAGGTTTTCAGATAAGCACTTCTTTTCCCACAAGGCCCCTAGAACAGTTGCCATATGCCTGTGAACACACAAATGCGTGTTCTTCCTCAACAGCAATAGGAGGATTGAACAAATTCCCATTGTCTGGAATTTACTGTGGGCTTGAGGAAAAGATTGTTAACTGTGAACCTCAGCCTGAGGGATTACTCAGCACAACTGCGTTTTCAACACAAGCAACAAAAAGTGTGCTGTGAAATCCCAGTTTGCGTAAAAATCCCAAGCTTTACAGCCCTGTGCACCCCCTTCCTTAGTGCTGTTCTGCCCTTTACTGGAGAGCTCATTGGATTTTGGCTCATGCCTGATGTGCTGCTTTTCCCTTCAGATGTCACACCTGCAACACCACAGACCGCAACGCCATCTGTGTGAACTGCATTAAGAAGTGCCATCAAGGACATGACGTAGAATTCATTAGACATGATAGGTATGTGTCAGACCAGGGTGTGGGGCTGTGTGGAGAGCGCGAGGGAAGCAGACACTAAAGAGCTCTCTCTCGTTGTAGGTTTTTCTGTGACTGTGGTGCTGGAACACTGTCCAATCCCTGTACGCTTGCCGGAGAGCCTACACACGATACAGATACACTATATGACTCTGCTCCACCTATAGAATCTAATACATTGCAGCACAACTGAATTCCTTTCAGAAAGAAAGTCCTGCCATTCTAATATCATACCTATTAAAACTTTTTTTTTGGAGGAAGTTACACTTGCCCATTTCTGCAGAAAGAGACTGTATTAAAGCGGATGTGTGAGGTGTTGACACTATGGAGCTCAACCTACCAAAAAAGAAAGTGGCAATATGTTGACTCAGGATAACAGAACTGGGCGTTTTAGCATTACTGTGTAAACAAAGACTTTGAAGGGACAGAAGTGAAGAAAAATAAGCTGCAATTTTGTACAGATACCAACTTCTGAGAGCTGGTGTTTTTACAAGTAGCATTGAAACGCAGTCCAATTTGCAGTAGTACTATTCTGTAGACAAGCAGCATTCTTTGTTGCTGCCTTTATGGACATGGGTACCAATTGCTTTTGTAACATGGTAAAAATGTGAGCTAGCACTTCTGCATTTCTTTTGATTTTTTAACATTTATTCAGATTGAGAAATATGATTTTAATGCTTTAATCTCATGTAGTTTGTTTCTAATTTCAAGCAAAAAAATCTTATTGTACTTGAATGTGTCCTGTTTTGTTAGCACACCTAGACTTGCTGTAACTGTACTCATGTCCCAGTATGTACGTTCTTTCTATGAAAGAGAAAACACTAATCTTAAATTATATCCAGCAATTTTTCTGGTGTCCTCTGAAGTTAGAATAATCTCCTCCCCTGCCCCAGCAATAGTCTGTACTCAAACCACCCTAACAAAAAGAAAAAAGCGAGTGTTTTAATGAGACTTCCTAGACTATAATGCACTATAAAACAAAGTACCCATGTAACTAAGTTTTGTGAAAGAAATTTTACTATGTTTTAAAGTACACAGTAGAAAGTCTCCTCAAAACAGTCTTGTACTTTACTCTGTTCATAGTTTTTTTTGAACAGTCTGGACATTACTTACATAACCTGCTGGAAAAAAAAAAAAAATCACAGCAATTTCCTGCTCTAATGAAGCTGAGACAAGTATATATACAGCCCTATACAGTTTCATAGCTTTTTTCCATTTATGTGTATTGGTGACAGTGGGTAATCAACAGCCTGAAAGTGTATGCATGTACCATAACATCTAGACTTAATATATTGTGGAGTACTCAATAACCATTATGTAGAGGGTAGGTATGAATTAAAGGGTTTAATTTCCTAGGAAAGACAATGGAAAAATGGTCATTTTTAAAAAATAAAGTTTATTAGATCATAATGTTGTCTGTTACCATGTTTTTGAGAAACTGCCCATACAAAACCCACACGTTCTCAAAGGTGGTTGATCATCGCGGTGAGTTTCTGCACAGCATTTGCATCACTTGTTGTACCATCCACCACCTGGCACAGGTACCTGAGGGGAAAAAACATCTTTACTGAACATGGATAGACACTGAGGGGCAGAGCTTAGGCTTTGGGAGACATAAAAGATGCTGGGCCTGGTGTAAAGGCTGCCAGCAGCAGAGGCTCCAGTACTGCTGCAAGGTCCCCCGGTGCCCCCCAGCACTGCACAGCCTTTCCCCCAGCCAGGCTCAGCGCACAGCCAGCCCAGCACCGCTGTGCAAATTAACACTGGCATGAAATACTGCATGGCCAATCATATCTGCCCTCCTGCAGTACCTCCTCCCCATCTCTGTGAAGTACATTTGCTATTCCCAAAAGTGGTAGCTGCCCCCACTGCTGTGAGGCTGAGCAAAAGCCACTCCCCAAATTTTAAAATGGGTGCCCCCACTAAGTAATGCGCAACTTAAATACAGAAACCCAAGGCCTTACCTAAATACTCTCAGTGAAAGGGTTGTTTTTTCAAACTCCTTGGCTTTTCTGTGCCCCTTCTGAATAACTTCGTCTGGAATATCTGCGAGTCTTGCTGCATTGAAGCCGTAGCTCTTGGGGCACGCTCCTTCAGCGAACTTGTACAGGAACGTAATTGTTTCCTGGCTTGGATCCTCGCTCTCATTTTCAACCATGCATGCCTAGGAAGTGCAAGGCACAAGTCAGTGTTTGCAACACAGGCCTACAGCCTAATATAAATGCGTGGGGACACCACGTCCTCTTCTCAAAACGCCCAGGAAAAGGGCGCACAGCATGGGATCCCCCCAGCCACAAGGAAAGGTCCTGCCCTTCAGGCCTCGTGGCTTGTGCCGCGCTCCCACGTACCATGTGCCCCAAGCGCACGGCCGCGCTGTGGGAATGGTCCTCCACCAGCGAGTGGTAGTGAGTGGAGAACAGCGTCCGACACCGGATCTTCTCCGCCAGCTCCTTCACAACAGCACTCGCTATGGCTGTTCCATCAAAAGTAGCTGTGCCTCTGCCTGGAGGGAAAACAGGACAGCTCTGGCACACTCGGGAACAGAAGCAGCAGATTAAATTCAGTCCATAGTTTACTTGCTACTGGGGAGAGACACGCATCCCTTTAATTGTTGAAATGAACCAGAGGCAGAGATGCTTTTCTAAAGGCAAATGCAGCAATGTGTTCATAGTGTTGGCTTTTATCCCTCTGCGCTGTGTGGAAGGTGGACAAACAGCAGTGAGTGGGGAGAGCCACCAGGATCAGTGGGAAGTGACCCAAGTATTTGCCCTGTAACAATCACACTTCTCTGCACTGCAGAAAAAGATATTTCTGCTCTCCTGAGGTTTGCTGCAAGTAATTATGTAAAGGAAAAGCAGGAAAACACAGCTGGAAATAGGATAATAACAATGGGGGGTGGGAGGTGGTATATCAGGTCCTGGGAGCACAGAAGAAGTACACGTTTTAGAGAGCATTAGACACTGACCGGTTAAACATCAGGAGCATTATGTTAAAACTATGGAGTAATTACCCAGTTCATCCACAAGAACGAGGGAATGCTTTGTTGCATGCTGGAGAATGCTGGAAGTCTCACTCAGTTCAACAAAGAAGGTGCTTTCACCTTTAAAGGAAATGACAAAAAAAAAAGTAGTCAAAAGATCTGAAAACCACAACTCAACCCCCATTTAATCTGCACTAAAATCTTGGTTAAGGTAAAGTGAAACTCGACAGCAAACTGAAATAGAACAAAAACACAGAGCTTTATTTCCAGTGTGAAAATGGTGGGTTTGCATTTGCCAGAAAAAGCAATTGTCAAATATACCAGCTGGACAAAAAGAGGGGCACAAAGGATACGAGATGGGGGGAATCTTTGGCCCCTTCTTGCTCTAAATGCATGAGATAGGCCTAAGGTGTGTGTGGCTTTTCAGTGAAAAAGCAAGCAAACACTGAGAGACTGGAATTACTGGTTTGGTTGTGATGTCATAAGGTAACAAATTATTTGGATAATAAAGGGTTTATTTGTATGCACTCTAATTCAGTGAAGTGTGACAAAAGAAGTATTCTGCTGCTGAGGCTTGAACATCTCATGGGAGTTGCAGCAACCCAGATAATACAAGGCCTAAAATTTAAACCTGAAATTGGTTTTAGCAGATTACAAGCAGAAGCACACAATTATTCCCGGCCTTGCACGTGATAAATGCACACTTATAAAGTCTGGATTTACTAGTTCTTTATAGTGTTCATTACAAATAATCACAAGCAGTAGCAGTTAATGTAATTTATTCCATTAAAGGCAAGCATTTACTTCCTGCACTCGTGCTGCATGAGCACTGCTTTTCTCTAACATAAGTTTTCCAAAATGAATTATTAAGCAGTGTCCACCATCCCTGATTTTCTGCATTCATTTAAAGAAATTCCCAAGATTGAATATGTTTTTACCAATGTTTAAGAATAATCATTTATTCACTTTAGAACATAAAGCCCTAAAATTGCACAGGCAATTTTAAAATTATATTGCTTAAAAAGCTAAATTCTTAAAAGCCCTGTTGACATCCATTACAGAGCAACTGGAACACCTTTTGCTGTGCTTTCTTATCTACACAGTGTGCAAACTAATGCATCAAGATATCAAACCCAGTTCTCCTGTGCAGTGTTCAGCCTCACGATGTGAAATGTTATGACATTGTGCACCTATTTGTAAAAGAACAGTTCTCAGTTGATAGAAAAAAAATTGAAAATGCTACATATTGCTAGACCACCTCTCATGCAGGAAGGGCAGGGTTTTTTTCTACCATAAGCACTTAGGTATTCTTCTACATTTAAGGTTTTGTACTGAAATTAAACAAAATGGAAACTAGCTAGGCAAAGAAAACTTTAATAACATTCTCTAGGTGCAAAGAAAAGCCTTGATTTGGGGAACTGTAAATACTTTTTTTAATTAAGAACTCAGAATGATTCATTTCCAAATTCCTTATGTGCAACAAATCCAGTAGGCTTAAATCCTTTCATATTCACTGACCCATATTTTTCAGCAGAGAGATCACAGAAAATCTGTGCCCTCCTTAAATGAGCAGTGATACTCTTCTTACCACAACAATAATTTTGTTTTTCTAGCCCCGTGACACTTTGCCACCACAGGCAGACTTCCCATTCCTGTTGTTGTGTCATCCTCCACTTACGTCCTCCTCTCCAATAAAGAGACAAAATATTCCCAGGAATTGTCAACTACTGCTCCTAAGAAGGAAGCCTGGCTCTTTTCCTTGTCTGAAGAAATCAGATTTCAGACATAAGGCATTCTGACTGAAACAAGGGACTTCTAGTTCTGTCGATAAGGTACAAAAAACTCCTCTGCAACAGCTACCCAAATATCACTGTCCCATTTCAGAACACTTAGTCAAAGATACCAGTGTGAGCAGAATAGAACCAACTGTACCATATCCAAAAAGATATTCCGCAGACTGGTATCCAGCTTTTAAGATCAGAATTCATTAAAAGTGATCCTGTGTGTCCGTCAGAAATAACAACGGACACGCATGTGAAAGAAATAAAGCGTAACTATGATCCTGTTTCCACTCCGAATTAATAAGAGGCGGCAGATTTGTGCAGGGAGAGCTGGGCACTGTCAACATACTGTCCCTTTCCAACTTGCCACTCAAAGCAAGAGAACAAAGTTCCCTGGGTGGCAAAAGCCCTCTGGAATAACTCACCCGACATGATTCTGTCTGAGGCGCCGAGCCGCGTGAACACCCTGTCAATGGGGGTGAGCCTGCAGGCCTCCGCGGGTACGTAGCACCCCAGCTGAGCCAGGATAGCCAGGAGACCAGCCTGCAGAACAGACATGGACACGGTCACCTTTCTGCAATGTGCCTGGAGCTTCAGTTCCACGCAGAGAACGAGGGGATGAAACTGTGTTTTCCCCTGAAGCAAAGAGTACATAAAGCTTCCTGCTGTTTTAACAGCTCCAGGCTGCAGCATCATAATCTCAGGCAGGACTAAACTGCTCTGGAAGGTTTCAAAACACAAGTTATCACAGCAAGCAGTGCTTATAAAGCAAACTCCCTGTTGCTTTCACAGTTGCCACTGATCTCTAATTTCATCTTGTTCAACCTGCAGAATCATCTTTTGCCAGATGATGCCAAGTCCTAGATAAGTCACCTGAAAAACATAAAAGTTCCTCTATCACTTTTCCCCAACCATCTCTCATAGGAGAAATAAAACTTATTCCTCCCTAAACTGAAAGTAGAAAATCTATCTAAACACGGGCATTTTCTACCAGACTTCACAGTGCGGTTGTTGTGCTGTGCTGCACACCCCAAAGACCACTTCTGGGACCTCCTCTGGCAAGAGCCAGGCCTTGTAACTCCCTCATGCCAAACAGAGAGGCACTGTGGAACATCTGACCGTACACAGGCAGCCCATCCATCACCTGTCTCATGAGCGTAGATTTGCCGCCCATGTTCGGGCCGGTTACCAACACACAGGAGGCTTCACTGCTGCCGCCTCCATCTCTGCTGCCTATCACGATGTCGTTGGGAATAAAGTCGTCCCCAAAGAAGGTTTTTGTAATGCATGGATGGCGCGAGTTCCTAAGTTCCAGGAAGGGAGGAGCACCGTCCACAGGCAGCACAATTACAGGTCGGCACAGAGGTCCATCACCATCTTGACTGTAGCGAGCAAGGGACATCAAGACATCTATAACATTAAGAGAAAATGCAGTAAGCCACGCTTTCATCTTTCTACATTCACTGGAATTCACTTACTCACTGAACAGTAATTTTGTAAACACAATTTTCCAGTCGTCCCATTTTCCTCTAAAGGAAAACACCCAAGAAGCACTCCAGAACAAGTAGAAGGTGGGAATATTTACACTGCCTTTCCTCATTCCTTCCAGATTTCTACTGTTGTCAGGTTAAAATCCTCCCCTCTAGCTTTTTCAGTTTAGAAGTCTTTAAAATCCACATCATTTCACTTCAGAAGTACATGTATAAAATACTATTTTTTTGCGTTGTTCTTTCATTTAGAGTAAGTAAAGAGGAAGTCACCTTCTGTCACAGTGAATTACTTTGTGAGGGATCATAATTCTGCTTAAAAGTTGCCAGAGGAAATTTATATAAATATTTGAAGTCTGTTGGTCCAGCAAAAACCAGCAGCACAAGTCCCCCCAGTCAGCTGAGATGTGAGGTTCTAAAAGCTGATTACCAACAAAACCAGACCATTCTGTGATTTTAGAGGCTTTACACACAGAAAATTACAGCTCAACCTCTACTGGAAACAAATTCAGTATTCTGGATTGATCAGAATTCTCTGATGCTGTGGTGTAGCCGATGTCACTGCTTCCCAGATCTCCCAGCAAATCCGTTCTTAGCCAACACTCCCTGCCTGCCTGTCCTCCCTTTTCTGCCCCACGGCATTCAGAGAATGCTTTCATTTTTCCCTAAAACAAAGACATCCCATAGTCCCTCATCCTAGCAGAAAATCCACAGTACAAAAGTATGCCAGTCCTGAGAAGAGAATACAGGAGAATGCTCTATCCCAGACATTTAGGAAGATTTGGGGAAGTCTTCCTACTAGACTACCTTCCTCAAGGCTTGACAATCACCATTTCTCTATTTTTAAAGGTTGCTGAGAGAACAGCCTGCTCAGATGGAAAGTAGATGACTAGCGGGTTAGGTCTTTATACCTCCATTTAATAAGAAGCTACTAATCCATGCACAAGAATTGGGAAGCAGTGAGAGACAGACCCACCAGGCTACGCTGAACAGTGAGAAATATTCAGCTGCACATCTACAACCACACAACAGGAATGAAGAAAGAGCTTGCAAACATCCAGACCCACCAACTGTCCTGCCATTTACCGACAGGAAGGGAACAGGGAATCACTGTTAACTACCAAGGCTGTTACCACAATCGGAGTTTTTAAACTACAACTTAAAGAGCTGGCCACAAGCCTTTTTTGCTTACCCAGATCAGGTGCCATCGTTTCCTACACAAGAGTAATTTTTACCCCATGTCAGAATGAAGCAGAGCTCTTACCCAGCACAGCAATGCACTCCACAGCCGCCTGCCAGTCCTTGCTGTTTTTATCGAAGTTGTAGAAGAGGCGCCTCATGCAGTCCTTCAGCGCTGCGTCGCGCCGCTCCTCCGCGCTGACCATCGCCGCCAGCATCTTCTCGATCTCCTTGGTCCAGTAACGCTTGTACCCCTTCCTGCTCGACCTCAGCTCGTATTCCTCGGGCAATTTACGTGATACGACGCTTTCCGGTATTTCCATTTGGTATCGGTTTTTGCCTGTCCCCCAGTACTGGATGGATTTGAATCCGAGCAGCTTGCGCTGCTTATCCAGGTACTTGTGAAGATCTTCCTCGACAGCTTTAATATCCTGTAGTGCTCCATCATAATCGGGGTCAAAACCTGCCTTTGGAGTAATCACCCCTGTCTTCCGAGCCTGGTTGTGATCAAAAGCAGTATCCCATCTTGTGAGCTCCGCACTCAAGTCTGGGAAGCGGCCGTCTGGATTCGTGGCTTTGCGGGTGACCAGCTGCCTCAGGACTTTAGACTTGAAGTCACTGGCAACCTCTTCCATGGCATCAACGATTTCATTCATTACTTTAAAACCCTCCAGCGCAGACAAAAAGTCAGCGATTTTTTTTTTGCTGTATTTGATTTCTTCGTAAAAGATGGCCCTGCTGTCAGGATGGTTCTGGCTTTTAAGTGGTGATCCAATACTGTGAATTTTGTTGAGCAGCCTTTCAAGGTCAGGCAGTTTCTTCAGGTGCTCACTAACTTCAGACATTTTATCTGGCACTGCCACGAGGTCTTCAACAGCATCCAAACGAGCATTGATGGATTTGGGATTACAAAGTGGAGCACAAAGCCACTGTTTCAGGAGTCGCTTCCCAAATGGTGTACAACAAGAATCAATCCTTTCCAACAAAGTACCTTCTGTGCTTCCATTGGTTCCATTCTGCAGGACTTCCAAGTTCATCAGGGTGACTCCATCCAGCACCATCCGCTGGTCAGTTTTGGCAAACAAACTGCTTGAATTCATAGTTTTTGCAGTAGCAATATCCACAGGGACATATTCCTCAAAGTTTGCCCGTGACAGCAGCTCCTGATCAATCAGACATCTTTTGAGATAGAAGACACACGCCCCAAGAGCTGACAAAGCTAATTCACTGTTATCACCAGGAGTTAATCCCAGTGAGTCACTCTCTGAAGTCAGAGATTTGATTACAGAGGGCAGAGAACACCCATTTTCAGAGTTCTGCTTCTCCTTGAAATACTCTTCTTCAAGAAGAACTTTTAGTGTTTTAGATGCATTCCAGAACTGGGAACCCGAGATCAGCCCTTCCTGAACGCAAGAAACAAGTGAGCCCTTCAGTATCTTCTGCGTGTCCACAGACAGGTTCCCCTTCTCATACAGTACCTGCACAGGAGTGTAATGTGCTACTAAAGTCCTAAACCTCGAGCAGTGACGGTCGTCTGAGAACTGGCCTACAAAAAACTTCCCCACCGACGTGTCAACGAAGCAGACCCCGTAAACACGCTGTCCAGAGGAGTCTTCTTTCTCCTTAACACACAGAAGGTGTTTGCTGTGGTTCTCAGAGGGATCGCAGTCCATAATGCTGTAAGTCTGAGTTCCTTTGGTGATGATCCTGCAGATTTCCCGGCGTACCACCCTGTCAAACTTCGTGGTGTGGGACGCTGACTTGCAGCGCGCTTCCATCATTTCAGGAGTCTCTGTTTGCTCGACACGGGCTACCTTGTAGCCCTTCTGCACTAGAACATCAGAGAATCTGCCAAATGCAATTTCTGGGAAACCTGAATGGGCCCAAGTACCTTTCATAAAGATCAGGCCCAGCTCATTTACACCAATGACTGCATCCATATGATACAACTCGTAGAACTTTCCAACTTTGTAGAAAATCACAGCATCGAAGTTCTGACTTTTCAGCTGCCACCACCTCCGCATTCCTGGTGTACACTTGTTGAGATAATCCTCGGGCACATAGAGAGTGCAAGGGTCATAATCAGGGTCACCCTGACGCTTCCTGTGCGCATCTTTCCTTTTCCCTTCCTGCAGCCAATCAAGCTTTTCGTGTTCCCACACTGTGAAGCCACCAATGCCTCCATTGCAAGCATTTGCTTGAGATTCAAAACTTTCAGGTGCCACAAATGACGTCAGCTTGGACTTGGCTTCTGAAGAGACCGTTGCTGCTCTTTTGGGTGTTTCAGAAGATTCATTTCCTAAGCTACTCCTTTTAGCAGGCTTTTTCACCTCCATTCTCTTTCGTTTAGAAGGGACTTTTATGGGACTTTCTGCAACACTCTCTGCATCTGACTCTGTGTCAGAAGATTCATTTTCATCCACCCCACTACTCGCTTCCTCACTGCTTGCTGCTTCTTTCACATCAGGCTTGAACTCTGTGTCGGAGCCTTCGTGGTCACTGTCAGAATCCAACACTCTTCTTCTCTTGGTTTTTACAGCTCTTTCCCTGCTCTTTACTCGCTTATTGCTCTTCATGTCCTCATCACTACTGCTGTCATCACTGTTGCCTGATGCATTTTCACTCATCTCCTGGAAAAACAAATTATTTTACCTATAGATAATTCTGGCCACAAAGTCACCGCTGCAAAAAGAAGTGCAAAAGAAGTGCAATAATGCAGTAGACAGCAAGAGACAGCAGAGCCACAGCCAATTCCATTCACCTTAACAGAATTAAGTTTTTTTTCTGGCTAACTGACTGCTACTGGCCAGTGGCATAATTACTCCTATTTGTGTCCTTTACAGCCTCATTCAGTAATGTGCATAACTGATGCTGATGAACAAAACATTTAAACTGAACAAAAAGGATATAGCACATGAAATTCAGCACAAAGGAGAAACACCTCCACGAACCAACTCAATGTTAACTGTTGTCAGAAACACGATGAGGTGTTGCCACCTTTCAGCACGAGCCCATGTGAGATTTGCCCTTGATTTTTGCTTTTGAGTTAACTACTTATTTCCACCTAGAAACATACTATCTTATAGTAACCTTCAAGAAGATTGTGCATGAAAAAGAAACTCCATTATTTGCCTTTTCAGCCTTGCACTTTAATAATTCCAGTGACAGCGCTGGAAAAAACCATCAGTGGAGGGACTGGAGTGAGTACAAAGTGCCAGTGCCCACTGCACCACTGCCATGAAAAAAATGTTACAAATTTCTACATTGTGACACACTTCAAAACTTCAGATCAAACGTAGGGCAACTTGGAATATGAATAGCAGATAGAGAAGATTAAAAAAGATGCACCAGAAAAAAGCACCTATGAGTGAGAAAGTGGGTCACCCGGGGAGTGATCAGTGAAGAGAGTCAGGGGAGTTAAGTAGCTTCTGAGGTCAGTCCTTACCATGCAAAACACCAAAGAGACTTGTCTTTCAAACTAGAAATGGTGAGAGATCAGCATGTGACCTGACAACATAGAAGCAGTAAAAAAAAAAAAAAAAAAAAAAAAAAAAAAAAAAAAAAAAAAAAAGACATATGGATACATATGCACACACGATTAAAGAGGAGATGAGCTGTGACTGCTGCACCAGAGAACTGCAGGTTATTCCATGCTTAGTTCCAAGACACAGCTCCTAGGTTCTAGCACTATTTCTGAAAATGACAGCAAGTAAGAAACATTTTACCTCTACTTCCTCCTCTTCCTCCTCCTCTGTGTCTGAAGGTTCATTGCATACTGCCAGCTCAAGCCGCTTAGTTTTATCTTTGCTCATTGCATCGTCCGCTAACACCATTGCTCTTTTAATTTCAGGCTTTGTACTGTAAAACATTCCTCCCTTCAGCGTCTCCCCATCTGATGAACCTGTAAAACCACAAATTTGTCAGAAACTGAAGTTAGTCCAGCATTTAAACAGTTAGTGTTCGTACTTCACTTTTAAATGTGTTCAGACAACTAGTACAATTCCCTAACATTCTGTGTTGTTACCAGTCATTCCCACCATACTTAAATATAGTAACCCATCACTCAGCCTGATAAACTACCCCTAGAGAAAGTAAAAACATTCATAACTGAAATGCCTACCTAGTACATGAACACTTGAAGAATTGCTTCTATTTCTGTACTCATTACCACATGTGAATACTTCTAAGCTGAGCTCTAAACACCCTCACACCCACTGTGGTTACTATTGAAAATGACACTTCACACTCACAGTGCAGCAAACAGGCCTGACTGAGACCACGCAGGTATTTCAGCAATTACAGGAAAGTTCAGCCACAAAGTTATCTTCATGTTATAGGCATAAGTCACCTATGACACAGACCTATTGAATAAAGCTCTGCTGGCCTCCAAACTGCTCCTGGAAGTGCAGCAAGGTGCCCAGACCCAACACCAACCTATTAGCCAGATTAGCTGATCCTCAATCACACTGGTGATTCACCCTGACACTGCAGGGTATCGAGCAAAGCCTGCTATTAATAACTGCACCATTCCCTCATCCTCTTTCACAGCCCTATAGCACCACAGTTCCTCCTTCCACCACCTGTACACAACACAAAAACAAATCCAACCAATCTACAGACTGATTTCTAGAAAGAGTCCACAAAGACACTGAGATTCATCTTAATGCCACGCTCAAGAAAATAATGCCACATATCATACATATCATATATTCAACGCGGGGAAAGGAAAGAGAGGACACGAGCATGTGATAAATGGAGAAGGGCAATTCCTGCTTCCACTCGAACAAGTCTGTCTGCATACGACAGTAGGATCTGTTTGGATAGGTCCTTACACCCACTCCTGTGAATCCCATCACATGCTGCTATTGACTGAAGCTTCGAGGCAGACAAAAGGCAGCTGACTTGGAGGAGGCCAACTACCTCAGAAATAAGCCACAACAGCATTCTGGCTCACACTCATTTCTTTGAGTTTGCAGTAGCAAAGCAGGGAGTTACAAGTAGCTCCTTCTACAGCACAAACGCAACACGTTAACAATCCAGATCTCTCCGTTCTAGTTTTGCAAAGGCAGTGAGGCAATCTAAAAATATTGTGCATTAATATTAAATGCAATTTAACAAAGGCAGGAGAAAAATCTGCTCCAATAACTTAACTGCACATTTAAGTGTGCAACACCTGCATATTCACTCTACCAACCAGTATTCACCTGCCCTTCTTGCATGCCCAGCTGTTACACCTCTGGCCCTGTCCTGTCTATATTTACTCAGATAAAAACAACAGCACAACACAAGAAACTTCACCGTTTTCTTACTCAAAGACTCCAACATTCTTACTTTGTATACCAAGATGCTTCTTGCTTGAATTTTAAAGCAAACAACATAATTTAAATATTTTTACGCTGTTCTGCATTCAACACATTTCTCGTGGAAAGACCTGTGTATCTGTGACTTCTTATTTTCCCACAATTTTCTACTGGCAAACAGATTAATTCCCATTACCTGTATTTGCTTTTAAGCGCAACTGCAAGCTCTTAAAATCCTTTTAAAATACCTTCAGGGAAGGCACATATAAAACCATGGACCAACTCACTTGCATTACATTATGTTAACACTCATGGCAACGACGTTACCATTTTAATTCAGAACTAACTGTGGCCGAAGTGCAGGATCTTGAAGTATAAAGGAGCCCAAAAAAAAAAATGTGGCTACACGATGATAGGAGATGAAACTCTGACTTGGAAAAAGGAAGACACTGTTTAAATTCAGTTGTTTCACTGGCATAAGCACATCAGAAATATTGCATTACACCCGAAGTATCTGACTGACCAACAAGACAGTTCACAGCAACATGATTTAGTCTTCAGCAACAGTAAAATCATGAAACAAGGGGAAAACAGATCATGAGGTAAGATTTATTAAGCAAAATGATAATTCTTGATTATATTTGATTTTTCACTAGTTGGTCAATTCATTTCTTCAATATGACAAACACCAACTTTGATCGGTAACTACAAGCAATACCCTCACAAACTCATTCAATTCTCAAGTTACATATTTTATTAACAAAAATGCTGCATTGCCAAAAAGAAACACCGCAGTAGAATTAATTTCAGTTCCCTAATATCCTGAGCCTAGTCTTCTGATTCTGGACAAACTAGAGTTCCTAAATAGCTGCTTAAAAACTGGGTTCAACACTCCTAATAAATGAAGGATTTCAGGGCTAAAAGTGGAATTACTGGATTTATCCTTTGGATACTTGTTATGTTGACAGCAGAAATAAAGGAAAAATCTTTAAAACATAAGCAAGTTTGCTTAATTAGTTGTTCTAATCTAATAAACAAGAGGGCTCAGTGGTTTCTTTTCAAAGAACTGTATAACCATAAATGTACCTGTAATCCTCAAAAACTTGCTTTCTCTAATTTACAAAACACAAAACATGCTCAATTCTAATCTTGGTTTTGCTGCTCGTTCTCTGTGGAAAATACTATACCCTTAAACTTCAAGCACATTTTTCCAGAACAAGCAATATATTTCTACTTCAGAAAGTTTAGTTTGTATCTCTTACCTTTATATGGCCTCAGGTATTTAATACTGATCCAACCTCTTGTAGGGCTGTCATCAAAAAACTGTACATGGACACGAGTGGATTTTCCTTTTCCTCTGATGATTGTTCTTTCAGTCGGGTGGTTGTATATGAGACATGGCCACCAAGGATAACCTTCCATCTTAGCCCAGACCAAGTCCCCAGGAGAATACTCACAGGAGACACTGCAGAGACAACGAATGTGTAACTTAAGGAACATTTAAAAGAGCTCTCTTCATAACTGTAACTGCACACTGCTTCTGAGCAGCTTACACCCTTTAGGTCTTGGAAGGCTCCCAGGTGGTACAACTTGGATTACACAGTCACCACAAATACCTCTCAATTTTTTTTTTATTTGCTCCTCCAAGTTCTACTGGATCCCCACAGAGATAGAGCTTTATCATAGAATAGTTTGGGTTTGAAGGGCCCCTAAAGATGATCCAGTTCAAAACCCCCGCCATGGGCAGGGACACCTTCCACTAGGCCAGGTTGCTCAAAGCCCCATCCAATCTGACCTTGAACACTTCCAGGGCTGGAGCATCCACAACTTCCCAGGGCAACCCGTGCCAGTGCCTCACCACCCTCAGGGTAAAGAATTTCTTCCCAATGTCTAATCTAAACCTACTCTCTTTCAGTTTAAAGCCACTCCCTCTTGTCCTATCACTACTGGTAAAAAGTCCCTCACCAGGCTTCTTGTAGGCCTCTTTAGGTACAGGAAGATGCTATAAGGTCCCCCTGGAGCCCTCTCTTCTTCAGGCTGAACAATTCTCTCAGCCTGTTTACACAGGAGAGGTGCTCCAGTTCCCCTGGACTCACAGTCACAGAAAACTGGCTGAGGTTGGAAGAGATCTCTGGAGGTCATCTTGTCCAACCCCTGTCCTCAAGCTGGGCCACTTACAGCCACATATAACCAGACTCTTTGTGGATTTAAGGAAGGGGGAGAGTAGCTAGGTCAAACCAGACCTTACCTAAAAGATTGCAGACTAGGTACTATGAATTATCAACCTACATAACTAAGACAAGTTTTCCTATAGAGATTAATGATCAACCAGGCACCTAAAGGAAAAGAGTAAGATTTTAAAAAACCCTCAAGCTACAGAAAATTAATAAATAAAAAACTCTGTCCCCACTGCAAAGCACCTGATGCAGTTTTTATTTTCTCTCTCCTCCTCCACTGATATTTCAGCCACTGCCACAGTCCCACAGATGATGGCCAGGATATTCCTGGGAGCTGTGGCCCAAGAACCAGCAACACTCAGTTCGCTGACATGTGTGACACTTGCCATCATGGTGCACAGCACAAGAGAGACACAGAGATCCTGGAGTAGGTCCAGCAGAGGGCAACAAAGAGGATTAAGGGAATGGAGCATCTCTCTTAGGAGGAAAGGCTGAGGGAGTTGGGCCAGTTCAGCCTCAAAAAGAGAGGACCGAGCAGGGACCTCATCAATGTGTATGAACATGTAAAGTGGAGGCTGCCAAGAAGCTGGATCCAGGCTCTTCTTAGTGGTGCCAAGCAACAGCACAAGAGCCAACAGGCAGAAACTAATGCTCAGGAAGTTCCACCAAAACACGGAGAACTTCTTTACCCTATGTGTGGCCACAGGCTGTAACAGGTTGCCCAGAGAGGGTGTGGCATCTCCCGCACTGCAGCTATTAAGAGAACCGTCTGGACACAATCCTGTGCCATGTGCCCTGGGACGACCCTGCCCGAGCAGGGAGGCTGGACCGGATGACACACTGTGGTGCCTTCCAACCTGACCCATTCTGTGAGGCCCCACGGAAAGACAACACAGGCAGGAGTGACACGCTATTTCCAAAGAGCAAAAACCAACCCCGCGGCCCCGTTCCCCGCAGGTGTCCCATTGTCCCGCCGGCCCAGGCCCGCCGGGAGCGCGGGCCGCTGCAGGCCGGCACAGCCGGACACCGCATCCAGGGAATGGGGGCGGGACACCGCCACATCCAGGGCACTGGGGGTGGGACGGCGACAAGAGGGACGACACGGGCGGCCCGGGGGTCCCGCTCTCACCGCCGCCGGCCGCAGCCCCGTCTCGCCTTCCCTTCCCGCCTCCCCC
>VXAY01006257.1:0-31284 GCA_013399855.1 Oxyruncus cristatus
AAGAGGATATTTTTCCAACACTACTGTGTTAGAGCAAATGCCAAATGCCTTTGGAAGACAAACAAGTCTTCAGAAAACTGCTCAAAAACAGGAACCAAAGGCTCCATCTGAACTAGCATATGACAAGAGCAGAGGGAGTCATGAGGGAGGGAGACTTTAATGTTCAAGGCTGATTATCAGGAAAAGGAAAGTGCATTTGTGTAAAACAAGCAAAGACAATGAAACTCATCCTAACTCAAAGGTAGGTGAGTGATTGAGCAAGGACAAAAGAGCAAAAAAATCCCCAAACAACTGTCCCCAGAGGGCACTAGGGGAAGAGAAAGAGGGGAGGTAGAAGAGTACAGTCTCTCTATCCCAAAAATCCTATACACTATGGACAGGCAAAATACTCCAGCTGAGAGGGACTGACACCTGATGTACAGAACACTGGTCAGTTGTGAAAACAGAAATCAGATTAAGCCAAAGTAAGAATTAATTTGTTATCATAATGACTTGCATTCCCATCCCTGACACATATCAGGGTCAAGGATTCACCTGAGCAGCAATCTCAGTACCAAAGATCCAAGCTGAAGGGAAAGAAATGAATGAAGGAGGTAAAAACCAAAGTTGAGTTGCAGTAGCAGTTACTGCAAACTCTTTACAGTAAAGCAAGCCCTATATTTGGACTCAGAGTGTGGCAATACAACATTAACACATATCAGACAAAAAAAATTCCATGGTAACTGCGAAATACAATTACGTAGGTGGAGTAGGAGGTTGTTCAAAAATCTTTAGCTCAGGAGGAATCTTGAATATCTATCCAAGACATCACAAGTAATGCATATACAGCTTTCCATCACTTAAAAAAGGATCAATGGAAAGAAACAAGTGTGAAAAATGGTTTTTAAGTGACAGATATTTGAAAAATCGTACCAACTCTGATAAAACAGAGAGGTAAAGATAGAATCAGATAAAAACACTGAAATTTAGTGACAGGGAAAATTAGCATTGGAAAAATAGATGTGATTTTGTCCAGATCAAAATTAGAAGCTAAGGAGGTCAATTAATAACAGAGGAGCTGATTCCAAAGACACAAAATATAATACCAACCTACCTGCTTCAGTTTTGTTTTCTGAACTGTCTCTCCTTACCATGAAATAAAATATTTGCACAGGTTCAGTAGACTACACAGTACTTAGTAAACAACCTACTGATAGCTACAGTAGAAGAAAATTCTAAGAAAATGTCAGGATAAGGAATCAGTTGTATCACTTGTGCCTCCTGGTGAAGCACAGACAGCTAAGTACTAAAGATTATTTTCTATTCCAATTTCTGTTTCAGAATATCAAAGCCGAAAATCATACCGTCCCCTGCTTAGATCACGTAGCTGGCTCAGAACAAGATGAATTTTCCACTGATACTATGTTTGAGGAAATTACTCATTGCACATTCCCTTGGGCTGGACACTAAAAGGAAATTAAAGATTGTCACAGTTTCACTTGTTCCAAACTAAACCTGAATTTTTTCTTCCTTTTTCCCTGCCTCACGGTGTGTGTGTGGGGTGGGTGGAGTTGGTGTTTGAATGAGCAATTTGGTTTTGTCTTGGGCAGTTTGTGGGCACACAAAAGAAGCAATCAACTACTGAGATTCCAAGTTAATAGCTGGGGAGGGGAAAGAGAGCTCAGTTCTTTGGTGGCTGGTTTGGAGGGAAGGTGTGTGTTGCAGTGGAGAGACGGCTGGGTGCTGAGGCTGTCTAGTTTAGCCCGCACTGTTTCTCCTGCCCCTGCCCCTGCCCCGGCTGCGTGGATTTTTTTTTGCTTGGACTTCATTGGAGAGGAACTTTTTTTTTTTCTTCTTCTTTTTTTGGGGGAAGAGAGAGAAAAGAGCCATCTTTGCTCTCCCTTCCCCAGTTCCTGTGTCTTTGGCAGCGGTTCTTGGTCATTCTTTTTTTTTTTTTCAACCAGGACTGTGGAATTGGACTAGTCGCAGCAGCCACAGCGGGGCCTCCGCATGGTGACCGCCGGGGCCCAACAGCGCCTCCTGTCAGCCAACCCAGAGCACCGCAGGCCCTGCACCTCCAGCGATCCCACAGCGCCCCCTGCTGACCAAGAGTGAGCACGGCAGGTTCTGCACCTTCAGCGATCCAACGGCGCCCCCTGCTGACTGTGGTTAGAATTGCACCAAAGGCGTAATTAGAACTCTTCATTGCTTATTGAAGGGGATCTTTGTGTATAGCGTTATTGTTCGGTTGGGGTTTTGTTTTGTGTTCTTTTGTTGTTCTGCCAATACACATATATCCTTTAATAAAGGGTTGTTATTTTGTTTTTCTCCACATTTCCTCAATTAGAGCCTCTTAATTTCGGATTTACAATTGCTTAGAGGGAGGAGTTTTGGTCTTCCTTATAACTCATCCTCCTCAGCAAAACACGTCTGTCTCATTAAACTGAGACAAAGATACATTGGCCAACTCAGCAGCTATGCATGAACAGCACCTGAAAAACAGCTCATGATCTTTGCCATGTCAGGGCAACCTCTCTGCAAATGAAAGCTAATAAGATTTGAATTAAAAGGAGCGCTGATAGAGTTTCTAATGGGACAGACTTTTAGCTACTGGGGCAGCTTTGAGAGCCAGGATATGGTACTTGCTGAGTGGGACCCACAAAATTGTCAGTTTCCTGACTGCTGATTTCAGTTGGGCAAGGAGAGGAAGGGGGTTGAAAAGGAAGCAGGATTTTTTGTTCTTGTTCCATAAATGCAATCCTTCTTAAACAAACAAAGACAACAACAAAAAAAACCACACTCCAAGGTACATATGACCGGTCAATTTGTACACAACTCTAAACAAAACTGTCACCTTAAAACAGCACAGGGAGCAAACCACTAAAAACTATGCAGCCGCATAGAACAAGGACACCTGGCTCTAAGTGATTTCACCTCACTGCATTCCTCTCAGAAGCAAAGTTTTCTCAGTCACACAGATATTCACGAAGATACCTGTCCTTGGAGATACTGAACACTGTCCCAGTTCTGAACGACACTCAGTGTTGATGAATGACAGTGACTCATTGTAGTGGTTTCGGTAAGGCCTTCCCTGGTAACCAGGTTGTAACTAAGGAATTAGCCATTTCCCAGTATTCCATCCTGTTTTTTATGTAAGCAAGAATATAAATAAGACAGAGAAAGGAGGGTCTCCCTCTCTTCTCTTCCATTGGACTTGAAGACAACAGGTTCCCTGCAGCCGATCTCACTTATCTAGGGTGAGGCCCACTGTGGCCTGTTGTTTTCCCGAGGGTAGAGGAATCTGGTGAAGTAGCTTTCATCTTTTTGAGGAAAGTATTTTGTTCTTTTGTTTACTAGTTCTGTGTTAGCCATGTATATCTGTGTGCTGGTTTAAAGGTAAACCGGTAGGGGAAATAAAGGTAACTCGAGAGAGATTAAAAGTCAGAATGACAATTTAATGAAAATAATGCAATAAATGCAATTTTACAGATGAACAATTGGTTCCAATCCACCAAAAACCCGTCACGCTGGGGCACGAACAGAATGGTGTTCATTGGCCCCCTTGCTGAGCCCCATGTGGGGCTCCTCTGAGTCCCAAAGAAAAGAGAGAGGAGAAAAACCTGTTGAGGCCAGTGATGGCTGCAGTCCGGTTAGAAGTGGTAGTCACGGTCCAATTGAAGGCAGTGGCTGTAATCCAATTGAAGGCAGTGGTTGTAATCCAAATTAGAGCAGTGGTCCCAGTCTGGATGAGGTTTTGGTCCTCCTCTCGATCCCACAAGTGGTCCCAGAAGTCTCCAAACCCCAAGATTATATCCCCTCCCATTCCAGCAGCAATGTCCAGCCCCTTTTCCCAGGGCAGGGAGTTTCACAGTGGGTGATTGTGAGTCCTGGATGTGAGGACCACAACATCCCCTTATCAACAGGCCTCTTAACACCCAGCACAGAGCCTGAGGGGTGGGCTGTGCTCTGGGCAGCTGCTGCAGATAGTCTATTGTTAAGCTTCTGGGAAATGGCAAAGAGGGTGTAGAATACACAGTTTGGAATACACCCATGCAGTGATGAACTAGTCCCAGCTCTTCTAACTAGGACAATCTGCGTATATCAGTTTTTGTTTTCTGTTTTCTGTTTTCCTTATTTTGTTTTGGGGGGTCGGGAATTCTCTTGTTTATATGTATATAGTTTTTTTGTAACTTTATACAGATGTAAATATATATATATATTGCTTTGGTTCTGTCATTTTGGAGTTTCTCAGTATCTTCTCCTTTCCCTTGTGTTCGTGAGGGGGGAAGGGGAAAGGGGCTTTCGCTGTGGTCTTGGGCACTTGAATGGGAGCCAGGTCCAAACCACAACACTCATTCTCATGTCACTTCGTCTTGATGACGAAGACAAAGCACATTACAACACAGAGAACTGAGACCATTTTCTGTTGTCTATTACCTAACTCACTTCATCCTTACCGTCATTGCACCACTGGGAGCAACACACTCGTGTTGCTTCCCAATAATCCTGCAAAAAGGAGCAGAGCTCCTCTTGAGAAAGGGAAAGCAGTTCCACACAGATATTTGGGCTCCCTTGGACTCAGCTAGACTTACCTTCCTCTGAATCCTGCAGTCATTGGAATTTCACCTTTAAATCTCTATTTGGCCAGTGTCCCATGAGCAACTGAGACTTTTAGCATTAGCCCTCATTGATTGTGGCATATCTAAAAGAAATTTTCAAGCTTCTATTCATTAGAACAAAAGTCTAACAGGTATTTACTCAATGGAACTTAGGAAACTGAGGAGGAGTTGGACATTTAAGTATTTTTATACATACAATAATTCTCTCATCTGGAGACTCATGGACTCTGCATTCTTTTCCATAATCATATATATAAAAATGCAAAGAGGATGTGGGGTTTTATAGATTACCTTCTCCTATTTTACCCACAATATTAAATGCCATTTCAATGCACTATCATATAGAGACACTTGTTGTTGGACATGCCATCTGTGGGAAACACACTGCTTACTTGATAGCAGGGTGGGGAAGCATGAGCCCTTCTTTTTACGTAAGAGAAGATGTCTTAGTTAGAACAGCCAGACCAGTTCATCACTGTGTGAGTGTAACCCAAACTGCGTATTCTACACCCTCCGTGTCATTTCCCAGAAACTGTTAACAATAGACCAGCAGCAGCAGCTGCCCAGAGCACACCTGACCCCTCAGGCTCAGCTGGGTGTTAAGAGGCCTGTGAGATAGGAGGATGTTCCTGTCCTCACACCAATGACTCGGGTGTGATAACTCCCCTCTGGGGAGTCAGTAGCGCCTCCACGCCCAGCCTGAGGGGTCATGTCTGCTAATGGGCCATCAAGGATTCCAAAAATATCCCATGGCTCACAATCCCCCATTGTGGAACTCCCCGCCCTGGGGGAGGTAGTGGACATTCCTGCCTAAACCTGAGGGAATATAATCTTGAGGTTGTGGGACTTTTGGTACCACTTGTGGGATCCAGAGGAGGACCAGAACCTCAACCGGACTGCAACCACCACTCTCAACCAGACTGTGACCACCGCTCTCAACCGGACTGCGATCATCACTCGCACCAACAGGTTTTTCCCTCCTTTTACTCCTGGACTTAGGCCAGGGGGGGCCCTTGTGAGGCTCAGCACGGAGGCCAACGAACACCATTCTGTTCATGCCCAAGGGTGCCGGGTTGTACATCTGGGTTTTTTGTGGGATAGAACCAACTGTTCATCTGAACAATTGTATTTATTCTATCATTTTTATTAAATTGTAATTCTGACTTATAATCTCTTTTGAGTTGGGCTCATTTCTCCTGACGGTTTACCTTTAAACTAGCACAGAAGAGTATTCCTTCCAAACTTGCAGGGACAGGTTGGAATTTGCGGCTAAAGAAAAAAAAACAAACCCTTTTGCCTAGTCCAAAAGGAAAGGTCATTTTCAGCACAAGTTAAGATTCCTGTGAGCTTTGTTAGGGCTCACTAACAATAACCCTGTTGGAAAAATATCCTCTTTAAAATTTATGGCAATAGAAAAAAATACCCACAGAACAAAGAAAATAAAAATTAGGGAAATTTAATTACAACACGTGTTGGGTGCTCAGGTTCAAGATGTACCAAAGGCACACCTTTCAATTCAAAAACCCCGCTTTTAAACACCTTTCAAAGTCCAACCCCTGTTCATGACACGGGAGGCATTCCTCTTCTTCAGATTGGCTCTCCTGTGCCCCCTCCCATGCCAGGGGCAGGGTTTCAGACAACATGGCAGCCCCCATCTGACCGCATGGTCCACCACGCGGCGAGGGGGGGCTGAGGAAACTACATGTAATTGCCCTATTCCCGTACGCTAAATTCCCTGGCATACGTCTCAGAACTGAAATGCATACCTTACAATCTCCGCGGAACACCTATAGGTTAGTAATAAGGAAAAGAGATTTAAGATAACTTTCTGTTAATATTCTATGTTCATTTCATTTACCTGTAATAAAACCGGTCTTTCATTTCTCACAACCTCAGTAAGAATGAGAATGGGTCTCAGATGCAAAGGGAGACGTATAGATATCAGATCTCAAACACAGTCATTTAAAGTGTGAGGATCTTTGTCCCCATTTAGGTTAATATGAATGGAAGCATCCTCAAAAGCAAGTCACAAATCCAGTTTAAATCACAGGCAAAAATCCTGATTATGCAATCCGTAACAGAACACACTTCGCAGAAAATACAGCCTAGTAGTGATATCAATAGGATATAAATGGGAAATAAAGAAGGTACATAATCGGCATGGGTGCAAGTTGGGCTGATATAATATGGTCAGTGGAATAAGTATGCTATAAGAAAGACATAGATCAATGGGAAAATGATCAAAAGTCTAGCAGACATGACCTGTGAGAGAATGAAATGAAGGTACAGCCTAAGAAAAATTATCTGAAAAAGGACAAGATGGAGAAGCATTCAAAAATACCAAAAAATTTCACAAGGAGAGAAAGAATCAAATGAAAAACTTGGAAGAACAATTCACTGCAAGTTACTAAGTAGAGAAGGTACAACAGGCTCAGAAAATCCTGTGAGCCAAAATAGATCTGAGCATGCTCCTGTTAAATGAGAGTATCACGTGCTTATCCTGTTACTCCTCAAGCCTCTGCTGTTGCTGTTGGAAGCATACTACAGTGTTAGACCACAAGAGAAGTTCTTATAATCTAACATGTTCTCCAAACCCATGGTAAGTAGAAGAAGGGATAGTGAGGCTTAAGATTAAACAAAGGAAAAGTCAGGTTAATTATGAAGCAAATGAGAACCAAAGGTCTCCTGTATCAAAAAGGACCATGAATCTTCTAACTGAATAGTCAGAGAAAGGGCAGGATTCCCATCAAAGGAAGTTTTTTTCAAAAGAAGTTCTTGTCAGGGGTGACACAATTGCTGCCTTTGGAGAGAGGAATGGACTGCGTGGCCGTCAGGCCTTCTCTTATGATACAAGGATTTAATATTGAAAGCTTGTTAGTCCACCACTCTTCCTGCATACAAAGTCTCTGGACTGGTTTCAGAGATTTGGGGTGGCTAGAAAACATCTGGTTGGAGCACACCTCTCCTCCTGCAACATTACTTCCTTCAGTGAAGAACTAAATAAAAAGAGGTGAGGGAGAGCCTATCTACTGAAGCCAGCAGCTGGGACAGTTATTGAGCACTAAGACAAGTATATCTGCCAATAGACTCTGTGAAGCTTCTTTGCATGCTGAAAATATCTTTGCAAAGTGGTTGCTAGGTGCTCTGCTCCTTGACATTTACATGCTTGAGCACACATCTGCTATTTAGCTAAACGTCATAATAAATGTCATTTTTAAGCATTGTCTGCTGCAGTTCTGATTAGCTTGTAAGCAAAGCATGAGCATCACTTTAGATCTTAGAGGGAAGTCCTGTTATGCAACAGCCAAATACAGGCTGTCCCTTGAAATGCTGGGGGCTGGTGAAGCCACGTGCTTTCAAGTTAAAAAATATGTATTTTAATGACAGCCGCATCTCAATTTAAAATCTCAACCAAATTAAATGGTTTTGTAGGGATATTCTTATTAATTCATGACCTCTCAATAATGTAAGGTAGAAAGAATAAGAGCAAGTTCATGCAATCCACTACATAATCTAAAAAGAAAGGAAATAATATCTTTTAGTAGATATTAGCCTGACCTCAATAAAAGAAGAAATCTGTTTGACCTTCAATTCTGGCAGATGGATAGCATCTGGACTAGTAGCTTTTTCTCCCTGTGCGGATTTTTCAGGTGTTAGAGGAGAACTCTGTTACTTCTGTCTAGTTCAGTTGTTGCGGGGAATGTCTCCTGCCTTTGTAAGTGTTCTGGGGGACGACTGTGCCAGCAAGAGACAATCAGGTGAACAAACACGACTAGGTAGCTTTCAGAGATGGAGCCCTATGGTTTTGCTGGACTAACAAAAATCATGAATTTGCTGACGGATTCCACATCATCTTGAGACTATAAACTCCATTCTGGTGTTCGTAAGCTGACACGCCATCAGTTATTGCTAAAAGTGGTAGATTTGCCCTGAAATCTTAAGGCTCAGTTAATTGTATCAAATTAAGTCAAAGCAATGAAAACTTCCATGTCTGTCATAGTATAACATTTCTGCCTTTTCATCTGCTATGAGAAACAGGTTTATTGATATACATCTGACAACATGCATTTGTAAACAATACAATAATAGTAGTAGGCATTCAAATTCCCTAGCTATGTACATTTATGTTAATTAGAGCTACAAGTAGTTAGCAGGGGAGGTCTGTTTCACAGCATCTGATGTTTATGTATGTTTTGGGGACTATTTAAAAAAAGCTGAAGGCACAGTAAGGTTATTTCACAAACATTTCAGTGTGCTGTTTCTCACCAAGCTCGAGTGATTAGTGCTGAGGGTAATTTGCGTGGAGGTGTTTATCACCTTTTTGATAGCATTCTTTTACTACAGTTTTTCTATTAATTCAGCAGTTTGATACTCAGCTTACACACTGAGGGCTCATACAAAAAGCAGAGAGAATACTATAAATAAAGACCAGATCAGAGTGGAGGCACATGACTGACACTGAATCTACTTTCACTCAGAAAGGATGGTTCTTCTGACTGCTCTCTGGAAAAACAGCAGCAGACAGATAGATTTGAACAAGTTGAACCAAACATACAAAAGATAAGTTAAATTCCTGCAAGTTATTCAAGATCATGTATCTAATAACTGAGTCCGTGAGGAATGAAAAAAAGAGATTCAGGGTCATTCCTTGTGCCATCTTTTCTTCTGATAGCTTTCAAATGTCATGAGTATAGTTTAGTCAATTATATAATGGAAGATTTTGTCTATACAGTAATAGACTAAAAGTCTAGTTCATGTTATATTAATTTATGTTATATTAAGGAATGTGCATTGTATTTCGAAGGAGTAAATTGTTTGCTGGAGTGATCCCAAAAATATCCTTATTTACAGGGAAAGGAGAATAGGGAGATGTTATTAAGTAATGTGAGATACACAACAGCCTAAAAATTAGCACTCAAACTTGAGAGAATTAAGTTCTACACTGTGCAAAAGCCTTCCATGAATCAAGCCATGAATCAAGATCCATTTTAAGCTCTGCTCAGAGTTAATGGTAACCCTATTAATCAACATGTTTTAATTTACTGTAAAGGTGATTACAATAAACCTTTCAGAGTCATGTCAAAACACTCGATTCAGATGAAGCCCTTAAGGAGTTGAACTACATAAGAGAAGTTAACATTTGGATTACACACAAGAAAAAGCCACACATGCATCACCAGTGCAGTTCCCAGAGGCCCTCTGGAAATTAGCTCCATCATTTGCAATAAGAGATATATTTTAGAAAGCTGAACCCCATGGGGTGCTGGTCCAGCTACCATAACATCAAAGCATGATGCTTATAACATTCTTTTACAACCACTTAATACAAAATCCCATGCAAGGTGGACACAGATTTTATTCCACCCATTGTAGTATAAACTGAATTGTTTAACTAATGTTGATTATACTGCAGACTACAAAGTTTTTAAAAACTGGGAATATGTTGCTTGAGTTTTGGTATATGAGTAAAGTGAAAGCCCTTCATTCATTCTGAGGGTAATTTATTATATTTTATATATATTATACATATTATATATAATACATATATAATGCTGGCAAATTCCACTTTTGCATTTGCTGATACAAGAGATCTGGTATCTCTGATTCTGTTTGCAAACAGTTTTCTATAAGCATAGAGTTCCTCAGAAATAATTCCAGAGCTAATTACCAGATTGGGTTGCAACTCCCTGACATAGATTATCAAGAAATTTATCACATAAAAATAAAAAAAATATATCATATAAAAATATTTTTTGTCATGTACTTTGTAAAAAATACCCACACTGTGATTGGGAGAGATCTCTTATGACTAGGGAATCAAAAGTAAATGAAAATAAAGACTCCTGGAGCTATTAATGTCAAAGCATTACCTTTAAAAATATTGTAGCTGATCTTGCCTGTCTTGACTTAACAAACATAAGGGTAATTTTTGTTGTTTCAAATAAACATTCCACAAAAATAGAAGAAAATTTTTTTCTAACATTAAGTGTTCTGCTATAGTAATTTGTTTTTCTACTTCACTAAATTAAAATAAAGAATAGGTCAAATTACCAAAAACTAATTTGTAGCACTGAGATCCCAGTGAGTGATCTCACTTAATGAAGCTGTAATCAATGTCTGAGCAACTTCATTATTAGTATCATTACGTTATGTATTTATGTTCTGTATTGATGAACTCTTCACCATAAACAGCCTTCAAATTCTATATTTGCCTACACTGCTACATGTATCACTCCAGAGTTTTACAAAGACTGGTTTAAGTCAATTATCACCTGTCAACAACAAAGGCAGCTAAAATGGGTAGAAGATAATCTAGCAGTTGCTGGAGTTGTGATAGGAGATCATGCTTGCCAGTTACAGCAGCTTTCTTCAGGAACACTTCTGCCTGTGCCATTTCATGTTGATCGTGAGACCATACGACACAGCCAGGTTATTCTCCTTTCACAAAGGATTCCACTTGTGAGTAGCAGGACCCTATGGCTGAAACAGTCTCCCTAAAATTCCAGTGTCAAAGCAACAGAGGACATTTCAATGTGAGCAGTTACAACACAGCCAAATAACAAAATAAAACCATTAAACAACTGAGGTTTCCACTGCCACCCATTGAAGCAAGCTTTTTAATGTTCACATTGTACCTCCTATGGCACATCAGCAATACCTTCACAGCCACTGGAGGAATTTCTTGGGTGTTAAGTAAGTGGGGTCAGCTCAGTGCGTCAAGAAAACCTGTGACTGATGTTAGTTTCACTCAGTGGCTCCTGTAAGGACTTGAGACAAGGACACCCAGAATACCTGAAGATCCAAGACTTCCTCAGCACTAGCAACAAAATAAAAGGATGAAGGATGCAGAAGTTTCTTTGTGCCAAAGCCTTTAGAACCACCTCTTCTGAAGCTTGCAATGCCCTAAGAGACCACCTTCACACTTCAGAATAGATATAATAATTTGTGTTATATGTTAAAACAGATAATTTTATTGAAACAAAAAAAAGGAGTTGGTGTCACCTGTTTTGTTACTGAAGTATGCACAAACCTGGTCAAGGTCTAAAAAAGGCACAGCATTCCTACGAGACTATGGTAAAGTAATTAAATGTCTTCTTAAATTAACCTCAGGGAGTGCTTATTTCATGAGGTTCAGTTTTACCTGGTGATAGAGATGCAAAGCAATGTTTCATAATCTCAAAAAAAGATCTCATTATTCCAGTATCAGAAGTTATATCCTGCCTAGTGATACAAAAATTAAATCATATCCTAGAGATATGCACTTCTTAATATCACTGGTCTCTGTGTAGATGAATATTAAACAAAGGCTAACTAGATAGAGAAAGCTATTAAAAAAAGCCAAATCCCCCTTATACTGCACTGGAATAAATTAGCTGTGGCAAAGAAATAAATATACAGACTGAATTTCACTTATGAAGGAGTATAAAAAAAAAAAATCCACTTTCATTGCTGGTTAGAAGTAACAAAGTGCCTTTATTCTTACAACTCTATGACCATGAAATGATAACCAATGATGCCTTTATAAATTCACAATATGAAGTCTGCATATCTTCCACCTAATATCCCATGTTTCTACAGAATTCAACCTACAACCTGATTATCTGGTTATTCAATCTGTGGCCTATCAATGTTTATGCACAGGCCACTGAGATGTTCTGACTCCTTCAGACTCAGATGAAAGGAATTAATCACAGATGGAAAATGAAGGCTTTAAAAATTAAGCAGAAGGTCATCTCTGGAACTGGCACTGAAGAAAGAGCTCAGCTTTGGTGACACAGTTTGGCTGTCTCCAGTGAAGCAACCTTTGAAGTCCGCATAAAAATGCCAGATCAAAAAGGGCAATAGGACAAGGGGGAGTGGAAATCAGTTCTCCTTTAATCCCAAACAGACAATGCATAACTGAATTTCTTAATCATTTAAGTGTTAGAAAACTTACATACGTATCTACTTTGAAATCACTGCTAGTGGCATGTGACATAATCCAATTATAGTGATGCCAAGTTTATACCTACCACTCTCATTCTCCAGTGTTCTATGTGGAAAGAAAAACTGTGATGCCAAGGTTAAAGTCTGGACTACCAGAGATCTTCTGGCAAATCCTATTTTATTTCAGAACAAGTATTAATTGGCATGTCCATCCAGCTGCCATGACGATTGCAAAGAAGCGCTTCATGGCAGAACTTCTTATCAGAAAGAACCATTCTAAGAAAATAGAACATAATTTCTCAGCACTTGTCTTAGAAAAAAAAAAATAAAACAGACATGTGATAGCCCAATTTGGTTACCAGAGCTGTTATTTATCCTTCAGAGTCTTCTATTTTATGCAGTAGTTTACTCAAACGAAAACAACTGCAGAGGAAGAAGCATCAAAGTTTATTACAGCTGGTAACTGTCACAGAAAAGCAAAAGGCAGAGCCAAAGAAAGCCCCAAATCAAACCAGAATCCAGCTGTGTAAGGAAAAGCTGTTTCTTTTAACAAGTGTGGAACTGCTTTGCACCTGCTACTTCATGGAAATGGCACTCTCATAAACTGACAGGACTACTATAAAAACTAAGCCGTCTCAATGCAATATTGCTGTATACTTTGTATCTATTGGTGTCAGTAACATAACTAGCCCAAATACATTGCAATCAGGTGTTAACCTAGTGCAGGGGAAGATTATTTTAAAATCATATTATCATAACAGATGATGTTGAAAACAAATGCAGTGGTGAATAAGCGCCCTCTTAAGGGCACTCAGTACAAATAATGTTCCTTCAATTCACTTACATAGTTTTAAAGTTCAATGGTGAACAGTTCCCCCCACTAAAATGGCAGCTTCTAAAATTTCTCCCCTTCACAATATTCCAAGAGTGCTGTGAAATGTTTTGAAAAACTACGGTCCCAGTCATTTCTATTTCTAAACGAATTTATCAGTCACTGGATGTACTGAGTTGGCAAAAAGTTGTATAGAAATATTCATTCCAGTGTATGAGATATTTCCTGTTAGAGGAATGGAACAGGTGAGTAATACCAGGATGTTTTCACTTACCTGGGGTAGGAGGGAAATAAGTAGAAGAAGAACAAACACATGGGTTTACTCTTTGGCTGCAGTAAGCCAAAATAAAAACAAGAAATCTTCCTGATTACTCATATTTCAGTTTCCTGATCACATGAATACACCCCAGCCTAAGAGGAAGAGAAAAATTCAAGGTGCCGTTTTGTGTTACTAATCAATACAGAAGAAACACCTGTCAGGCATGAAACTGCCGTCAGAAACCATAGTAAGAGACCTGTAGGTAGAGGCCTACATATGTCTCCAAAGCAGGTTTAGCCATGTGGGATGCTTCAGGAGAATTTCCACAAGTTTAGCATGTTGTGACAGTGAGCATGTTGTGACAGTGCCCTCACTTTTTTCCCTGACACACAGTTATTGCAGAACTGGCTGCAGAAAGCAGGTTTACCAGAAGCTGAAGCTTGCTCAGAACAGTCTCTAGCACAGTCTTTGCCACTTCAGAGCTCTCACATTATCACAGAGTGGCAATTTAGGGCTCTGATCACAATGTGGAGGAGTTGAAGAATCTTTGACAGGATATCCTAATGGTCATTTTCACATCTTAGGTCAGAGAAAGGAGCATATCACAATGCTTACAACAATGCTGCAGGGAACACGTATCCAGGAAACTACCAGATTGCATTGTCATATATGTTCAGCTTTAACTTTAAAAAAGGTAACTAACTTCTTCAGAGAGTTTTCCTTTTATCAGGCCCCAAAATCCAGGTCAGTTCTATTCTTCAAAGCTTTTATCAAGGCAGCTAATGTTACACAGACATCAAGGATTTGCTTAGGCACTGTACTCACACAGTTTAAACAGGGTCAAAAACCTGCCTATCTGTTAGGAGACACCTACAAACTGCTGAAATATTTACTTTGGACTTCTGTAGACAAAAGCTTGGTTTTGGAGGGTTCTTTCCAACAACATGCAGCAGCAGCCAACAGAGAGAGCAGTCCTAGGAAAAAAAAAACCATAACCAGCAATGACCAGAAGAGAAATGCCCCTGTGAACTTTTCCTAGCCTACTTTACAAAATGATTATTTATAAGTTTTCTTCACTTTTGCACAAAGCACAAGAGCAATGGGTGGCAGAAGAAGCAACTGAAAGGAGCTTTAAGGATGACAGTAATGCTCCATCAAGGGATCTTTTCCCTCTTTAAGACTTTAAACAGTGGTTTCATAAGGGAAGTACACATCAGTTGCTCTGTTTGTATAACAGTACACTTTCAAATCAACACTCCTGGCTCTCCACTGTTCCAGAGGGCCAAGCAGGAGAGTAACTAAAATATTGCTCCCGTTTTTCACTGCAGTTGTCTTTTCAGGAGAGACCTGGCAGTGAGTGAAGGCTGAAAGGAGGGCACAGAACTACCAAACAACAAGCACACCATGGCATCTACACACATCACCTTCCATTGTCAACTGCCTGCAGCTCCTCAGGTTCTGCAGACTGGATAAGAAATTGCCAAGCACGTTATATAAAATGCTTTAACTGCTCTGATTAATTATTTTTCTTGGGAGCATACCTCTTTTAGGAGTCCACAGTGATCAGATGAGTAATCATCAACAATCACAGAAACTGATGTTTTACAGATTTAAACTACTAAGGCATACAATCACTGTGGAAATACCAAAAGTTATCCTCAAATAGCTACTGTCATTTTTAACAAGTGTTACTGAAAATAATCTTTGAACAAATGTCCTAATTTAGCATAGTCAGTCACCACAGGACATATTCACAATTCAGTATGTAACCAACTAGCCCTGTAATATGATCCTGGCATTGCTAGTAACAGCCCATAAGTGCTGTACTGAGTGTTTGGGGCCTCAGGACTGAGACTTGCCAAACTTGCCCTGTCTGAACTTAGCTTGATCCACCTGCAACTTAGTTTTAGGTTCATCTATCTCCCTGGAACAGGATTTTTTTCCCCCTAGTTGACTAGATGTCTATGGCTAATTAATTTTATTTCTGTGTGGTTTTGTATGGTACCACCATGGTTCTATGTCTAACACAATGTGGTACAGAGAAATTCAGTCCAGTAGACAGAGGCCTGGGGAAGTGCAGTCATAGGATGCAGCACAGGAGTGCAGGCATGGGTTAAAAGATGGACACAGTTTTGGTACTGGGAACTCCACAGCTATGAACAACGCTGCAGTTAAAGAAATGGTCAGTTAAAGAAATGCAGAATGAACAAGGAGAAATCTTAGATTAGAAGTAACAAAGGGAAGAAAGAAATTGTATCCAAAGAAAGGAAAATGGTCATATATAACAGATTGGAACATAACATGGAGCTGCAGAACAGCGAAAAAATGTCAAAGGTGGACAACTGCGTTGCAGATAGATAAAAAGGAACCCAAGTATATCCTAAGGTAATAAGTATAACCTGGAGTAAGGAAAAAACCTATGGTAAGATATCAAAAGGAAAACCCTATTCTTTCTGGTGAAGGACTCCAGATGCCAACTCACCTCAGCAGCTCTCACCAACATCAGAGTGAAACCACAGGACATGGGACTTCAGGGAATGCTACAGCTGTGTCAGTGTAGGTGGCACTTTGGTAATAGACTGGTTTACGTACTTAAGATAGTATTACTCCGACATGTAAATATCCATTCTCTTAGACTGGAAAGTTCAAGCTCTTTATGTAAAGCTCTAACATAAAACGTATTACATAATGTAAAGCCAATATTAATTGGTGTATCTAGGACTGTACACCCAATTTCATTCCCCAAGAAGAGCTTGATTTGGAAAGGTTTTCAGGAAGATAAAAATCCTCTTTTCTAGAGAAGCAGGTAGAGCAATTTTTGAGAAATAAAGTGTGCCTTCACAAGGTAAACCATCAGGTTTGTTAAGCATCTCTTAATAACAATGGATTCATTATTGCAATTATGTTCATTTCTCAGACAGGAAGATACATATTTATTGTTTCTCTTTTGGACTCAGGGGTTAATTCTAATTAAATATTGTACTTCTGAGCAAGACATTACCAATAGCCTATGTTTAACCTTTTTACAATTACACACATAATGAAAAAAATGTTTAGGAGATAGAAGCGAAGAGATGAAAGGGAGGTGGAAAACCAATAGGAGTAAGTGACTAATGCACAAGTTTGCTCTGAATATATTTTCTGTGGAAATCTTTTATTCCTGCTGAAATTTGCTCTATGAGATGACATTCTCTCTCACTGCCCCACATGCCCATTTGCATTTCACACACAAGTCTGACCAACAGTAACTGAGGAAGAGAAATACTATTATAGACAGTAAATGTGCAAAGCTGACCTTTTCTCCAATTGGATAATGTCTCCTAAGACATTCATAGTCTGATTTTGTTCCTGGTTACATGGATGTAAATTGGGATGAAGTTCTTCTGAGATCAAAAGATTTGTGTTCTCAGGGTTTATGCCTTCTGGTGGTCTATTACCCAAAAGTACACATGTCCTTTTGCTGCAGAGAGATGAGGCACTTGTCCATCTCTGGCACATTGCAACCAGGATCCAAGATGAACCAGCCTCCTTGATTAAGGTACTGGGGAAGATCCAACAGACATTGACAGTAACAATCCATTTGTCCAATCCCTGAATCAGAAACACCATAACAAGAACCTGAACTGTGGCTTGCTCTTAGGTGACATGGCACACCACAATATTGCCGTGTAAGGAAAGGCTGGGTCCTGAAGGCAGTAGAAAAATTAAAGACTTCTGTAAACTTGTGGCAATTAGCCTCCGTCATCTGTACTGCTTAATATGAAAGTTTGTCTTTCTAATCACCAGATACAGAAATAAAACCAGCATGATAATTTCAAACAGAAATCCCACAGTTTTCTTTTGGGAGAAGGCTACCTTCTGGCTAGAAAACTGATGGCCCAGTAATGAGTACCTTGGGAATAGTATATAAGAATGTGGAAAAGCTCTCTTACCAGAATTCAGAAGTTAACATCATCTTCATCTCAGCTTTAACCTAGGAAAAAAAGTGTCTTTGAAAGTGTTCCAATTGATTTTAAGAAATCCACCAAAACAACATTTTCAGTCAAACATACTATGAACTCTGATATACAGGGAACCAGTGTTCCCTGTTAGCCACAGGAAGTGTTGCAGTAGTCACTTTTAATGAGGAAAAATAAAAGACCCAGTGGGAACAAACAGCATAAACCACTGAAAAATGCAACATGGC
Source organism: Oxyruncus cristatus (assembly GCA_013399855.1). NCBI lineage: Eukaryota > Metazoa > Chordata > Aves > Passeriformes > Cotingidae > Oxyruncus > Oxyruncus cristatus. Next base: position 17,802 of record VXAY01006257.1, read on the forward strand.
TAAAATCCTTGTCCACAAGCTTGCAGAAGAATGAACATCAAAGCACTTCAGGGCATTAGCAATTGAAGATGGATTTAATCAAAAGAATATTTGCCTATGAATAAAATAGCTTGCACACACAGCCATCCACAGGAAATAAAATTAATTTGCAATCCAAACCAACTGGGGCAGCTAACGAATGCCAACAAATGATAAACACCACTAATGACAGAACTAATTTTAATTGGTTTAGAACAAGCTTACTTTTTTTTTTTTAAGTATTTATTGTACATTATAAAGATTTTCTAAAATCACTGTGCTACTGTTAAAACGGCAAGTACAAGAATGCATCAGAGCAAGTTATGATCTTTGTATTTCCTCAGGTACAAAAGAGGATTAGCTTAAGCAACAAAGGAACAAAAAAAACCTTGGGAAATGTCATTAAAAAGATATAGAAGCTGGGCAAAGTGCACTACAGTCTATTGCATCTTGTTCATATCTACAGGGCATGAGGACAATAACAGCACCACCTCCAGAAGTGCTCAGTGACACTGAATTCTCACTGGCACAGAAGAGTCTGAATCAATGACTGACCCTTCAGCCAGCTTTGAAGCCCATTTGATGGCAGGACTCAGTCCAGAAGACCAGGCTAAATCTAGTCCCAGACAAACCTGACAGGCAGCACATGGTGTAGGTGTAAAGGCCTCAGCACCATCTCATCTACTGTTTGATTCATTGCTAGTGCACCCAATTCCTATGATATATAGATGCAGCCTAAAAGCAAGAGGAAAAGAAAATAAATTCTCAAAGGGCTTCTTGCAGGTTGAAATTATACACAGAAGTCATAGAAGCTGGTTATTGAGACCAGCACTAGTAACAGCTCATTAGCCACAAAACCAATGTAGAGACTGAAAATTATACAGCTCAAGAAACAAAGAGTAGATAAATATCTTCAGATGCATTTGCTCAGAGTAGTGGCAATTTTTTTAAACTAAACCAACATGGCTTCACTTCTTCTCCAGACCCCAAACATGTGTGAGTATTTCAGCACATCTAGAACCCTACAACTGCAAACTGTGCTTTGAGCAGTGTTCAGTGAGGGCAGCCCAAGATCACTCTTTCACTATGATTTAAGTTAGGAATACTATTATAAAAATGAATATATGTATCCAACATGAGGACGCACTTTATATTTTTCATTTCGTAGAAGCAGGAACTGCGCAAGACCCATTCTAGTCAACAATTAATTGACTAGGATTTCCAGTCACAGCCCCCTTGTGAAAAAGAAATCCATTTTGAGGAATGTTTCCCAAACAAATACCAGAAAGTTAAAGGCACGAATCAGTATAAAGTGTTACTATGATGTGTTATGAAATAAACCATGATCAAAACCCATCACAAGATGCTTTCTATCCATTTTTACAGAAAGGAACTAAGTTACCGGTAAGTTCAAAGCAATAAAAACTAATATTTGAGGCCCAACTAAGGAAAATTACTGAATACACCAAGCACTTGGGCAACACAAATGTGCATAATCTTCTACTCTATCTGCCCAGAAAATATTTCTTGATGCATCTTGAGTTAATATGTCCAACTAGTGAAATATCAATCAAATAAATTAAAAGCTCCCTCCCTCTCTAAATAATTATACCCTTCATTCATCAGTGACATGCAGTGGTTAGGATTCATAAGAGCAGATCATGAAGCTGTCTTTTCCACAGTCTGCCATCTGGAAGCTTGCAATACTACACACCTCTATTACTTCCAGTTAGGAGACCAAATAACACCTTGCTGCCATCTGGGACTCCTCATGACTATTTCATGATCCTGTCAGGGTGCCAGTTTGCTGTTATTGTTTATTAAGGGGGATGAGCAGCAAGCTCTGACATTGCTCTGTGTGTAGCTGCATGTCCTATGATATCGGAGACATCTCCTCCTTTCAGAGGTTCTTGGCAGAGGAATGCAGGAGCTTATAAATAGGGTGTGCCAAAGTAAAATGTAATACAATCCTTTGCAGTAAATTATGTGTGAACTTGATTATACTGCTTCCACTCATCCATAATTATTTAAAGTTGCAAGGATGTTGCTATGAAGGCCTCTTTGTCCAACTCTAGGACAGTTAAAGAGGAAATACAACACTGTTGTTGTATTACAGTAATAACTGCTGTTATTTAATATAGGTTGTGTCAAAAAAGCCCAGTACTTAAAAAAAGTGATGATTTTGTCAAAGCCTTCTTTGAGCAAGTGAAGCACTGCTCAAAATTATGATTACATTTGTTCTGGTTAAAAAACCACCACCAACAAAAACTCAAACATATGCATTAAAGTATCTTGACTGCACCAAAACAGGTAAAAGTGCAAGGAGGGTTTAATAGTTCATATGAATCTCTTGACAGAAACACTGTTGCCATAACAACAGCATATTAGAAGGATGGGGGGAAGTGCCAGAAACACATAACTTTAATAACTAAAAAGATCTAGTTTCAGATCTTCTCTATTAGATGCTACAGCTCATTTACCACAGCTAAATAAGCACAGACTGTATGCTATATGTTTCAGACCAGGAAGAATCTATTTTTCTTTGCTACTCCTCACCATTGATACCTAAATACTTCAGAAAACATTAGTTATTATAGTACCCTTGTGAGGAAAGGGGCTTCATCACTGCTGCTTGTCATTAGGGTAAGTCAGAGAATTAATTAACCTGCCTCATGTCATATTAGAAGCCTTCCACAGAATCAGGACCGTATTTCCAGACTGAAGCACTCATATGTAACCTTACCTTCTGGATCCTTCCTTTCCCATCAGTGTTGAACAAATGCTCAGCCCCTTCCCCACGATTCAGAAAAAGGTCATGGATATCTTGGTAACAGAGAAAGCTCTGTACAGAATAACTGGTGTTGTGAGCATTAGGGATTCCCTCCTGTGTTTGTTCCAATTACAAAACAGGCTCCCCAAGTTCCAGTAAAAAAGCAAAGCTTTCCTCATTTGCACAAGCTGTACTTATTCAGAAGAAAACGCCTGGAATGGGACCTCCCTTTAAGGAGAAAATTGTCTCCAGAACAATTTGCAAAGCATAAATTTATCATCTGCATGACATACTGGAAGAATTACTCCTCAGGATAAAGGCTGTTAAGCTACTAGTTGGGGTTTTTTTCCTCTTTCCCCTCCCTTTTTGGTTTTCCTCTGGGGGCTGAGTTACCGTAGTTCTTTATTTCCCCAGAGTTCCTAAATGCTATTATTATTCCTAGGATACATCTGACTCAGAGCCCTATAATGTGCTTCCTAGCAGGTTTCAGCCTATTTGACATAGGACAAATTCTTATAAATCCTCTAATTGAGTTTAAGAGTTTTACATGTTGCATAGAAGGCTGACTTTTAGCTATGACCAATTGTCCTTTCTCAGTCTTCTTCCCTCAAATGTATTTAGGATGTCACAAGGATTTTAGCAAGCTATTCACCAGGCTGCTGTTGAATATTCTTTATGGCCATAGAAGCTTTATCTTCTGCCTATCTGTCTTGTGGTCATGAAGCTAGCTCCCAGATAGTGCTTAAGCCAACTCTATCATCCATTTCTGTTGGTAACACAGCTGGATAATGGGACATTGGCATGTAGCAAAATCCAGGGTTAATAGTGCCTTTAACCCATAACACAACTATGCTGCTGCTTTATAGGTGCCACTAGAGAGAAGTATTAGTGACATGGCACGTCTGCTGACATTCCCTGTTCCCATCAGAGCCATGGGCAGCAGAGTTCAAATCCCTGTTGCTCCTCAGGAGGTTTGACCCCACATCTCCCATCTCTTTGCAAATGTGCCACTCTGCAAGGCTTTACAGGTGGAGAAGGACGCCACAGGATATACTCTAGGAGGACTTAGGTTGTGGTCCCTTACTTCCAAAAAAATATCCTATGTGACCACCTTTCCTCCCCTGGAATACCAATTTAGATCTCCTAGGAACGAATGTCCAGACCTACCTCTTCAGTAATGGAGAATGAGTGCAGCAGTGCCAAAATTGTGGCACACAGGTTCATTTACAGGAACAAACCATTCTGTGAGTCTTCCTCTCTGCACAACAGGCAAGGGAAGTGACACAAAACACCACGGTCCTTCACTGTGTTCAGCTCACCCTACTCATATGCTCCATTACTGCAATGAAAAATCCATACTCCAGTGTGAAGATAACTGGCAAATACTGTGTTGTGGACTAATATAAGCCTTTATATCATAGTTTTGAGTTCAGATAATAGGAGTGATTACTTCTTCTCTGGGGAAAAAAAAGAAAAAAAATTAAAAACCTGACTTGAAAGAAATTCTTCGAAAGAAAACAATTGCTGAATGCTTTCTTTTGTAAATAGCAGCAAGTCATTGGCTTCTTAATTTCCCATATTATTTACTTGGTGAATCTAGTGACTCTCCGTTATGCTCTAGCATTATTTTACTGGTTGCATCTCCTCAAAAAAAAGGAGTGCCAAATCCTCATTTTCCTTTGGTGAGAGAACAATGAGAATCTCTGAGGGTAGGTATAACCATCCAATCTCTTTGAAAATCTGAGTCATCCAAATGTCTACAATTTTTTTGTGTTCATTGAGACTCACTCAAGGTCACAGAACAAAGTATTGCCATAGCCAGCATGGTTTTCTTTTTCTAGACCCCTGCTCTAAAGACTATTTAAAGTACCAGCTTCAGTTTTTCTCTTTGCTACATCTACCAGTACAGTATTTGTTTGGCCTTTTTCTCTTCCTCCATGTAAAATTTATCCCAGTGTAGTTTTCTCAGCTAGTGCTACTCCCCTTGAAGTTACATAATTTGCATTTTTTTTTTTTTCCTAAATGGTGACAAAAACCACCAAAGGTCTGTGGCAGGGTAGGTGTAATGCTAGACCCCAAGTTTTTTTGACTAGATTTTCAATTCATGAAGTTTATTGAGAACTAAGGTGCTCCCTCAAAACTATGCACTGTCTGGGATTCTATAGAAAAGGGAGTAACCTGCATTTTTCTTCAGCATCTTTTTTTTGATATGTAAAATATTATTTTTTTGTATATTGCCAATGTGCTAAAGTAAACAAGTTGCACTGAGAAGACACATGTTTGTGCAATGAAAAGGTCCCTCTCAAATCCCTTTCAGCAGGAACCCAAGCCCCAAGGACAGCAAATTGTTTATCCCTTCTCCCTGTTTCTTATGCAGTATTATCCTGGAAGAACACTCATATATTGGCCAGTAACGTCGCCCCTGGAGCTCAGGCACAACATGTTCCCACTGCAGAGAACACCCTTCTCCTGACCCTGATGAATGATTACAGAGCAGCTCTGATTCAGCACTGACTTTCCTGCACTGCATCATTAAGCTGGAACACAATAAAACATCATCCACAGCTCTCACCATCCTCCACCCCGGTAAAAACTACTTTTCTGCTTCCTTATTAAAAACCATCTCTGCAGTTTATAACAGCAGCACGTTGGGCACTTTATTCTCCTCAGCAGATTCACCTTTACATAGTAACTTTATCTATGCCCAGACATGGAAAGCCTTGGAGTTAAATATCCAATCTTGCAAGCTGTGTGCTTTTCCAGAACGATTACTAACTTTGTTTCAAGCAGCAATGACTGAAGTTCCCATCTGAACCCCATCGCGCTTCAGAACAATGAAGTCACAGATGCTAATTACGGTTTTGTACCCTCAGTACCATGAACCCATCTAAAACACAAACTTTCTGAAAAATATTCTACAATAATGTAACATAGAACGTATAAGGGAGGTTAAACATCCTTTATTACACAGAAACAGTAAGCAACTACTACTCTCTTCCAGAATCTTCCCAAATGCAGCCAATAAACAGTAGGATGCCTATTAAAGGAATACATGGGTTCTAAACTACTGCACACAGACTCACTGAATTTACCCCCACAGCCCCACTTTTTAATATAAATTCAACTAGAAGATTTCATAACAGTTTTCATGTAGATCACAGAAGGGTGGCAACAGACTAAATTATCTCACAGTCTTCACACCTCCCTCATTTACACCTACTCTGAGCTGGGACAACTTCAAGACTTGCGTATTGGGGCTTATTGTAAATGTCAGTCACCGAACTGCTCATCTCTGTTCCGAGTGCAATGCAAGTCTTGCAAAATTGATGAATTCTGGTCTCTTGTTTCCCCCCTATCCTCCAATGCAACACACTAACTGCAACAGGCAATAAGGAAGCACACGAGGTCACAGAAAACCAACAGGATGGTTCAAAACTGTTGCTATATCATTAGCAATATTTGAAAGCAACATTAGCATGAAGCGAACAGTAATCAGATACATCTTCTCCCTATCCTGCCAAGAGGCTGCCTGCCTCTAGTGGGATGAAAGAAAGCATGATATCTCCATTTCATAGCCACAGGGAGCAGAGACCAAGAAATACCTGCCATAAGGAGTGTAGAAGTTTTAAAGATTTGTTGATCCAGTACCACAAATCAAAGTTTCTCCTGGACTTACAGCTCGTGGAGTCCAGTTCTTCACTCAGACTCCCAGCTTTCATTTTCTCTGTAGAATAAAAGTTTTTAAAATGGGGAAGTCAAAGCTCAGTAAACATAGAAAGTAAAGAATGGTCATGACATTTAACCATGTTTTCAGTCTAATTTTTTGTTTAACCTGCGTCAGGTTAAAACAAAGGAGGTGTGTAACAATAGTAGAAAAGTGCAAGTATTATTACAGCTTTGTATACAGAAACATTCATCTGGTGAGTCTGATATTTTCTTTAACAGAATAAGTAAGAACAGACTTAAACCTCAACAAGAAAAAAAATGATCAATTGTTTATAGAAGATTCAAAGATTCAGAAAAGCAAAATAAAAAGATACAACACAATACCGTGTAGGTAAAACTAACAAACCCCGTAAGAACTGCGAGACTTTTCAGGTACGTTTACATGTCTAAACCCAACAGACATCAATTCATAAATACACATCACCACCTTCCAGCACCTACAAAATTAACAGGAGCTGAAAATCTGACCAAAGATCTATAGGCATAATATTAACCACTTACACTTGAGTGTATGTGCCCTGTGCGATAGCCAGTGTGAATTCAAGTCATAGCTCTTTCCCTCTGAGATGGGACACAGGCCCTCTCTGCCCAACTCTGTGCCACACTGACTTGCTCTGTTGCAAGGCCTGGATACCTCCAAAAAGGATGTTTATGACTAGAAACTCACCCAGAGGTGTCCAGTGCTTTCTTACACAAACACACCATGTGTCCTGTGTCCCAGAGTTGCAAGAAAAAAAAAAATCATTAAAACCTTTGCATAGAACAGGTGAGAATTTTAAGATTTCTTTGACAAAGAAGTTAGCAACTGGATTACGAGTAGAAATCCTTCCATGCAAACCCTCACTGACTGCAGAGACATGGAAGGTGGTACTAAATGCCTCTTCTACGGCATATGGAGCAACTTCAGGTGTTGTGACCATTCTTTCATTAACTAAGAGAGGGTTTTATGGGGGATTTCTTGCCATAAGTGTTGTTGACATGATCTTTTTGTACTTGTAAAAAAAAAACAAACCTAATCAAAATATCTATGCTATTTTACAGCTGGATAAATGAAGGCTCAACAAGGAACTCAGGTCCAGAGTTGAGAAAAAGAGATTCCCTTTCCCACATGGCTTGGTCATGCTTTCTTCCTCAGCAGGGATCAGAGCAGGCCTGACAAGGCACCACACTTGGTCCCTCTCACAGCAAACCGTGAAAGCTTAGGTAGACTTTGATTATACCACCCAGCTCTGGGCATGGAACCAGCCCTATTCAGGCAGTGCTGGCTTCCTGCAGGCACAGCCCCAAAGACCTCTGAGGCACTTCTGCATCACAGATTTGAGATATGAGCTTGACTTCACAAGAGGTGAGCGTCCAACATAGCTCTACACACACACAGAGGGAAGGCGGTGGTTTCCATGGCAACGCTTATCTTAAAATAGCTTTCAATTCCCCCATCCTGCTCCTCTCTGCCCTGTAACCTGGGCACACATCTCTCCCTGAGCATGCTCACTAAAGGAGTACTTCGACATGCAGGGCTTTCTTCCTTCTTTCTGCTTACAGGATTCCCATGGGTAGCCAGGAGGGCAGAGAAGCCTTTGGGGACATGCCTGAATTTTTCAGACACAATGAACAATTAGATGATGAAAGCCTCAGTGGGCTTGAGAGGGTGGAGATGTTTTAACTGTGAGCAGTTCCAACTTCATGTTCCATATTACAATGGAAAAACACCACGGACTTAATACTCAGGCTAAAGTCCCACTCATACAGCAAAACTCGAAGATACAACCAGTGGTTTGACAATCTAAAAGCGCATCTCCACATGTCATTTGTTTACTCATATTACTGTCCATACTCTCATTCCTCTTTTTCTGCATTAGTAGGGAGTTTCAGCCATTCAAAAGTTAAATAGAAAAACCCTCAACCATCTGTTTTTATGCAAAGTATCTGAAGCTGTTCTACATAGCGCATGCTTCTACACGTAGAACTGTGTGGAGAGGCAGAAGAGGACAGAGCTCTTCTGATGTCCAACATGTCATGACACCTTTTGCAAGTTACTGATACGCTACCATTACTGTTTCCAGAAACCAGATATGTAGGGGTGGTTGGTCTACCCCTCCTCCGAAGAGTACATGGAGACCTACAGAAGAAAATCATGCTAAATATTACGAAGCTGATGCTTCTCATCTTTCATACTTAGTAATTGTACAAAGCAATGTACACTTTCACATATGCAGCGTGCATACCCCAAATAGGAACTGATGCCTTGTTCATGGTACCCAAAGCTATCACATTTTACTGAAGCTGCAGTATATTTCTTAACTTGTCTTCATTTTGCTGCTGCTGAGTTGCAGGCAAGTGATGTTTATGTCAGAGCCCCTTTTCCTCCAGTGGCTCTACTACCTTTAGTCCCTCACTTATCTTTTGTTAGAAACACCTTGTGGTCTGTTGCCTCTTCAGTTTTCAACTCTCTTGCCTTTTATTTCTAGTTATGTGAAGAAAAAATGGGACCTTTCTTCACTACCTGTATTTTTACAGGAAGCAAAGTGCTTGGGTGTGCAGGTGGTAGACTGTAGACTGTGGAAATGCAGTGATACTCCATCTCAGTCTGTTTCGGTGACTGATTACACAGCACGAGACAATATCACACAGCCTCCAGATAAGAGTTTGATCAGCAGCACCATAGAGAGCCATCTGCCAGTGCCACAACTTGCTGCACTTCTGGGGGTGCCAGCACTCAACAGCAAAACAGTAAAGCCCAGCAAAGCTCATGCATCATGCAGGAACAACCCTGGAGATGGCACAGCCTTGTTCATAGTGAATTCACTTTCAACTCTGATTTTCCAGACTGGCAGAGTTGAGGTCTGAATACTGATGCTGCAGTGAGAGAGAAAGAAAGGGAAGGGACTGTACTATGCACATAAACACATGGTAATAAATATTTTCTTGAGAAGGAAACCCAGAGTCTAACAATATGACCAACAGCAAATCACAGCTGAAATTAAATGTTAATATACTAATTATTTCCATAGCAAATCTGTTGGCTGGTTTCTTTTGTGTGCTCAGCTCAGAACCAATGACTAGCAGTAAAATCTCACCCCACCTTCCCATAATACAACACATTACAGAAGTTGCCTCAATCAGTACAGTAAAAGGTCACTGAAGACTTGCTTTGTCTCAAGAACTTGCCTTCTAAAATAAAAGCAATGTGTCTGCCAAGCACAAGCTGTACCCTAGCTGGCATAAAGCTAGGGTGTCAGATTTTGATGTGTAACAATCTATACTGATAGATAATGCTGAGTCATTTCACACTTAGCTACAAAGGTGGTGTTTGGGATGGGAAAAACGGGTATCTACTCCCAAATCAGCATATAAGCCATCAGTTTCTATAAATCATTAAAACCCCACAACATAAAATCTCTCCAATTTTACTTCTTCCTACTCATCTTATGGTACTGCAGCTCCCAACCAGATTTGATCTTTCAGACAGCATACCAGAAGCTATTCTGGAAAATGTCAAAAACATTTCATATCTCCCCAACTTTATTAGGATAATACAGCATTTGCATTCTGTGTCATAATGACCTGAGCTTAAAATCTTGAAAAAGAACAACCATAAATGGTAATTTGAATGGTACAAAGTTGAACCTTGTCTATAATTTGCTTTCAAGTAGAAGGAATATTTATTCCATTAATAAGTTTAAGAGATCTTAGTTAAGGACTAGAGGAACAAAGTGCCTGATCTATATTCACACAAATGAAAAGTGAAAAGTAGCAGAAGCAGACTTTTGCTAAAGAGTGTTAAATATTTTTTTTGACACCTCAGATCTACCTTTTACTTTCCAAAAGTTTTCCTACCCCTTTGAAAACTGAAGTGAAAACTGGACCAAAAATAATTTCCATAAGTAATGCTATCTATCCTTAATTCTACATTTTGAGACTTAAGATTCCTCTGAAGATACTTACCCAAAGAAATTAAATGTTTTTATTCAAAAGGAGAAGGTTTTTTAGACAACACATCTGCCACAACAAAAATCTACAATCCCTCAACTCCCTCCCACTCACAAACAGGTTTCCCAGCCAAAAAAAAACCCTGGTTGAATGTCACAGGCTCTCACACACAGGCGAGCTTCCACTAGTTTGCAGAAGAGAGCTGTATCTTGGCACTGCAGAATGAACTCCATCATGGAGCATCAGCTTTATAGGACAGGAATGGACAGAGATGATGCTCCTCATTACAAAACTTGTCACGGTACAACACAAAGCCTACAGAGAACAGAGCAGTATCTGTAAATGGTATGTTCAGGCCAGAATCAAACACTTACCTACTCTCACTTTCTGCTCTGTAGCATAAAAGAGAGCCACTTACATGCAGTTTCATCACAAACAACTGTTTGCAAAATAAAAGCCCCATATAAGGTGGGATATGATTTATAGGGGAGAAGGAGCAGCACTCATAATCTGTGTAGGTTCAGTAACAGCACATTGTATCATCCTGTTAATTTTGTATTTGAGAACTGCTCTACAAATACCCAGCACAGACCTTCCCAGAGCTGTACTTACTCTCCTAAGTCAACTTCCAGTCTGAGAACTCACATTTTCAGAAAATAACTTTGTTTTTTGCAGTAGCTTGATGTCATGGGTTACTTGTTCTAAAACTAAACGCAGAATTTCTTTTTTCCTTTCCCCTGCCCCACGGTGTGTGTGTGGGGGGGTGGAGTGGTGTTTGAATGAGCAGTTTCGTTTTGTCTTGGGGAGTTTGTGGGCACACAAAAGAAGCAGCCAACTGCTTGACATTCCAGGTTAATTGCTGGGGAGGGGGAGAGCTCTCAGTCTTTGGTGGTTGGAGTGGAGTGAAGGTGTGTGGGACAGAGCGGAGAGGCGGCTGGGTGCTGAGGCTGACTTGTTTACCAGCACAACCTTTCCCTTCTCCCCCGCCTGTGTGGATTTTTGCTTGGATTTCATCGGAGAGGAACTTTTTTTTTTTTTTTTGGGGAAGAGAGAGAAAAGAACCATCTCTTGTTCTCCCTTCCCCGGTTCCTGTGTCTTTGGCAGCTGTTCTTGGTCCCTTTCAGTGCGGACTGTGGAAGTTGTGGCCTAGCCGTGGGCAACGTGAGTAATTTTTTTTTTTTTTCCTCTGGGAAGGAACCTTTTTTTCTTTTCTTTTCTTCTCCNAACTCTTCATTGCTCATTGAAGGGGATCTTTGAGTATAGCGTTATTGTTCGGTTGGGGTTTTGTTTTGTGTTCTTTTGTTGTTCTGCCAATACACATATATCCTTTAATAAAGGGTTGTTATTTTTTTGTTGTTATTTTTCTCCACATTTCCTCAATTGGAGCCTCTTAATTTCGGATTTACAATTGCTTAGAGGGAGGAGTTTTGGTCTTCCTTATAACTCATCCTCCTTAGCAAAACACGTCTGTCTCATTAAACTGAGACACTTGAATAACAAATTTGCAGTGTCCTCAGTCACCTCCATGTTACAAATTTGCATTGCATTTTGCTAAACTAAATTACATTGAGCTTGATGACTCTGGCACAAGAGCTTCTAATGTAATACTAAGAGAAGTTTTTTATACTAAGTCAGATTCTCCTGTGGTAAAAATTTGACACAGTTCACAGAGAAGGTCAGTACAGGAGGTGAATTGATTTTATTAGCAATGGACCAAGATCAAACATTTTTCATGCTAGAACTGAAAGTAACTTTGGGTGCAAAACAAAATCTGTTGCCTCCAGTTTTCTCTTGTTCTTCTTTACTAGCTTAGGTCAGAGGTAGTACTTTCTACAGAGGGGGAAGGACTGCACTCCTCTCAGTTAAATTTGCCTTTCCCCTTTCAGAAATTGCCATAAGTGCTAATTATGACTGTGCACGTATCAGCATGTTTTCCTAAGAGTGTTTTTTGTGTAAAGAGATAAGCTAGCTCCCTACCTTATGCACTCATCTACACTCCAGCCTCCTTACGAAAGCAAACACATATTTTTCAAAGCAGCTGACAAAGAAAAGTAGTCTTGGGCCCCATTCCCTGGCAGCCACACTTGATAGATTATCAAATCATCTCAGCTTTGTCCAGTCTGTTCGCCTTACTGAAAAAAGTTTATTTTTACATTAGAGAAGAAAAAAATAAAATTAAAAAGTCTTATTAAATAAATGAAATCTAGAACTAGATTATTGACCCTGGGCAAAGAAAAAAAAAAGAGTACAATATTTCCTTGTTTAGGTTAGACACATAACTATATGTTCATATAATTTTGACTGCTAACATTCAATTTTATGTCAGGTTATGGGGGGAAAGGGACTTCAGTACAGAAAACAAATATCCTCTTAAAAGAGCTATTCTCTGCCTCTATTCCCCACCTATTCCCTCTTGGAATTGCAAATTCCAATTATGGCAATGTCTTCCACATCTAAGCAAAGAAAAAAAGAGTACTTAATGTAAGGTTAAAAAAATCTGATAAAAATAAATAACTATGGTGGGGAGAGGGGGCAGGAGAAAACACCACAAAATACTCGGTGAAGAGAGTAAATATCCAGAGGACAAATGCTGAGGGGAAAAAGTTCAGAAAGCTCCAGTGTGCAATACTATAGATATGTGCAACCACTTTTAACCTAAACATTTCCTCTCACGCTGATTCTGCACTTGTACAGGATATAAAAATACAAAAATAGGATATAAAAATATAAGCTAATCACTGGAAAGGGCACTTAAAAATACAGGTCTGTGAGCAGAATATAGCTAGTAATTTAGAGTACAAGACTTCCTGACTCAAATCAGAGGCAGAAAGGTATATTTTCTTCTGGCTCAATGAGGGAGAGCTCACTGAAGCCCGAGGAAGCCCACCAGTCTCATCAAGCACCAGGCTGACCATGATAACCATGGTAGTACAATGTCTGCCATCACTGACAGGCATCATTTACTTCTAGACTTCAAATGCATCTTCCACTTGGGAAGTGATGGCTATGTGATCTGATGAAGCCAGCAAAAAAAAAAAA
>VXAY01006257.1:31309-57415 GCA_013399855.1 Oxyruncus cristatus
AAAAAAAAAAGGAAAATTAACTAAACTGAAAGTCATATTCAAGTTTTGACCTCCACTGGAAAATGTTTGCTTCTCTGCATGTAACTGAGCTCTCACTGACTTACTGGCAAACACAGACCTTTCAAGATGTTACCTTTATTTGCAGCCTCCAAATAGCACCTAAAGGACTGACTCACAAGTTGTCTGGGCCATTTATACCCTCCCCCAACTCTGCAAATATGACTGTGTTCTTTGTGAGGCCTCTACTTCATGTCTTTTCCTCTGGAGCAACCAGAATGGATTGGCTGTGACATTCAGCTTTGAAATGCTGTCACTCACCAGGTCTCTGTCAACACAAGGTCATGCCTTAGCAGTTCTCATTTTCTCTCCTTTGTTTTCTTTAGTAGCAAAGACAGGCACCAGCTAATACTTGCCACAACACCCACTTACCTGGAATTACCTCTTCCCTTAAACTATTGCCAAAGGGACCCATTTGACTAGATGCCTAGGAAAGGTACAAAACCCCAGGGGTTTACGTCTTGAAAAATGTGAACAGCAGGGCACATTTCTGATGAGAACAGCTGAGAATGTGTTCTCTCTTGGAGGCTTACATGAAGCACAGCAGTGATAAAGAAATACTTTTCTACTTGACCTTAAATAACTTTCAAATAAAATTGTGAAACAAAATTTAAAACAATGCAGTCTACAAACAAGAATGAATTCAGCTGCCCATGAAACACTTGGGTGACGCACACATCTAAACCACGTATTTCATTCTGACTTCTAAGAGCAATACTAAAGTTTCCAACAATTTTAAGACATGATACTTGGCAGACAGTGTTGTTTACTAAGTCCTCAAAATGCTGGCTGAATAGAGAAATCAATTTATTTTGCTCCTTAAAAGGAGATTGGATTGTAGTACTTTTTACCCGATAAAGCACCCACTGCTGCAAGAGTCTGCACCTCTGCTCCATATAAGCTTGGTAAAGATGGGAAATAAATAGATAGATCAAAAAATGCCTTGACTTCCAAGCTTCCCTAAGGAAACTCTGTTTCACTGAGCATTTTTTGGGAGGAGAAAGAGCCTGTGTTTTTTTTCCACTGGCCTATCTCAGCACAATGGAGTAAGGTGGTATGAAAAGAGTGGAGAAAGTTAATTCGTTGAGCTATGCAATTTCCAATGATGCATCAAATCCCTGAGCAAGAAAACAGCTTTGAGTCCCCATTCTCATACTCATCTCTTCTCGTTTTTATAAATCATGTCACTTGATTGGAGTAGGCTGAGAATGAGAAAGTGATTATGAGGGATGGGAAAAGAGCAGCTGAGGGCAGAAAGCAGAGAAGGTAGAGCAGGAGGAGACTAACAGCAGTAAACCCATGGACAAGAGCAGAGTAAGGTATACTGAGCTCTGGATTGATTTCAAACACTGCCTGGGGCAGCTGCAGCTGACACTGCGGGCTGTGCAGCAGAGAGAAATCCTCCCATAGCCCAAGGTACTGCAGCAGTTACGGAATCTGTACCAGCTTATGAAGCCAAAAGCAATCCTCATTCCCACACATCTGGGCACAGAACCCCAGCTGGAACCAACCAGCTTCTCAGACTCTGGAAGAAAGCAGCCTAGGATTTGTGAATCCAGGGAATTAACCTCACAGCCTGGGTGGGAAGACAGGAGGTGGAGAAAGAACGGGAGGGAAATCCAATTCATGGTATTGCAATAGCTAGGGGCTGGCACAGTATTCTGTACTTCACTGCTTTCTTTCCAGAAGAAAAGCCATCTGTCTTTTGGTTGATAGCCTAATTCTCCCCTAATTCAATCCTGTTAAATTCTATGATGAAATTCTACTGCAGATATTTTTGAGTTGTGGGGAAAGGGGATGGTTTTGTTTTGACATGGAAAGAATAGACATATCACTTTTTTTTTAAGCTACCATCAAAGCAACATGAGTAGATAAGTAGATTCTGTGCCTTGGCCTGCATTATTCTACAGTTCTCTTCGTAAGCTACCCAGATTTCTTAGTTCCTGTTTCCTGAGATACTAAAAATGCAGCTCTCTGGTCCATTATACCCCATAAAGGATTTTTTTATGTAGTTACCAAAGAAACTTTTAAACTATAACTTCCCTCAATGGTAGTCTAATCTTTGCTATCCCCATTGTGGCAGTAACTACCACAGGAATTCCCCAAGGGATATAGGGTCTCTCCTGCATGGAATGACTCAGAGAAGGCTCCAGGCACCCACTGGGAACATTTGGGGTCAGGTCTGGGAAGGTCAAGCACTAGATTAGCTGGCTCATCCCAGCAGCTACTCTGCAGAGGCCACACATCACCTTTCAGCTGGAGGCACATTAAACATCTCAGAACAGGCTACTCTTTCTTTAAAAACCAAACCAAAACCAACCAAAAATGCCCAACCCACACAATTCTCACCTAAAGCCGAACAAAAGCACCCACACAAACATCCCCTGGCTCAGGACATACAGACACCAGGTGATATGGCTGACACTGGAGATCCCTGGGCTGTGAACAACTCATCAATGGGCAGATAAAAATAAATATAAAGCCAAGAACAGTGTAAAAATGGGTATTACCCATTTCAGGGTTAATAAACAAAGAACAGTTAAATTAATAATCCAACAAATTAAATACACACCATATATACAGTTAACTTAGACATAATGTGGACATGCAAGACAGTCAAGAAAAAGAAAAGTATGACTATTTGTTGAAAATAAACCACGTTCCTCCCAGGGCTGATGATTTGAGACCGTCATAACCCACCGGTGAACTCTTCATCTCAGCTTAGGACAAACCTTAGGACCCAGAGAGTCTGCAGAAGGCCAAATATCATTGCAGAGAAGGGGTAGGCACTAGGAAGCCTCACTGAGTTGTTCCTAGCAGTCACACCACCACCAGTGTCCATGTGCTTCAGTCTTGTTTTGAGAAAAGGCAACACAGCAGCCATCTATATATTATGGATTTTAAAGCTTCATTCCTCAACCAACATGCAGCAGAGATGAAAAAAATCCGTTTGGGGAAAAAAACTTCATAAACCAGAGGGGAAAAAAAGCTGAAAAGAAGCTTTGAAAATAACTTTTTCTGGATGAAAATGACACTAACAATAAGATGTGATGAATGA
Source organism: Oxyruncus cristatus (assembly GCA_013399855.1). Classification (NCBI taxonomy): domain Eukaryota; kingdom Metazoa; phylum Chordata; class Aves; order Passeriformes; family Cotingidae; genus Oxyruncus; species Oxyruncus cristatus. The sequence goes on from VXAY01006257.1 coordinate 34,425, forward strand.
AAGGACATAAGGTCAAGTGTTAAAGGAAACCTGCAGCCATTTCTCTCAGTCTAAGAGTTCACAAGACAGGATATTTGCTCAGACTGTAAATAAGCTGTCAAGTGCAAGGTTTTTTCATCCTTTTTAAAAGAAAATTAAAAAAGGACATCATAGTTTGAGTTAATGGTAGCTGTGAGAAATAAAATAATCTGGTTTTATTACAAGTAGGTAGACTAGGTGGTGGGAAGTGAAAAAAATATTGTAAGTAAAATTACCTGGTGGTGGAAAGTACAAAGGGTATTATAAATAAATAAACTTGGTGATAGGACAAAGCGGGGAAGAGGGCTTTAGGCGCTCCGTGAAGACTGTAAGGCAAAAGGTACTACCCAAAAACCTAACGCCAGGGAAATCTTATCGGGAATAGGGAAAAATAAAAAAAATATTCCTCTAGCTGCATGGCAAACCCTTTGTACGGGGAGGGGGGTCTGATGCAATGTCCAAAGGGAACGTCGCAATTGCTGCAGCTCTGTACATGTCCGAACTATTCCAAAGAAAGCTGCAGCACAGAAGGGGGGTGGGAGGGGTGCTGCAATCAATGAATATGTAACAGCTCGAAAAGTACAAAAGCGCAATTTTCAAACAAGCGGCGTGCTTTCCATTCCCCTGTGACAGTGAAGCACCGCAGAGCACTGCAAATAAACCTCTCTTCAATACGCTTTCTTTGTCCTACAGGTAATTTTGCCATCTTTTAAATTAAAGGGGGAATTTTTTCCCACAGTAGCTATTTTCAGAAAAGAGGGGCTAACAGGTAAATGACTATTATAATAAATATCTTTTGAATTCTATACTGGCCTTTCACCATTTTATCCATGCCAATAAGCTGCTCTTATAGACTCAAGAAAGTTTTATGCCCATTTTCTGCCAAACACCTTTGACAGCTAGTAGTTTTATCACTTTGCAGCCCACATGCCCATTTTATGGCTGTTATTACTTTACAAATTGACCATTGCTCGAACATGAGCATCTTAGCATCCTTTTTACAGAAAATGGCCTTATATCTGCGAGCAAAAACTTCAAGTAAAATTCAAATATAAAAAAACCCCTCACATAAGTGTCATGGTGCCCTCTCAACTTTATTAATTCCTCAGTGCATTTCTAAGCAATTTTATGTTGTGACTTGGTTATTTGATAACAATATGTCTCATATGTTCATTCCTCAGAACTAAAAGTAATAATTCCATTCATTATCTCTCTCACTGTTTACTCACAACTGTATTGAAATAGGCAAATTGGGTAAAAAATTGTCACAAACCTAAGTTTGATGAAGTAAGCAGTGAAAAGACTGCCTATCTAGAATAGCATACATTTTAAAAAAACCTGTTACTACATGAACAACCAGATACTGAAAGATTCCACAGTAAAAATAAGGCTTATCTCAGCGTGCTTGAAAAATGGATATAGGTCCCATATGCCCCTTCTTTATATCTTAATGTTTAATAAACCTCAGTGTGAATCCACTAGACTTCACTGTACCTCTACAAATCTTGGAAAGCAATGGACATTCTACCTCATACTTCTCAGAAGAGGAGCAATTTAGGAAAGTTGAATAACAAAAATGAGGACCAACACATCTTCCTGGACACAGTTATTTTTTCACCAAACAGAGTATTCTTCCACTCACAGAAGCATCTGTGATTTAGCTTAATCTTAGGAAATTTATAAATCGCCTGAATGAAACGAAATGACAATGCTTCTCCGTCAATTAGATCCCATTTGTCTGAGCACACCGATCAGAACAAATGGACAGATGTTTACATGAGCCCCATCTGGTTTGGGTTCAGTAGCCCAAGAGAACTAATGCAGGCAGAATAGTATTTCCTTTCATTAACCATGAAGAACATCATTCATCCAAAATACCTGCCTAATATTTCTCTCAATGTATTTTCTTCATTTTGCTAAAATCATCTTATATTATCTTGCCATCACACAGCCTGTCGTCACCACAGTTTTTACCATGGCAACCCATTATCCTACATAGTCACATGAACCAAAGCTGAATGTGGCACTGTCCCTATGCATATGAAGTTTTAATTTAGGTCAGTAGTCAGTGCTGCCAGCTAACAAAGTGCAGTCTCAAGCTGCCTCTTTTATCTAGAGCACAAGGAGATGTGCACAGTATGTACCAAGGCAACTTATGTAAGGTGGTGTTTTTGCAATGCCACAGGGATGGAAAAACGTCAGTTATACATCTCAATTTAAACTTTTGATAGCATTTTTCTCAACTATTTTAATCACATTGCAATTTGTGATGGAAGCACTTATGGATGAGCCTCATAGGGATGCCGAAGACTTCCATGTATGTACAACTGGAAGAGCACAGATCCTTCTCTCTAGGCACCTAAACAAAAGACCAAATGCAAACCCTTAAGTTACACTCCTGAAATCCTAGATGTCTTATTCTTCTGCTCAAGGGAAGCAGACAATTTTTAGCCTAGAGGTCCAACCAAACTTGTATCTTGCACTGTAAAAATTAATCTCAGAAGTATGAAACCACCCCAAATTCTCAGAAAATCCAAATCCTGCAAATATTAGGAAACCTTTTCTTTTGCCTGGCACTTCTGTAGATGTCATGAGCTGTCATATCTTTTCAAGACTGACATGACAGGAGTTGTGGGACAATATGTGCTCAGCACTTGCAAACTACAGAAGAGAGAAGGCATTCACTAAACGTCAGTACTCAGTATTTCCAGTTGCTCCACAGTAGCTCATTATTTATTCCTAAGTGGTTCACTGCACCGTTGAAGAAAAAATGAGGAAGTTACTCAAGTATAGTCAGAAAACAGTGAACCTGTAACCATGGAAGAGGATAAAGTGAAACATATTAAAAAAGACTGAATGATCAGTAAGTATTTGGAAATCAAAATTATCATATAGAAACAAAGTTATTCAGCTTAAGGATTTGGATTTTCAGCACAGAAAACAAATGAGTTATCAGAATTTTCCAGAGGGTCATTTGAAGAATAAAAATCAGAAGTTTAAAGTACATGATCTCTAGAGAGCAACTCACTTGACCTTCTATTTCTCATCATGCCCAGGGTTACTATGTCCTCAAGAGGAAAGCAAAGCATTGATTCTGTCTTTTGGACAAATTCTCAAAAAGCAGTCTCACACTAGAAAACTCTATAAAACCCCGTTGCTAGGGAACCCTATGGGCTTTTTTTGGTTGTTTTGTTTTTAAGCTTCATTTCCTTCCTAATTTCTCCTTCTTGATCCTTTTAATCACAGTACAATCTACAATTATCAGAGTGGTGCAGATGAGTGCTCTCCATTTACAGAAGAAAACCGTAACTCAAAACCATTTCTGAGATTTCCAATCCTCTGTCACACTGCCCCCTTACTCAGAGAACTCAGGGTGTCAAGCGAGCTTTAGCTGAACTCCAGATAAAGCAGTAATATCCAGCTCAGAGAATAAGCACTGGGTAAAAGGGAAGATGTAAAACCTGAGACAATAGAAAAAGATTTTATCAATATAACAATATCTAAGTACAGCATTGAGTTACAGTGTATGGGAGCAAAGTCAGGAACACATCCACCTACTAAAAATTAAGAATCTAACCTAAATGAAAAGCTGCCACAAAACATCCTGCTATTTCTTCATTGCTACAGTGACCTCAAATAGTCTCCAGGCAACTACAACTGATGCAGTTTGACCCATATTTTCTATTAAACCTCCTCAAGGTACAGATGACCATATGTAGAAACACACATGGGACTAATTTCTTTCTTTTATTCTCAGTTATCTTTGATACTGACCTTAACCAGATTCTCACCCAGCATTTCTTCTAAGTCATGTAATCCTCATCTAAGATCTCAACTTCAATAGCATCCATTTCCAGTTTGGTTAAAATCTGTGTCCAACAAATCTCAAACTGGTTGCCAAGAAAATAAAAAACACATTTCTTAAAGGTTGTTTGTATGCTCCTCAGACCTGCTGCTCATGGCATCAGGCCAGAAACTGCTGGTACTGAAACTTAAGATCAGACTTTCCAGTTCAAAGTGCCAAATGTCATCATAATTTTCTTAAAGTGTCCTTGTAATGATGAAGAAGTTATATTATTCTTTCTGTAGTTTACTACTGTGTAAACAATAGGTTGCATCTGGGACGACATTTTTACATTAAAAAATATTTTTATATTAAAAAATGGCTGGTTAGCCATTTTAACAGAAATGACTGTGCCAGGGGAATTCTTTATCAAAACGAGTGCTAAAAGTTGAACTTGAAAGCAGCTTTGACTAATGGGGGCATCTCTCAGAGTAGCAAAGAGACACGCTTTCAGCTCTTCTTAAAGGCTCACACATTGCCACAAATTTAATAAGAACAGATCAAAGAACTCTCAACAAGCCATTGAATTTCAGACCTCCTTGAAGCTCCTGAGAGCAAGGATACACCTACAGAATTGAAGTGTTAAGGATTTAGACTCATCTCCACCAAACAGTAATTTGAGCAAAACCAAAAGATAATTTTGCATTGTGCCCATTTGTCTCAATGAAGTCACAAGAAAAAGGAAAGTACGAGATAAAAAACTTCAAGGAGGAGACACCTTTTGTGAAATAGAGCATATAATCAGTGAAAGAAACCTAAAAGCAGCAACACTGAATTGGTTTTTCTCTTGGCCACAGCTACACAGGATTAATAGCTTCAAAAATCCAAATTAAGACTAACCCTGTAATTATGGTACATTACCTTCCCGTTCTGGAGAAACACTACCAGTTTACTTTGGCACTCCTAAGGAGCAGGAATCCAAACCTTTGTCTAGCCAGAGTGCGTTCAGAGTGCTAAACAAGGCATCAGGTGGTACTGTGGCCAAAATAAATGGATGGGTTTCTCTTGGAGTTCCTAACTTAAGCAGACAGATACTCTCTATTACTCCCTACACTTTCTCATCCTCATGCAGGCCATGCTAGAACAGCCAAGCCGGGAAGCTCTAGCAAGGCAGACAGTGTTGTTTTTAAAGGTACAACAGACATAGGCATCATGGATATTTTTAACAGTTTTTTAAATCTTAAGAATGCTGAAAAACTGTTCTTCAAACATACCAGAATTCCCATTAAAGAAGTGTCTTTACAGCTCTTGAGGATAATTAGTTTTGTACCTTGGTAACAAGCATTATGAACATACACCAGAGAAATGCCCAGCATTTCCCTGGTCTTTAAGAAGTAATAATGTAATTCCAACTCATCTATTCTTAAAAGGCACTATATTGGCAATTTATAAGCCTCTAAATTTACAGACAACAGACAATGGAAACTCACTCTACATGGTAATTATGCTTCAGAGTTTCAATGCCTTTGTTCAGTCTGAAACGTCCCAGGCTAAATGCCCAAGACCTTATGGAAAATTAGGATTTGTACTTCAACTTCATGGTTAGACATGGCATGATATAGAACCTCAAGACCACAAAAATATTATGTACATCATTGTACAACATCAGTGATGCTTCAGGGAAATGTTCATCTCTCTCCAGTTTTCTGACCCCTCTGTTCAGTTCACAAGAACATTTGCTTCACAATGCATCCAGATACTCATCTCTAAAATGATCACAGCTTTCACCAATATTTTCCTGCATTTCTCTGAACTCAGTTTCTGAGTTTCTTTCTGTATTTGGTACCTTTCCTAACTGCAAAATGCAGGCAACATTCAGTCACAGAACAGAGCTCCAGATTAAATACTAGTACCAGATTTTTGTTCTTATACAGGAGAGAAGAAACAAATCACAGTTTATTTTATCTGTAGTATGTAATTTAAAATTAGGTAAGGGCCAGAAAATTGCCTGGTAGAAGCACAAACCCTATTTCCTTTAGACTTGGATTTTTCTTCAGTTTCCACAACTACAATCAAATACAGAGAAATGTAAAGAGGAGACATAATCAAGTTCCAATTTTTATAGAAATGACAGGCAACCTGACACTTGTGTATCGTGAGCTGAAATAAAACTTTAAAAAATCAGCCATCTATAATGGCTACCTCTAATGTTTGGCTTGGGGTTTGTTCCTCTCTCCTGCAAAATGGCAAAAGCTTCAGATTTGCAGTAACATTTGATAAAGGATGAACTTGAAGCCAGATTATCTGTGCAAACATATGTTTTCATTGTTTCCTCATATTATTTCTAAATTAGCCTGTACTCTCAGAAGTCAAAGCTACTATATTTGTATGAAACAAAATCCAAATCCTAACAGCACATCCTGTATTAGAAATTTTTGTCCGTAGTACTCAATCTTTCAGCCTGATCTCCTCAGTGTGAGATCAAAATAGGAGGAGACAAAAGGCAAGAATTTCCACAATTTTCTGACACCCAGAACTGTTAAGAGCCACTTTAGTCCCTGCACAAGGCTAAAGACCCCATCTGTTTTAAGATGCCATCTGTTTTTCTGTATTTAATCAACCACAGATGACCCTTAGTTCTTTCTTTCCTTCAAGGGAAGACTTTACTCCTCTGAAGATCCTGGAGATACTGAGCAACCAAAAGATCTCCCTGCCTGGAAGGAAATTTTCTGCTGGCCAGCAGTGTGGGTTGTTTGCTCAGTTTGGGGTTGAGTTTTCTTTGGCAGGCAGGGGACTTTGGGGGGGGGTTATATTTATTTATTTATTAAATGCAGACTTATTTGTACCAAGGGCAAAGGTTACACAAATTATTTCATCAGCAGTGAAACCATTGTAAATTATCACCAATATCAGCAGATAGTTCTTTGTACAAAATTGTCCTTGTGTCCTTCCAAGGGTTACCACATTGGCACAATATGGCAATTTTTAACTGCTATAAACAAGAATAGGTAGATTTGTGGATTTTTCCATGAACATATATGGCATATACATGTGCAAAACAAATCCAAATTGTCTGGGTAGCTTTTCTTTGGAGTAGGGGGAGGAACCTTTGCTTGGCTTGATTTTGACAATTTTAAAGCCTGATCACAGATTGTGTTTCAGGAAGGGCTCATATTTGAATCATTGTAAGCAAGAAGATAGCAACCTTTGTGAGGATAGAATGAGCGACCAGCATTAATCAGATCTGTTGTGGTCAGAGCAATCCCATCTAAACAAAGTTTTTTCCCCTCAGTTTCACAGCTCACACACTCACACATATGTTGTTGAGCAAAGATAAACTATTACTGTAGCAAGACACTGATGACAGCACTGTCATACATTTTCTGTACTAATAAAAGTCACCAATAGACACCAGATAATATGAAAACATGAGAACTGTATTTTGGATATTTGGGTTTCACCAGAGATACATCTTAACAGCTGGTGACTTGAATTACACATAGATACATGAAACACATGTTCACCAATCTTGTAATAACATGGTTAAGATCACAGACAGAGGTACAAAAACTGGATTTTCTGTGGATTTTTATTCAATGGTTTGTGAGCCCTTTAAAAATGTGCTGTCAAGGTCCAGAAGTCAACAACAAGGAGATCTGGAAGTTTTACACAAGACCAATTTGCACTGTCAGGAATGCCTGGTATACTACTACATGAAATCAATGAGCAAATCATTCTTTCCACAGCTTGTGGGAACCAGCTCGCACAGAGGCCAGGCACAAGTCTTAGCTAAACACAGTGCAGAGCTCTGAAAATGTTTAGTTACAAGTTTTTATATAAATCAAGTTACATACTGAAACTACCCATATGCCAGCCTACAGTCTTCCACTTGGTTTAACAGAAAATTTCCATTTGGATTAACAGACAATGATTTTGTATTCCATCAGAAATACAGTGTATCTGACAATTTCTCCCTTTAGGAGTTAGATGTTTGACCAGAACTTTATTAAAAATAATCATCCTTCAGGAGCACTGGAAAAAGAGGGTGCAGGAGAGTCTGAACATGATTAGCCCCTTCCCTGTGCCATTTGCTTTGCCACTTGTGCTAGCAATGAGTTCCCTATACTGTTGCAGAGCTAAGTGCACAAAACTGCTATCATCTCCCAAACAGCAAAGATGTTACCTTTTCTTACAAAATACCACTTAAATGCAGCCTGCAGTGCTGGTTACAGAAAGTAGTAGCTCTGGAAGAAAACAATTTTGTGTTTGAATTGTAAATGCCACAGGAAAGCTCCACTGGGAAAAGATGCTGTATTACCTATTACAGGAGGGATGCTTTCTGTCCTAGAGTGGTGGTAGGGAAATGGAGCAGAGGTCTGTTCCCAAATGAAGGAAATTGCTCTGTTGGAAAAATGAGCCTGTCAACAGTGACTCAAAAAGGAAGTGGCAGCGTCTCCCACTCCAACACCACTTCTTACCACCCACAAGTGATAATAGAGGGGTGCAGACAGTATGGCAAAACTAATCGCTACATTTTTAAGAGCTTTTAAAGACCTGATCTTCCAGCAACCAGTCAGGCCAAGAGGCATAAATCCTAGAAGAGATCTGTTTGTATTTAGTTTTGCTCTGGAAACTACTCTCTGCTTTTAACAGAGTATGGGCATTCTCATGAAAATCCTCTGGACTTCACAGATCATGTTGGATCAAGCTGGTGTTACAGACAACATTAAATAACATGGCATCAGGAATTTATAACATCAACTGCAATAAAGTCACAGGAAAAACCCTGCTAAATAGCTTATCATCAGCCACAACTACAAGTCCAAGCAGGGCAGCTGAGCTAGACTCAGTGTGGACTTAGTGCAAACCACTTATTTATTCATCCATAAAGATTTGCACAAGATTTTTTTTTTTTTTCCAGTGGTAAGGACCAGTAGTGTCACTTCAACTACTCAGAAGACATACAAGGTCTTCTGGGCTGTAAATGAAACACCAGTGCTGAAGCCAGGCTTATCTTAGATCCTGTTGCAGGAATATTTCCCCCACCTTCTCATTAATGAAAGTATAACACAATCAGTGTACTCTCTAGATGTATCACTTCTATCTTAAAAATAAAATAAGGCTCCCAGGAGATAGTTCTCCCCTGTTTGTCTACTGACTGGGTTGTAACTGATGGCAAGCATAATACTGATCCTCAGCTTCTCTTTCCTTCTCTATTTACAGTAACCAACCTCCAGTCAAATACCGTGCTACCACTCAGAAGAGTGTTCGCTCACATCCTCAATGTCAGGTGAGGCTCTTCAGGGCATGGATATACTGGAGTGAGGCCAATAGATCACTACAAACAGGAGGGGCTTGGAGCATCAGCTACATAAGGAGAGGCTAGGAAAAGCTGGGCTTGTTCAGCTCGGAGAAAAGAAGGTTCAGGGGAATCAGTGTGTATATAAAAACAGGGCAGGAGGACAGCACTGTGAGTAAGGAGGGAGCCAGACACCTCTCGGTGTTGCCCAGTGACTGGACAAGACGGCCATAAACTGAAATACAGGAAGTTTTGTATTAAACAAGAAACAGTAAAAAGGCCCTAAGAGTGACAGCAGACTGGAACAGGTTGTCCTATAGGGCTGTGGAATACTCATCCTTGAAAACTGACAATACTCAACTGGACACAGACCTGAAAAAACTTCTAACTGACCTTGCTTGGAAGGAGAAGGTGGGACGAGGTGGTCTCCAGAGCTGCCTTCCAGCCTCAGCTGTTTTGTGATCCGTTGTAATCAGTGGGGAGTTACAACTCCCATGCTTTAAGCCAACTTCACCTTTAGCATCAGGAGCCAGAGCTCCCAGGTTGAACGACTATGTCTTTTTCCATCCTTGCCTTTAACAGCACAGAGACAAACTACTTTCTTTAGAATCCATTCTGCACTCCCACTTTACACAGTCAGATTTTCCTAATTAATGTTGCAGGTCTATGATTTTGGGATTTTATGTTTTCTTCCAGAAGAATAACTGATTCTCCATAATATCTTGTTTCCAAGAAACAGAGAAGCACATCATGGTCTCAGAAGCAGATTGAGAATAGATTTCTGTAAATTACTGAGTTTCTTAATGCTCCATTTGTAATACCTTATATAAAATAGCCAACAAGGTAATCTGCATCATTGGAAACACCTTGCCCACAACAGTAATTTTCAGCTTTTAATCCAGGAGCAATCCAGAGATTGCTGAAAACTTCTGTGAAACTGCTGGGTGGGATCAACCAGCTCTTCCAGAGAAAAAAGTTGGACTAATAATATTTTTCTTGCTACTGTCTTTTTCACATGGCCCTAATTTCCATTTGTCTTCTCTCATTTACTCCACTTCTGCGAAGAGAAAACACAAGCTACCTTGTTTTCAGATGTTAGACAACTTCTGGAGACTAAGAATAATTATTGATTATTCTTATGCCCTAAATATATATCCAAGATAAAAGTGTCTCCTGGGCTGCAAAAAACCAAGATGATTAGACTCTCTTTAAAAAACCCCAAAAGATAAAAGAAATACAAACCAAAAAAAAACCAAACAATGGAGGAGTAATAGGATAGATTTCTGGAATTTATTAGGACCCTGTACACCTAAGGCAAAAGAGAGTTATTACAGAATTGTTTGCCATCTCCTCACAGAAAACCTCCTCAGTTCCTTCTCTGTATCCTAACTCCAGGGAGAGCTGGCTCCCCCCAGACAGACCCTGATTCCTGCTCACTTGCATCTAACATCTTCTAGTTATTTGCAACTGCATCTGTTCATTCTAGTTCACTGGAAAAAATTCTATTTTTCCAGCATGAAACTCTGCAAGGCAGAGGTATTATTAAGTCTGAATTAAGGCTCTGATGCACTTAGCCAAGATACGTACATAAACTACAGAGAGAACAGGAATAATATTTTCTATGACATCTGCTGACTGCCCTCAGCAGTCAGCTCATGATAAGCACTCATCACAAACATGTTTACCTTCCTCCTGCAAACGTTTACCCATTCTGTATTTCTGCTCTACTGCTTTCTGATGGAAAACCACCACCTCTAAGCAAGTTGTTGCTCACCAGCTTGCAAGGATATACCTGGAAATCTTCAACTTGTTTACATCCTGATGTTGCATGACCTCCACAACTCTACCTGAGTTTTAGACACATTACCTTTACAAATGAGGAGATTTTTGAAGAGCTGTTCATTGTTGCATACTAAGCCATGATATCTTTTGTGCCATTTGAAATACTTGATCAAAAGAAGACTTTAAGAAAATACTTAGGAAGACCATTCACATAGTTATACTTTGTCTGGCCATGATGAAAAGAAAGGTGAGATGACCCTTTCAAAAAAATTCTGACTTGAGACATCCAGACACAGTCCACCACACCCGCAAGTCTCCTAATATATCCAGGTATTCAGAGCAATATATTTCAGTGAAAATGTTCTTAGGAGGAAAGCAGCAAGAGTTTATATCACTCATTCTCATTCTATTAGTGCACTTTGCTTCAAACACGCTGTCCCTTACCCCTTCAAAACTTTGTACCAGTATGCAGTTGGCATTTTCCTCCTCCAACCTGTGAAATCTTTATATATTTGCCACCTCAGGATTTGACTAACTTGGCTGTATGTTAGGTCAGAGCTTTTAAAAAGTGAGCTGCTTGTAGTCTGCACAGAACTTACTCATGCTTTCCAATTCAGTGACACTTCTTCCTGATGTTCCAAGATTTATATTCCAGCCTGCCAGCTTCACTAAGCAGTTCATGTTTTGTTTCAAAGAGGGCACCACAACACAAAAAGCAATAGAATAAAATCATGCCATTGAAAAGGTCACAGAGGGTCTCTGGGCTCCAACACTTCCTGTTATGCTTATAGAGGAGTTACCCTTTTCCTGCAAGAAGCAGTTGAGCCATGTCTCCTCACCTCCCGAGTCACTCAAATTCATCTGCCAGCTCCCACATGCTCTTGCAGAGCCCAGAATAGACAACCTCCTCCATTCCCAGGAGTTTCCTCTGAACTGGTTGCTGTTTGCATTTAGTGGAGGACCATTTTTATTGCTGGTTCATTAAAAGTGCTTTTGCTCTCCTTTAACTATGGCCAATTTCGAAAAAATGATGACATTTGTCCCAAGCAGGAGCTCGTGTAAAGTGTTGCAAGTTCTTGGCCCTGGACTGGGCAGATATTTGTCTTCAAGTCTTCAGAGCAATCCAAGCCCCCTTCCAGGACTTTTCTGTACTTCTCTATAACAACACTTTTTGGTCTTCTTAACTTTGTCTCTACAGATTTAATTTGTACAGCCTGTCTTCTTGCAATATTTCTCCTACAGAAATACGTTTCTTAAAGCAATTAATAGTAAACAATTCTGAATTGTTTTCTTTTTCCTGCTTCTTTGTCTTCGCTACCCCCCCACGAAGATTTGTTGTAATAATTTCCTATATTTCCTTTCTCATGTGACACTGTACAAATCTAAGTGACATCCAGACAAATATAGTTTCATTCAAACATAAAAAGAAGTGCCAGTTTTTTCTGAAACAACCTCATTTTGGTAATGCAGATCATGTTTTTACCCCAATTTCCCATTTGTGTGTCATCCTGCTCTCATATCCCCCAAATCCACCTCAGCTGCACAAACCCACCACCAACTCATCTCCCATTGTGGCAGCAGCAGTGATGAGTTACTGACATTACTCACACACATATGCAGACTACATGTATCTGCCACATCAATCAACAAGCATTGTAAGTATTAAAATAACTGTCTTGTAAGTTGAAATTTATAGAATGAGGGCTGCATATCATCCTTTTACCCACTTTCCAAGCTCTCCCACACTCTTATCCAGGAAAAGTCAGCATTTTTTCAAATTGAGCTGTTTGTTTATTGCCAAGTTAAACATTAATCATTAACACTTCATTAACACTTCTGTTTACCATCTAGACAGAAGGCGGTTTCAAATCATGCCCAAGGGAAATTAGATATCTAAAATTTCTAAAAATCAGGAAGTTTGTTTTAGCATCTAAATTAAGCTTTAGGTCACAAGAAAAATCTTGGCCAGGGAGAAGGAGATCTGAATTTACATGAGAATTTCAGAGAACATCTGGCTATGTCGGGAAATACGTATCCCTCCCTTAACAGGACCACCCTGCTGCTAACACTCCATCTAGTGGGAAATTTTTTGTTTGAAAGATGTCTTCAACACCTCCCTAATAGCTGAATGATACAGAGAGGGAGAAAGAGAAACAAGTATCTCAGAGCTGGCAGTGCAAATGGAATAGTGCAGTTATCCTTTATGAAACCCAAGTATGGGCATCAGTTTTACTAGGCTAAAAGTCAGGAACATGAAAGTAGATTTTCTCTTGCATTTCTCTCTAGAACTAAGGGTGATCTGGAACCAAGCGGCAGGAATGTCATCCCACTTCCACAGCTGCAGCAACACCCCAAAGCAGGGCCATTTGTGCAGCACACTCCAATACACTGGTAAGGGCGTTCAGAAGGTATGCAGGGAAGAGGAAGAGAGGAATGTGAGTTGAGAGGCTGTAGTGCACAGGAAGGCTCCATTTCCCTGCAAACAGCCTCAGGAAAATTGTTGGGAGTATGAGTAGTAGGGTCAGAGGCCAAACTGAACAATCTTCCTGCAAGATCTGACCAGCTACCACTGAGACCTCTCAGGCACAATTCTAAAGATTTTTTTTTGTGTTGTTGTTGTTTCTTTTGCCCTCCCCAAACCGGGATCATGTTGCAAGTGTATTTTCATTTGGCCTGTAACAGTCTTAGTTACCTGCCTTCCTTTTCCTCATGGCCAAGGTTATCGTTCTAAGTCTTCTTAGCCTCCACAAATTCTTATTGTTCCTTTGCATCTTGGCCTCTAAAACAGTACAGCCTTTGATGATCAGCCCTAAAGTTTAGGGAAGAAGGGATGTAATCCTGTTTCTGAAGCAATCCTGAAGAGGGAGAGATAAAGCCCTTCATCTGAAGAATATTTTGGCTTTCACTTTTGCCTATAATATCAATACTTTCTTCCCAGTATCCCCCATCAAACATTAATAACTCAGCAGTGAAAAAACCACAACAGAACATCACTGAACAAGAAGTTGGTTGGATTCAAAATTCCTGCAGATTTCATCAGCAGAGATAAGGTTGAGAAATCATTGCTGGAGCACAGATTGTTTGAGCTGCAACTCAGAAAAGGATGATTTTAAAATGTTTACACTCACAGGAATATTTGGATTGTAACTCGGTGGGGTGGGATTGTTTCCTACATCTTTATTCCCAGTGAAGGACTCCTGCTGCAGAGCTGGAGTCGGTTTCACTGTAATGACTCACACAATGAAGACAAGCATGACACCTTAGAGAACTAGTTTTGCCTTCTTCCCCCAAACTTTCTCATCCACTGCCTTACTGCATGACTCACTTAACATCAAGTACAAATATAATAAGAAAAAATAGTTGTAATTCATAGCTGCCTTTAACACCAAAAGGAAGTGGGAAAATCTGGATTGGAAATTAGGTTATTTACATAATTATACAGAAATTGAGCACAAATTTCTGTGTTTGTGACATTTGCAAGAATCTGACCTGTGAAAACAAGTTCAATTCCAGCTCAGGCATGAAAACAGTTGTTGCATGAAAACACGTTTTATTCATGGAGAAAAGCACCAGTACTGTATTCTTTCCATGTTCAGTTTTTCAGAGCTTAATCAGCACTCTTTGCTCTTAAGGAAGTGGTAACAAGCACTGTATTGAGCGAAGCCAAATCTTTAGGCCCACTGATGATTGATTTGCGAATCTTGCCATTTATACCAGCTGGTGGGATCGTGAGTCAGCCTGTCAAGAGGCAAAGGACAGGGTCTTCACAGGCAGATCTGTCTCTACAGCACAACATGGAAGGACTCAAAAGAGGGGAGTAACAGCACAAGGGCTCAGCACACGCTGTTCACTTGGACTATTTCCTGCAGCCTGCTCAGACCAAGGTGGAGATAGTGCAGCTCTAACTCATTTAAAGCACTTGAGCAGGTCCTGGTAGAAAGGGAGCACTGCAAGTTTTGCAGTATCTGCTATTTGTAATGCCATGCAGGAGCTCAGCACGACTGAGCACCAGAACCTTGAAATCCAACCAAGAACAAGAGGCACTAAAAGAAAACAAATAAAAAGTACAGAAAATGAAAGGCAGTAGTACATATGCATTATGTAAGCTTTACTTGCTTTACACAGTAAAGCAAGCAAAACAAGGCACTGTGAAAAACAAATACCTTTAAATAGCCTGTCAGATTTTGACCTGAAACCCAACCCCACACCTCTCAACTCCTAAAGGGGGAAAAAAAAAATAAAAAAAATATTTAAAAATCAGTCACCTGGTTGTTCTCCAAGACAAATTTGAACTTAAATCATCACTGAGGAACATTCACAACTTGTTTTTTGGGCTGCTATTTCAAGCAAAACTCTGCATATGCAGAGAAGCAACCCTTTACTTTCTTTAGCATCTAATCCTTCTGAGAAAGTTTTCTCTCCCAACAGGAGTTCCTGTAGCTCACAGAAAAGAATGTAAAGTCCGAGCTCAAAAGCACAAGAAGGTGCAGCCACACTTTGTTTAATGATGGGCTATGATGCAAACAAAAGTGGCTTCCAGGAAATGGCTCTTTCAGAGTGCATTTACTATGCTACACACTTCATTTCTCTGTATTATGGAAATATTCTTCAGCTAAGCTACAGAGAAGTGTCTTGTTTGCTTGAATCACTACCAGTGACAACCAGAGTACCTTTGCATTAACGTTCATCCTGTTTTTTCACTACCTACCCTTTTCACACTCTTTCAGCCATTAGGTTTTTTTTTTTTTTAACTTTCCAAGATTAATTCTGTGAAGTGATCAATGACATTTATAATGTTTAAACAAGAAAGGTGCCTTGATGCTTCTTTGTCTGTTTGCAATTTAGCTGCTTCAATGGAAAGTCTACAAGCTGGCTTTTGTTTGCTAATTACCTTAATTTGCAGCTTGGAGAGAAGAAGGGTTTGCATATGGCAGATACACTTTACGCTAAACATGAAAGGAATCACATGGCAGAGCATCAGGCCCTAGGTGAATGATTTCCATGCTCTTTATGAATCAGGGAACAGTCTCAGCCATAAATTACATTTCCAGAACAAGAGAAATTTATGCAAGAGGCTCTATCTGCAAAGGAGAACAGTAGCTCATCGACACTGTCCCCCACTTGCTTGCTTTAGAAAAACAGTTTACACCAGAAATAGTTTCAAAAAAGCAAAGCAAACAATTTATTCCTAACAAACACCCTCTTGTTTTTCCAGTGACTCATGTTACCTGTGCTTCCTCTGCTATTTGATTTCTGTACACTATCATCTAGGAATCTGTGTGGTCTTAAAAAGGCGTTATTTCTGCCAAACCTGCAAAGCCTCAAGTCTCCAGGTAGCTGCTGTTAACGAGCCACATAGTGCCCATACCTCAGTTTTAGCCAATTAACAGTTCCTATTGGTCAATAGAGCAGGAAATTAGATTATTCGTTGATAATAAGAAGGGAATAACTGGACCTTATTGCTAACATAATAACAAGCTGTCTGCTGCTCACCTACCAGATGCTGCTCTGGGATTTTTTTATACTAACAGCTGCTTGTGTTCACAGAGGATGTGCTGAAGAGGTTCACTGTAAGTTAAAGGGGCAGCTTCAACACATCTTAATAGAGGCACGTTTGGTGCTCCAGTCCACCCCAAGGCACAGAGGGAGAGAAAGAGAATGGATGACACTGCTTCCCCACCAACCTGTGGCACTCACCCAGGTGCCCCCCAGAGCTGCAGCCACACACCTCATTCAGCTCCCTGCTCCATGGTGGGCAACCATGCTGCAAGTTGGGAATTTGCTGGCACTAGACCAATGCAGAGACGTGCAGTAATGAGCTACAGCATCAACTGCAGCACAAACCGCTCTCACTATAAGTCAAGGAAAACCTAATTGGAACCAATCTAGCAAACTAAGCATGAAGTGAATGCAGAGCTGTTCCATCAGAAGAAACCCCACTGAAATTTGGTAAATTTATTTTTTCCACTTTTTTTTTAAGGATATAACCATGAAGTGCTAACATGACCGTGTCACAGATAGTGAAGAGAGAGGCAGTAGAGTTCAGAGTATGAGACCTCCAAACACAACAGGAAGACAGGATTACACTAGTGCCTCATTGAAGGTACCAATATTTCTATTTCAGTACCTCAGAGAAGGGAAAATAATCATTACTGGTTTTATTTCACCTTCCTTAAAGCAGTCAATAATTTACCTTTAGGATAAGAAGCTAATAATAATAATAATAATAATAATAGGATGAAGATTGAAAGCATATGCTGGTTTTGAACACACATGTTATTCAAAACCCACCTGATAACTGCCTGTTGGCCCACAGGCAACACATAGTTGTCTTACTAGGTTGTCTTACATAGTTGTCTTGTAGACCTTACTAGGTCTACAGGAATCTTCCCTTCTCTCTGCTTTCCCAGTTCCTGAAAAAGCCCCTAAAAGATATCACCGAGGAGCTGGTGTACATTATATTTGATCTCTTTCCCTGTCGTGAGCACAAACCCAGGCAGTGCCACTCACCGAGCCATCACTTAGTTCAGTCTCCTCTGCCACCCGGTGGCTTCCTGCCCGTCCTGCAGCCTTGGCCACACGGCTTCTCCGCAGTTCAAGTCTACAAAGTAAATGTATTTACTCTAGACACCAAGTTCAACTCCGCGACAGCAGAAAGCCAAAGCCTGGGATTCTCAGCGCAATTGAAACAAAGCCAAAAACACTTTTGGGGGTTTTATGATGTTCTTTCACCCAAAACAGAGACTCAAAAACTGTCAAATTCCAGTGAAAACTCATCTCAGAATCAATATGAAAAGTCTAATTAAAGTCTTAGGGAATAAGAATAGCCTTCAGCACAAGCCCCAAGACCATCATGTCCCTCCCTCCCTCCCTCCCTTCACAAGTTTTAATCCTGAAGGAAGCAAAGCAAGGACTTAAACTCTTTTTTTCCCAGTGTTGCAAGAGTCTCAAGCTACAGAAATGTTGAACACTTAGGTTTGGTGTCGGTATTGTTTTGGGGTTTTTTGTGGTTTGTTTGCTTTATTGGGTTTGATTTGAGTTTTTTCCCCATCAAAAGCATTAGAAGGTGTTACTTGCATCCAGAAGTGACTTGAAGTCAATCACATTTTTGAGTTTTTGCTTACCTACCAGAAAATTCCCAAACAGAAATTGAAGCATCACCTTTGTCTCAGATTTAACTTATAATGAATTTTTACCATCTTAAATAAGGCTACACAGATACACACCATATTAATTTTGTTTTAATTTTATTTGGTTTTATTCTCTCTGGCCTCTCTCAGATCACAGCAGAGAATGCCTCTAAAGTCAGTAAAGTGCTTTTGCAAGTAGAAAAACTCCCACTGTAAGTAACCAATTGTTAGGACCATCTGCACTGATGACCTTGACTTATGTAGCTTGTTTGGAAAGCATTCCTTGTGGCACAAAACAATAATCTGGCCTTTACATTTAGTGTATATGTTCAGTGAGTTGTAAACTCAGCCTTTAAAGACTGCTTTTTGATTTCCATCCCTTTCTAGCCCCCCACTCCAAATAAATCCTGAAATGCTATCAAGAAAACCTTGTATAGTTGACCTTTCACATTGTATTCTGACTCTCTTGTGCTAACGAAGTAGCTGCATTCGTACAGATATAAACACAGTTTAATAGACCTCCAGGGCCCTTGAAAATGGAAGTGGGGAAAAAGGCTCCACTCTAAATTAGCATGTTGTGAATTGCCAGTAAAATTAAAATACATATGTAGTGCTGAAAATTAACTTCCTGCTTCACAGATGAAGAGTCAATCTACCTAAAAACTAATGAGTAGCAAAGAGACAGGGGGCCAGCAATTTTGTTGAGCAAAAGCTACGTTGGCTCTTAAATCTGCAAGTAATATGAGGTGCTGCAATTCACAAATAATGAGGGAGAGAAGAAGAGCTGGCGCATGAAGTCATCTGCCACCATCTAATCCATATATGCATGAACTCTGAAGTTGGAAAGAAGTTTCACTACATATTGGTGAATTTTGTATCTGTATGTATAACAGCTGCTTTTCTACTGCAAACTGGGTTTTCTGAAGAAACCACTGGGGGAAGAAAAAAAAAGTCATCTCAGGTGCTCTACAATTTTCATGTGGCTTTGAAAGCCTGTATTTTCAAGGCAGATCTGTGTTTCAGTTGTTAACAAGTTAGATGTGCAAACAGGCCAAGGTCCAACAGAAGAAATTTAGGTAGCACAAAGTAGCTCTCATATACATGTCAATGCCATGCCTCTTTCAGAAGGTACAAGATACTGGCACTTGCTTCAGGAGCAAGAACACTAAAGGCCAAGAATATAGCTACCATTGTGCTCAAGACACACACTGTTTAGGGCAGTGCTGTTTTAAGAAAACTACATTCTTGAACTTATGCAAGCACCAGAAAATTTAAATCTCTGATGTAGAACTAGGATGTATTAGGGACTTTATGAAGGCAACGCACTTAGTGATAACGCTGTGTGTTTCAGGAGGCCTCAGTCTCTTCACCAAAATAAGTTTAAATAAAACTAAAATGAAATAAAGTTAGATTAATTGCTTCTGCCGTTACATTGGGCCTTTACCTAACCTTGCTCTACACTGGGATGAATACAGTAAAGCCAAGCTATTCATCCAAAGTCTAATCAAATCAAACCTACAGCTTGTGATTTCTCTTACAGTGAGAATGGGTTTGTTTCTGTGAACATTTTCATGGCCACTGAACTAAAAACAGATTTGTCAGTAACAGAAACATTTTTGCAATAGGCCCCACTCTTTGATGGGGTCACCTTCTCATGGTGAGCAAATATAGCTTTATGTTACCCTTGATTAGCATTTACCTTCCCAGTGACAGGAGACCTTTCTAACATCTTCAACAACCTCCCCACTTATCAGGCTGTGCCAGGGCTCCATAGTCATGTCCCTATCTTCTCCAGGCCTTGCCAGTGACACACAGTGAGGATCTTTGCAGACTAGCAAGGATAATTCTCCCAGACATCTATGTTTTCTAATTCTAAAAAGGCTTTATATGCAAAACCAGAAATCAAGTACACTCATTTAGACCACACAGAGCAATTTGTTTATCATCTATAACATGTTAAAAGTAGTTCCTATAGAGACTGCATTGGCTAAAGTCTATACATATTGTTCGGTTAAAACACAATTTCCCCGACTTCTACCCTGATGTGATCATTTGTTTTCAGCCTTTGTTGCTCTTACAGCCTGAGTCAGTAAGACTAACACTTAAGCTTTGCCTCACCTGCTAACACCTCTATTCCCTCTTCACGATAAACACAGATGTAACATACCATTGCCTCTGAATCCTCCCCATTCCTTAAATTTCACTCTATATTTCAACCTTCCATCCCCATCACAAAGTCCAAACTAAGTTAGTTCTCCACTCAGCTTCCAAATAACTGTATCCTTCCCTGAAATAACACTAACAAAAAACAACCAAATGAAAAAATCCAACTACATACTGACTTGTTTTTGTAAACTTCATATTACCTGGGCCTTGGAATCCCTTCCACTGGCTTCCTTGTCCCCCCATTTTCAAATTCCCAGTTCCCATTGATTTTATACATTCATACATTGATTTTATTTATTTTCTTTTTAATATTGATTGAACTACTTATATCTCCCCAAGGTCCATTGAGATGATGCAAGTGGAAACCTACTCTGAAATTCTGTGTCATTCTGGACAGGGCCAAGCCACTAGAAAACAGGTATTTTTACTGACTGTAATTCTTCTTGAATAGCTGAAGAACCATCTTTGAAGCCCCTGGAAACCATCTGAATGAGACTCAGTGACCTAGTCTCTGGTCTCAGCCCCGTTCCCAAAGTATTTAAGTGGCACATACTGCATTTTGCCATGCCTTGCTCTTCCCTCTCAATTCTCAGCTGTGACGTATAAGCAGGTACAAGGTGTCTTTCTTCTCCTCTGAAGGCTGCAGATATAATCAGCATCATCTCACCTTCTTCCAGTCAACTGAAGATTGTGCCTTATACCCAATTTTAGGGGCACTATTTTTTAGGCACTATTCACAAAGTGACCTTCATTTTCTCCATTCCCACCTGTTCAACTCCTTGAACAGCTAAGCCAAAGCTGCTTTAGGATCTGTGACTACAGCTCCTAAGCAAGTGCATGCTTAGGTGACAGGAAAAAAATTAAATCAATCCTGAAGTAAAAAGAAACACCCCATTAACGAAATTGTCAGGCAAGTAAGGAGTCTCTGTCTCATAATTACTGCTTTAGCCCCTTTTGTTGTGAACAGGGGAGCACAGAACCATTCCCAGGAAAAGAATTGATGCAAGGAAACTTGTTTCAGGTTTCAGAAAAGCTAAACTTCAGAAAAGCTGCACTGCATTTCTTTCAACTAGATCAATGAGCAGATTTTAATTGTCAGGTTTGTTTACATAAGACTGTACAAGCTGTCAAGACCCATCAGCACTGGATGGAAAGCAACTAGCCACCCACTCAGCTCCGCGTTGCTGACGTACTTGGCATTACTTCCTCTACCAATGCCTGACAGCCCAAGAGGCAGGAGCCCTTTCCCCCCGCTACATGCAAGATGTAGCTCAGAAAATGAAAATATAATCTCAGAACTAAGCACTAGCAAGTTTTATCTCAACAGTTTCATGTTTTTGCTTGTGAGGACCATTTTGACTGTTAGTGTAGAAAATTAAAACAGTCCACATTGCCTTTATTTTCAAATTGTGGAGCTTTATTCATTACTGTTGACAGTGCTTGTTTTTAAACTCATATGATTGGTGTAACATTAAGTCCAAGATAAATCACTCACTTTCAGCAAAGGCTTCTGGGCACATGGCTGAGGTATTTCAACACTGAAGGGAGGCAGCTTGCAGTGTCCATGGAAAATATGTGTAGAGGAACAAGACAAAGAAGATCTTCCAATACTACATTAGATACTCTGCAGCTCCAAAAGAAAGTTCTTCCCCCAGATACAATTGCTTTATTTCAGCTGAATCACAAGAGATGATCTTGAGTTTGTTATAAGCCCCCTCTCTCTAGTGCACTACTGACAAGTGATGAATTAGACTGAGCAAAACAAGCTCTTCCCTGAAAATGGGTCCAGCAATCTAGAAATACAGTAATTAATTGTGTCAAAGGCAACAGACAGCAAAGACTTGTTAAGTCACCAGGATTGGAGCCGGCAGTAACAAAGCACACGTTCAGCTCATGGCCAGAGGAACCCTCTCTCCACACAACAGTGTGCACAGTTCTGCACAGGAGAGACGGGGACAGAGTCCAGCCTCTTTCTTCTCCTTCCCAGGTGCTAGAGTGAGAGTGAGGAACTCAAATTCCTACCCATTTACCTTACTGCTTTTCCGCTACTCCCTTGAAAACCTCAAGAAATTTAAAGGGGGAGGAAGAAAGAGAGAGTGCAAATAAACCTTTCTTAAATTGAGAAAGGAGGAAAAGGGTAGAAGGAAGCAGTTCACACAGCAAGTGCCACAGCCCTTCTGTTCAAAGCATCTGCCTGTTTACTCCTGACAACCAGTCCAGCTGCATCTCCACATTTTGGGTAAATCCAGAGGATTTTCATTGGTTAAAAGAAAGACCTGTTTATAGGAATGTCTGTAGTCCACATGTGGAAGAAAATAGAAACTGGTAACTTAACAAAAGAAAAGCTTTTAAAAGCACAGAGCAGAAAAAATAAAAGTCACTGTACTCAGTGCCCCTTTAGTGGTGAACACACAATGTGCTATACTCACACATTCACAGGAATATTTTGTTTGTCAAGTAAATCAAGCAAAACTTTTCCAAAGGAGTCCATGAAGGCAGTCAAGCAACAACAACAAAAAAGCTGCATGAATATTAGCTGTATCTCAGGCTCTGAAGCAGAACAAAATAAAGACGAGAAAGCCTTGCAACATCCTTTCACTCTGTTTTGTTACCTACAAGACATGCAGAGAGCACATGGATTGTGCATTGAAAAGCACAACTTGTAGCATGAGTACACAACTGCAGTTCCCATGTGAAAACTGGTGCCTAACTACCACAGCTGCCAGGCCTTCGCAATGCACACCCGGCAAAACAAGTTGAAAATCTAGCTTAAAAAAAAAAAGGCAAAACAAACACAACACCCCAACCCCCC
>VXAY01006257.1:57421-92973 GCA_013399855.1 Oxyruncus cristatus
CCCCCCCAAAAAAAACCCCCAAACCAAACCAAAACCAAAACCAAACCAAACCAAACCAAACCAACAGCAACACCAAAACCCAAAACTTTCCCTCTATCCTAGAGCACATATTGTTAAACTTGCTATAAAATGCATCCAAAAATAAGTAAACAAAACCTGCTGCAAAGAAGTGCAGTCCAGTAATCCAGTGTCAAAAAACCAGAAATGTGCTGTTTTCACTCATACAATTATAGAATTAGTCTTCTATGCACAGGCCTTCTAACAGAATAGCTGTTCTTTTTGGAAATCATAATGCCATTAAGCTCGCATTTAGGAGGGAGCAGTGCTGTCTAGGGGTGCTGCTACATAGTATTAATAAAGAACATTAAAAGGACATCTAGAGCTTTCTGCTGATTATTATTTAAATGATCATGTGCATTTTTCTGGCACTCATAGCATGGCAAGAGATGCATTGTAAACCTTACACTGCTTGAGACTAGTGTGACTTCTCACAGTGACACTGGAAACCTCAAGTGCCAGGTCTACCTGCAGTAATTCTTAAGCAGCTCAGACTGCCCAGCAGCACAACTGCTTGTCAGTATATTGCCATAATTTGGCTGATACATTCTCAGAAAATCAAGCATACAATCTATCAAAATCTATATTATTTCCCTTCAGTTAACTGTCAATATTTTGCACTAAGTAAAATAAACAACCCTCTCAATAATGTGTTATTCCAACTCATAGCTTAGTTTACAAACAAACCTTAGAACTACTACGAAAGAAATACTGCCTGCTCTGCCTACAATCACAGGGCTTTGACAATACCAAGATTAGTCTGGTTTTCTACAGAAGCACAGTGCAGTTTTACTCCTCCAGATGTAATTGTTATGTACTTTGAAAAGCATAACTTGAAATCCTGTTCAGGAATTTCACACTCCAATGTTCAAAAAAACCCCTCAAACAATTATTAATGAATAATAAAAGCAAAAGGAGGGCTTCTAACTTTGTAACTTTTTTTTATTTATGATACCTGCTATTTCAGAAGAAACTACTCCTTTTCCCTTTGTTGGTCTTCTTTTACAATCTTCAGTTTAGTTTCCTTACATTTCTCCAGCTCCATAAACTTGTTTCTGTGTTTCCCTTTCACTGCCTCTTTCTCTGATCCAGGCTCAATAATTGCTCTTTCTTACAAGCAACTGCTTTTCTCTGGAACTATTAAAGGAGAATTTTTGATCTGCTATTGTCCTGGCTCAGTTTGAACAGGAAGGGCAGGTAGAGACACAGCTCTCAATAATTGTAGCTGGCATACAATAATGCATTAAAATATTGGAGTTTATAAAAATCTGAATACAAAGTAACATGGGATTAAATGTATATAAAAGGATCTGTAAGTATAAACTGTCCTTTACTGAATTTTAAATTAGAGCCTTCTAGAAACAAAATGAGAGCAATTTGTAAAATTACTTCAGTGATTTTCTTCATTCGCTTTAGCTCCCCAGCATTTACAGACTCTCCCTTTGAGAAAACAATTTCCATTTTACTGACTTGCAACAGCAACAAAAATAACATTGCTTGTGTATGCAGAATCTCAAACAACTACAAATGGAATAGAAAAGAATTTGATATATATATGACTGCCAACTCGCAAATAGAAACCTCATTAAAAGAAAAAGTACTGGATAAAAACACAGCACAACTGTAGATCATTGGAAAGAACAATTTAATAGGACATTGCATACTGTAAAAAATTAAACTGGCTTTTATCCTCCAGTAATTTCTTGTTTTGCTAAATCAAATTCAAATAGCCCTTAACAACAATTTCTTTAATCTCAATTAGTTATATGGACAGAGAGAAGTGTCTGGACTAGTTAAGCTAGAAGTTATAAAATTTCATGCATTTAGGATAATAGAAACAAAACAAATACTTAAGACTTCACTCCAGTCTTACAAGACCAGAGTTCTTCATCAGAATTTACCAGTCTCCTGAACCCTACCCAGCAGCACCTCAGCTGCCCCAACCAGTCAATGAAGCATTCACTCTTTTCAATCCCCTCTCCCAATTCCCTTTCACAGGAAAAAAAGAAATAAAACTAAGCAGCGAGGCCAGTGTCCAGTTCTGTAATCTGCTGGTTTATGTCTGAAGAGCTATTTCGCTCATCCTGAAAGGGCCCCAGGTCACAGAGGTCTAATCCTCACCAGTCCCACACTTCCCCAGATGAGCAAAGAGAGGTTCTGGACAGGGCTGGTCATGTGCAAGTTCACTGTTTTATGAAAGGGTGCCAAAATGGATCCAGCTATTATTTCACTGTATCACCCAATAGACTTCCTTCCTCTATATCGGGTACTCGAGGGAATGGCTCTTAAAAGATCTTTTCATCTATAAGAAGCTTGTTAGCTTGTGATACTGCAGAGCCCAAATTAATCTCCTTGGATTAAATCAATACTTCAGCCAAGACTGATGCTAAGACATAATGGACAAAGGCTGAAAGGGAAGCACGGGCTGAAAATTCACACAAGAACAGCCAGGATATGAAAGACAGTTGCCTATACCCCAGACCTAATTCCTTTAAATTGAAGATCTGCAGGCACACACTCCCCATACCCTCCTATAATGCTGGAGGCAGTAGACCTATGAAGGAAATAGACTTTCAGTTTTATGAGCAGTAAACTGGTGCATTAGTTGCTAGTAATTATGGACCAGTAACCTTACAATAGCCTGTAAAGTGTCTTGTTTTAACTTGAGCATCCATAGGTTAAAACACAGCAGCTAAGAACCTTCACAACCTGCCTACTGTAACAGTTAAAATACCCAAACCAAAGCACTTTCCTAGTAGGTGTTGTGTTCAGAGAGATCTTGTCTCTGTTTCTCAAACACCAGTTCCATTGTCTCAAAAGGCTGCAGCAACAGCCACTTCTGATTTCTCAGAGAAAACTTTCTCTTCAGCCTCATGAAATTTTACTGAACATAGACACTACATAAGCCTAGGGGAAGCAAGTTATGGGGAAGGCTCCAGGAAGAGATTTTAATCTGCATATATCAACAACCCCTTGTGAAATTCAGATGATCACAGCTCTGGGATGCTGCTTCAGGTCTTTCTAAGGCAGCTCTCACAAGCACATCTCCTGGTAAATGTGCCATTACCCTTAACACTGCCAACCTTTGACAAATCTTCAAAACAGAAATGCCAGACCAGTGGCAAGAATTACTCTACAGAGGTCAAAGTGCAGGCAGCATGTCCAAATAAACTATCTTTGGTTTATTTGAGCAAAATGAAGCACTATCTCTGTAGGTAGGTAGCTTGTGACTGCGGGAAATCCAGAACATTCCTATGTTCTCATACTCAAAGTGGGCTTTCACAAGTTTTACAACAGGCTCTGCAGCCACCTACAGCAGCAGTGCGAGGCAGGAATTCATCAGCTGCAGATGAGGAGCCATTGAAATGAAAGAGAGCCCATAAAATGCATCTAAGACACATCACATACAATTCAGAGTAACACACAGCCTGTTTAATGGATGTGATGCTGCGGCACACAGAGGATAATAACACCAGAAGTGCAAGACCGAACTTAATTAGTCTAACACCTAGCTCTGCGTGTTGAAGAATTCCTTAAGCTAGTTTACAGCTGGATAGCAGTGGTAGCATATGTCACAGAACAGAGTGCGAGATTTTTTAATAATAATATTTTTTAATAATATAGTCATCAGTTGAGTTGCCCTCAAAACTGAGGCATCCAAAACAGCCCATTTTAGTCACCATCAATCAGAAAACTTCTCATTATTGTGTATAACTCACAACATTTTGAGGTAACTGAGAGACTGAGTAGGAGGTTTGTACAGAATGGGGTCTCTGCCATTTTCCTCCAAGGAGATAAGCAGCTGCCCAAGAGGCAGAGCCTGTGCTCCATGGGTAGAGACTAAGGCCAAGTCTCTGAAGGACTGGATTCAGAGCTCACACTTAGAGTCTCAATAAGAGGATCATGGGTAAGCTATGCCTTCACACGGGGGAACAACCTGTTCCACACCTTTCAGAGCTGATTCGCTAACTCTTCTGGTTCAGTTTTCTGTCTGACACATAGAAAACAGAGCTATTTAAAAATGGATGAAGAAGATGGTTTTGCTCTTGAAGGATTAATAGCTTTTATCTTCAAACAGTTCTTCCTCATTCATCCGTTAAGATCAGAAAAAAGAGAAAGAGCAATTTATTTAAAAAGGTGCCTGGCAGGATTGAAACAACAGCATTCTCCTAAAAAATTAGAGGGACTGGCTGCCACTACCTGTCAAAGCTTGCTAACATGGGCTTGCAGCCAATTCTGCAAAGGCATTTAGTTTTCTGTTTGGTGGTACAATCACTTAGAATCTCTTCCCTGCATTCGTTTATGAGCAAAGTGGAAGGAGTCAGCTTATGTACATGTCCATCTTGGCACTTCTGGTTTGGAGAAAGTGCCAGTTGTAGAAAAAATTAAATCTATTCAAGGATATGTTCAGAGTTGATTGTATTTCTGTAGGTTCTGCATTCTGCAATCCTGTGGGATGGCAGTAGCACTCATGCAGACAAAGAAGTGGTTGATAAAGTATTCATGGTATGAGTGGAACAATCTATACCTTGAAGGAAACCATTCTTCACGTGGTAAAGGGGTGAGGAGGGTTCTGTGAATCTCTGTAGTGCTTCAGTGAAGAAGCAGCTGTAGGATATGACAACATGAGGGCAACAACCTTTCCTCAGACAACATTCAAAGTGCTCTTAAGAACTAGTACAATAGGAGATTCAATTACATGACTTTTTTTTAACATTAATGGAGAAGGACTTTGATGGTGGCTTCAAAGAAGATAAGGGGTAAAATGTAAAGTCTTCAAAGCACAAGGTAGCAGAACTATTTAGGGTTATTCATGATAGTGGTTTAATGTTCACGTTTATTCTTAGTAGAGACAGATAGCGATAGCTGTTCACTGTGCATCACTGCTACCCCAACACAGGGATGCAAGGTGCAATCCTCAGCTACCAGGAGAGGGGCTGAAAACCAGAAGGCAATGATTTTTGTATCTTTGTTCCATAGGCCAACAATGGGTATGAATGGCTACATCTTTCTTATAAAAAAATTATCTGAAAACAAAGGAGGCAAATTCAAAGCATCTGACTTCAGAATTTTGGAATAAAAAAGAACCAGTTGTTTTCATCATCCACTTGGAGGCACAAGCAAGGCTGGCTTATGAAGGGGAACCTAATGATGGTCACATTGAGATGACCATGGTGTCACGCATTAGGTACCCAGGATTCTGCTGCTTTAAGTGACATTGCAACACCAACTGAGAACCAGAGCATTGAGCTCCGTTACCTCATGGAGAGACACCTATTCCTTGCTGCACTGTGCCTCCCACAAAGAGAAATGCTTTAAAAGCTGCCAGTATTCCCAATTGCACCAGCTGCTCTTCATGCACAGCAAGCCATCAGCAGCTACCAGTTTGAAAGGAATGGGAAAGCCATTGCCTGCACCCTGGAGCCTTGATACTGCCAGATTTAAGTTTTGGCACAGATAGAACTAAAGTGCCATGATCAGCTGAAGCTGGAATAAAGTAGAACTGCAGAACTCACAGCATGGAGGAGTATTTCAAGGAGCATCTTCATCACTTGTTTGTGCAACAAACATAGTTACAGTGGTATTTAGTTGACAGGCTGAGGGTGGAAAATGATCAATATCTATGTTTGCAGGAAGAGTCAAAATAAATATTTTTTACTTCCCATTTTCCCTCCCCGTAAACTCTTCTGTTATACTTCACTTTTCTGAAAAACTGTTCTTTTCTGATAATGCTCCAAACAGGCCTGACAGACTCTCTGTGCTCACTGGTCACATTCAGGCAATCTAAAGCAGCTCCAGAAAGCATCAACACCCACTAACATTTACTCAGAAATTGTATGAGCTTCCAAACAACTCCATATTTGCCTAGTCCCCAGGTGTGTCTAACACACACAAATGAAAACACAACCTAAATTTTCTCAGCAGCACATTATGACTTTATACACATGGAGATCTAGGCTATAAATACCAAAGGATGACCTGGCTTAACAGCCTGAACCACAGACTTAGTAATTTTCTGCCATGGCTGCTCCAAGTATCCTTGAATAGCTACTTCCTCCTGCACTTGCCTCTCACCCTTAAAACAAAAGAAAAAAAGAACACACCAAACAGAAAAACCCCAGTGTTTAGGACAGAACTCTGTCTTTAGAACAAAAAGTGGCAGTTCAAATCCTTAAGAACACATAGCATCTGCTTACAGGCCTTCAGTACAAACAAACCACAAGCTAATAGAAGCATATTGAGCTTGTTCTGGCAGAAACCCATGTCTCCCTCAGGGAAGGAGGTAGTAATGCCTTAAGGACGGAGATTTTGCTGCCTTGTCTCTACTAATTAAGTTTAATGACATAAGGGTTTTTTCTGTAGGTGCACCTTTTCCTGTTGAAAAGACAGCAGTTGGGCCATGACACTCTGACCTTTTCTCCCAAGTTAACAGAAAGATCCAAAAGTCTGTCTACACTGCAAAAAGCAGTATAAGGAGGAGAGCCTTGAGCTAGCTAAAAACATGCTGCAAGCATTAGAGTTACAGCACTGTTTTGTGCTGCAAAAGCTGTTTATTGAGTTGAAAGACAGGGCTAGTTTACACCAGGGACAATGTCACACTCACATGGCCAAGAAGCTTTCAGGAGCCACATCCATAGCTTGAAACAACGTGATTTTGTACTTCGCACATGTAACTACGTCTGTCGCAGGTTGAGTATCCTTGCAACACTAAGTGGAACTAGTCAGGTATGCTAAGCCACAGTGTCTGGGATAAGCTTCACAAAGCAATGGCACAAAGCTGTGAAAGAATTCTTCCAAGGGTACTAAATGCAAAGACATCACCTCTGGTCCAGGGAGTGCAGGGATGAACCTGTCATCTAACACAGGATGGCTGTGTTCTTGAACACACAAGCTACAACATCAGTGCCTTGTTCCCCCTGTCTGGGCCATCTCATGTCAGGTCTACCTTTCTCAGCTCTTTTGAGGCTCCAGGCATCGTTCTGCACCATTTTCCTACCCAATCTCCTACCGCTTCCTTTCAGTACACACTTCTCTCAGCCCCACTGGTATCATTTGAGCCAGGAAACTTTGTCTGCTAGTACACTTCTACTTTTACAATATTGTTCTTCGGGCTTCGAGTCACAGCCCATTCAGTGTCTCCCATCACAAAACCCAGGCTAAAATACTAATTTTAGTAAGATGAGTTATATGTCATGTGGAAGGGATGACATGACAGTAAGAGGCCAGATTTACTATATAGGAAAAAATCTGAGAAACAGGTCTATGACAGAACTGGAAACAATTACAGATCTCAGCTGCTTGGGTAAGGTCTATGCGCTTCTATGCATTGCTTAACCCCTTTACTTGCACTGTCTTGAGAAAGGGCTACAGCACAACTGAAGAATTTTTGGCAACTCTCTACCATTCCCTGTTATACAGTATGGTGGGATGACACATCAAAGGCCTCCTAAAGACTTTGCATCTTCTGTTTTTCCTATTGTTTTGCATACTGCTACAGTCCTTTATTCTCAACTTTCCCCAGGAATGCTTATCTTGTCCCTTTCAGAATTGTCTTGTCTTTTGAGTCATTGGAAATTACTACTTTTAAGGAGCAATATAAAATGATGAGCATATCTACAGATATCCCTAAAGCAGACAGGTTATCATTTCTCTGTTACATCTTGTTCTAGAGTATGTGGATTCGCACAGTGTGTGAATACATTGCAAAGATCTATTTGCATGTGAAAGAAGATACAGAGAAATTAAGGCTTTGGCTGGCATCATGATCAATACCTGCTAGCCTGACTTTACATCAGACCAGTGCTAGCAATTTCACCCTTTGCAGAATAAAGTGCTGGAAACTGCCTCAAGAACACCCCAGGTGTTCTTGATACCCCAGGTACCAAGCTAGCTGCATTTAGATTAAATAAAGCTATGTTACTCTTTCAAAGAGAAGAGCAGTTACAACATCTACAAGAAGCCATTCATTGAACAGCTGACCTGTATTTCTCTCAAAGACTTTCAAAATCCACTAGAACTCTGAAGGAAGTAAGAGTTTTTCTCCTGTGAAACTTCTGAGGAATTTCTCTGTTCTGCACCAGAACTGGGAACCATCCCCTTCTGTCACCAATAGCCGTCCCGGTAACTTTCAGAAGCGAGGACAAGTAGGATGCACTCAGCCAGAGTTTCAACCACCAGGAATTAGAGATGGAATTTCCCTGTATCACAGCTGAGTGCCCAGACGCCTGGGTTACTACTCATGCAGAGGAATTTCTCCACCTCTGACATCCAGAAAGTCTGCCTGGGACTTAAGCAATCTCCTGCCAACAAAACACCAGCCCTGACGGGAGAAGCTGTGCAAGCTGCACTTGTTGAGCCTGGGGAAGAAACAGTTCCCCTTAAACTACAAGGGGCTTATTGAGAAGATGGATCTGGGCTTTTACTTGAGGTTCTCTGTGGAAGAAAAGGGACAATGGCCATAAATTTAAAAAACAAACAAACAAAACAAAACTGGTTTTAGATAAAGCAAGTAATTTTCACTATGAGAATAAATTAAGGTACAAGTTACCCAGTCCTTGGAGGTTTTTAAGACCAAGCAAATCTGTGAGCATTCTGATGTGGATTCGGTGTGAACCTGTTTTTGGTAGGAGATTCCTGGGGAGCCTCTAAGCTTGGATGTCCCTGTGATGCTACTAACCAGCCTTCGGAGTCCTTCCCAGAGCCAGGCAGAAGCCAGCCACTGGATGTCACCCTGCACTCACCGAACAGCACTGCTCCCCCTGGCAAACAAGGGATCAGATCCCGTGGCAGCAGGAAGGCTTGCTCAGTTACAAGCTTCTTACTTAAGGCAATGACTTCTGAGTATTACACTTCTTCAAAGACATCCTTGTTGAAAAGTACACAACAGGTTAGTTTAAAGGCTTCTGAATCCCTGCCACATTGAGAGTTCTACACAACCTTTTTTGAATGCAAACCTGACATACACCTCAAGCTGTGCATTTGTTTTCTCTATGCTGTGATAAAATGAATAGCAACAGACCTTGAGATCTTGTAAAGTGTACATATGACTGAAACAATAGTGGTGAAACTGCTGTGATTTCCAAAGAGAAACTGCAAGGACAATAATCACTGTAGGGGAAAAAGAAAGATTCTAGAAACTCAAAAGCATCCTCCAATGCCCCCTAGCATAATATTGATTCTCCTGTCCTCCTGGAAGTCAGCTCCTGTTTATTTCAGCCAGGTACACTGCAGCATTAACACTGAGGGGTCTGAATGCCAAGCTGTGTTCTTCCAAAATGAGCTTCACTTAAAAGCAGGAAGCAGATCTAAGTTCAGTTTAATCTAATTCAAAGCATATGAATTAGTCTCTCACCAGAGAGACTTACAGCAATTCAAAGGCTATCAGCTTTATTAACAAGTAGCAAAGTATATGCAGGTAAAAAATTTCTAAAGAACAAATCCTGTGTGGGACTGTGTCCCCATCCCAAATCACTCTCTTCAAATGAAAATTTTCTTGTTTTGAAGAAAGATTACTTGTTCCCCAAACATCTACTACGGGCAGGGCTCTTTGACCGAGGAGGGAGCCTAGGTTTCCTCCCAGCAGCTTTCCCCGGTAGCAGTTGAGAGACTGCCTGACTCCTTTCAGTGCTATTCAGAGAAGAAATCAATGTCCTGAAAAAGAGAGTTAAAAGGAAAGATATTTTGAGATTACTGAAGGATAACATTCCTTTAGCACCCCCTGAAGTAAATGCAAACACAATACATTATAATATACACAAAGTACACCATAATATTTTCAAAGCATTCTGGAAAAGAAACAGGCCTTTTGTCTTTTGACTCCTTTGCATAGCTCAGATAATTTGTTCCTGCCTTGAATTATTAAAATTAATTAGACAATACTTCCCTCTTTATTTCAAACAATTTCTTTATCTCCCTTTTTTGTGTTTCTACCTCCATACCTGGATTGACTAGTTGTATGTAACCCTTTATGATAAGGATGACACAGACGGAGGCTGTGCAGTACAGTTGCTACGGAGAAATGTTGACTAGAAAACAAATGCCAATATTCTGCTTGAAAACTTCTGGCATTGAATAGACTTCCAGAGCATATTGCTTCCTTCCTGCTATTACCTTATATGCCTACACAGATCTTGATTCTGCTGCACGGAATTATCACACTGTGGTGCTCATTTCCATTCGGTGTATCCCAAATAGCTGCCCACTGCAAGCAGGAAGACAGGGAGCTGTTGCAGAACAGCTGCTTACTGCTAGTAAGAGTACTCTCGTCTTAACCAGCAAATGGCCAATTTTAAGTGACTGAGGGAAGGCAGGCAATCCAACACCACTCTGTAGTACACACAGCCCATTGTGTTCAGTCCATTGTACTCAGTTTGACTCAATGGTTCAGAAGTAGCAGCACTGAGGGGAAAAAAAAAAATCTCCTAAGATTTATTGCTCAAACAGCAATGAACAGGCATGGATTACCCAAGTGCTCTACAAAAGAATGCTGAGAGAAGCTCACAGGCAGGTTTATTATAGCGAGATCTAAAGCTAATGGCATGCATTGACTCCAACAGTGAAAGTTACTTTTTGGGAGGAAAAAAAAAAAAAATAAAAGGAGGGTTGGAGACACAGAGGCCCCCAAGCTGATGTTCTCTTTCAGGCTTCAGGTGCTCCTCATAATATTTTTCCCCATCCAATTCCCTATCGGTCCCTTCTTCACACAGTGCCATTTGGTTTGTGCCATCCAGTGCCTTGATCAGGGCAGGTGCTGGATGCTGATTTATTGTTAAGCTTTGGGCATCACCAGATTTTTTCATATAAATATGAACCCCTTCCTAAGAGAGCCCACTGTACACCAATATTGGGCTTTGCAGGTGCAAAGCTGGGAAAACAAGGCAAAAACATTAAGAGAAGGTTACAGAACTGTGAGCAAAAGACTGGCTCCCAACTTGCAGATGGAAGGCTGGTGGCATCTGTGGAGGTGTGCAACACTAGCTCTGTGTAGAACAGCTCCTTTAAGTGTTATTTCTGGAGCAGGCATCATGCCCACAGGTGGGTCAAGGTGTGCTATAGACTGTTTTAAATGTGAACAAAGAGTCAGATCCTGAAGGTCCCATTTGCAACGTACAGCTGAGATCAGTAGGACATGAAGAACATCTGTATCGCCTCCTGTTTTCCTCACAATGTTCCTGCACAGCAAGAATGTGAAGGAAGGATGAAAGGACTGGAAGCCTGTGTCAATAGTTTTGTGCAAGAAATTACTTTCCAATTAAAACTCAGTATTGCAGCCTTACAGGATTCCACTGTGGACCCTGAGTCAGCCTGCAGGCTAAGGCAGTGCTTAACCTACTCTGCTTCCAGTTCAGCTTGCCATGCAGCAGATTGGCTGTCACACTATTGAGAAAAGAGCTTAGAAACATACTTTAGTCATTCTTTCATGGTTTTTGACTAATTAATTGCTGCAATGCTTCTGGGCAAATTCAGAATAACCCGGTGTAATGCCAAGAAAAGCAGCACTGGAAAACTTGTCTGACACATTGTAACACAGATCCTCACAACTATTAACGTGAAACAAAATTCTTCCTTTCACTTATTTCCTCTGTGTTAATCAAACCCACCTAATAATCTGGACCTAGGATTAAAGACTCCAGATACAACTTCCAGATTGACACAATAATTGTATTTTGCCATGTGCAGCAAAAATAGTGTATAGCTAAATATTCAGTATGGATAAAATCTACAACTTGATCTGATTTTCAGCACAGATAAACTACCAGTAAGCATTAGTTGTAAGCCAAACCATATCAGCCGCTGAAGAAAGGACCCTCCTCTTCTACTCCTCTGTGAAGTGTTTCAGATGTTTAGTAAAAATACAAATTTTATGGTATAGGAGACCCTACTATACAGTACCAGGGAGAACCATCCTTTCAGAAATGCAGCCTACTTACTCACAGAACACTATTGTGCTTCCAAAACATTTTTAATTCAACTTTCTGACATACCATTAACTTTGTAATGAGAAAGCAAACATGCTCTCAGCAATCACAAGTTCTGTATGGCAGTGTCCATCTATATATACAATTAACAGAAGGCACATTTTTACACGTTACTGAAGTCCACAGCACAATACCCAAGCTCTAAAATAGAAAGCTTTGGGTAAAAGTTACGTGGCCTTGAAGGAATACTATTCAAACCAACAGGAACTCTAATAGGATGAAACCTTTATTCCAGCATTTGTAATGTCTGCAGTATCAAAGCTTATGTTAGGGATTTTATTGAGGCTATTTGCCTGTATAAAGATTGCATCCCTAAGCATCTGTGACATGCTACAGTCAACTGCCACAATCATGGTTTGTTTTTACAGCATATTAGCATTACATAGCCAAGTATAATTATGTAGCCAGCTGGGCTTTTGCAAATTCCCTACCGTTGTAGGAACAGTCTTATTTGCTTCCGGATAGACATGCTGCTCTGAGACTAAACTGCTAGGGAAATAACCAACTGTCCGCACATGGTCTTCATATTGTTCTTCATAAACCGTCAAGCAAGGAGATGTATAATTAGGCACCTTAAAACAATCCTCATCTGGTTCAAGTTGGTTTATCATTTAGTCAAAAGGAGTCACCCAGTAGTGTTCTTACTCTGGTTTTACATTTCCTAGGTTCCAATCAGCTGGCACAAGAAAGAAACCATTAATAAAAGTTCTGATCCAGGCATAAAGCTTGAGCAAATTTATACTGCTTACAGTTTATCTGGATCTTTTTTTAGTAAATGCAGTTAGTATTTATCTTTGCTTCCCTTAAATTTAAGAGTTTTATGACCAACTGTGTTAAAAGCTTTCTCCTCCAAAGTATCAGCAAACAGCCACAGAAAAGAACTGTTGAGCCCTTCTGCTAAGATTCAGTTCCTAATTACCATATAGTTACTGAAGATATTTCATTAAAAAGAATATTAAAGCCCTCGAGACTCCTCAACCAGTTTGTTTAAACTTTCACTTTTCAAACTAAGTTGTTGCTTTAAACCCCCCAATAGCTTAGCATTAGCATCCTTTTTTTGACAGAAATATGTTAATTTACTTCTAGTTTGTTCACATATAAAAGAATCTCCTCTTACACTTCCAGCCCAGAATTTTCCAGAATCTTTTTCTTTCACTAGTTTTGAGTAAACATAGATCAACTGCCCTTTTTTAATATTGATGAATCTGCAGTCTGAAGCATTATAATCCTCTTCTGCTCTGGCAAGGGAAATAGTGTCTAGGAAAGAAAAACAATAAAAGAATGAGATGGACGTATTTAAATATGTGGATAATTTTGAAGAAATACAAATACATGTGGGCTTGTACGCACATAGGTAAAACTATTTCCACAGATAAAAGTAGGTTATCTTGAAATCAGCAGAAGTCTTAAAGAATTTGCTCTGCTTATTTTGCTATTTTACAGCAAGTGAAGTAACAGCTTAAGATTGTGCCATTTCATCACAGTGTAATGTGAAATGTAAATGTTCCAATCCTTCTCTCTAAACTTTCACTTAAAAACGTCCTTTACAAAACCCATTTTGCAGTAAAACTGCATGTGACATTCCACATCACCCTTCCACTCTACTTTTAAAGCTGACAAGCCAATACAAATGTAACACAGCTAAGTAAGCAGAGTAGTTTTCACCTCTTTCTAACGCATCCAAACTCCACCGTTATTTTTGAGACTATTTTGTCCTCAAAATTAAAGCAGATTTACTTATAGACACAGTCATCATCAGTGCACAGCTTCTTGCTGGAAAGCTTGTCCATAAAAATTCCAGGTGCAAGAGGATACATTAATCTGAGACACAAAAGTCAAACCACCAAATAAATACATTGCGCCATTTTTCTTTGCTGCAGCACTTGAAGAATATGTGCCAGGTCCAATGATCCCAGGCCTTTATGGAAGCGGCAGACACCTGGACAAACACACCGGGCCAGTGGGAAGAGGCTGGGGCAACATTCCACCCCATCAGAGGAGCTGCAGGCAGGGTCCACTCACAAAACTGAATCCCCTCCCAAAGCCATTCTGCATTAACTTTCAATCATCAACCGTATTATTTAAACAGGCTAAGCCTTCCTAGAGTTGTCTACAGTCCTAATCTTACCTCAAGAAAAGTCTGAGAATGGAAACTAAGTCAGACCCTGCTAAGCAGCAAAGGAAATGACATCCTTCCAAATCCTCCTGTCCTTCATTTTCACAAATGCTCACTGACAAGCATAATCTTTGCTGGACTGTGAACCCTCAGTCGCAGAGATTCCCATTTCCGTCTACAGAAAGGACCTACTGGGACCCTAACAGATGGATGCAACGTAAGCAAACCATTAGGGAGTTTCAACGGAGGAAAAAGGTTTTCCAAGTCAGCCACTGAAATTTGAAATTTAAGAGTTCAAGCACCACACACTTGTGGAGGTAAGATCCCTTCCCCAGTGACATGTAGTCACACCATAACACACAGCTCGTACCTGGACAGCAACAATTTCCCCCTTTTTACATAGCTGAACTCAGCTGAGAGTCTGCAGATGCAAGACACTAAATGGTGCCACAGACTGACTTAAAAGGTCCTTTTTAAACCTTGGAGAGGACACCTGGAATTCATCTACCTTCCCCAAACTTTGTCCTAGCATATATGAAGCAAGACTTGTAGGGAGTATTTTAATTAAAACACATGCAGGCACACATACACACACAAAAGGAACACCCACCAGAGTTGCTGCTGGTGCTGCCCTGCAAGCAATTCACAGCAAAGGCTGTCAAGGCTACAGAAGGCTGGTCTGGATCAGTCCTTAGATGTGACCTAGTCACATCTGGAAATTCAAGTCGCAAGTCTGGAAATTCCTAAACAGCACTCCAGAGAACCAGTGCTTCCCAATTCATGAGGACGCCTGATGAGCTGTTGGTTGTACCAGCTTTCAGCCCACAGGCAGAACAGCAGAACCTGTATACTGTCACCAAATACCCCACACTCTCTTTTAAAGACAGTGCATCTTCCAACTTCTAGCATCACCTTCCCCTCACAGCTGATTTCACCACATTCTCTTCGAGCCTTCCATCCCACTACTCCTTCCTCCGAACTCCGACATGTAATGTCCAACTTTCCTGGCAGACAGCTCCAAACCCTTGGAATGTGAAAAGCAACGGCAGTCTCGTGTACACACACTAGTGGGATGCAATGACAGCATAATTAATACCTATAGAACTACGACTGCAGAAGGAAAACCAAAAGGTCCATCATGGATTCACTGTCATTTTTGCTTCCTTACAGGCACATGGAAATAATTTTCACTTGCAAGTATTAGAACACATGAGAAATCACACAAAATCACTAAGAATGAAAAAACCCATATATGGAGACAGGACAGTAACTGAGATGATTGTGAAAGAGGCATCATCTTGCACTACATTCTGGGAGCAGATGAAATTTCAATTTTTCAGGTCTTGTGCAGAAAAAAGTGGCTTTTATTGCCACATACAAAACATTACAACTTTTTCAAGTAATTTTTTTGCCAAAATATTTAGAGCAGTTACAACTCAATACTACATCTGATTACTTCACTGCATCCAGTGTTAATTACACATGACTTGTAAGGTTTTTAATAAATGAGAAAACATAAAGTAAAACAAACCTAACAAACCCAGAGGCATTAGGAATAGATATTTTGGAAAAGTCTGTCTAAAAGCTAGAAACTTTTATGTTTCTTCTGGGGACTTGCTTCTACTGCCAGCCACCAAGAAAAAACCAAGTTGAACAACAGTGGTGTCAAACTGCAATTTCCACCCATTTCCACCCACACCTGGGAAAAAAACCCAGTAATGATAAACCATTTTTCCTAAGCAACAAAATGATTCTTGCTGAAAAACAGCTGTCCTGTTGATAACGAGGCTCAAAGTTGAGTGCTGTATTTATTCTGAATATGCTGACATTTAGCATTCCTGATCACACTTTTTGCTTTGGAAAGACGGCTATTTTTCAGTATTCACTTCTGAGAAATGAGTGTCACCTTAAAAGTAGTTAAACTGAATAAAGCCCTGCAAGGCTACTCAGTAATAAGCCAGATTGGAGGAAAAAACATGGCTTGAAAACAGCATATTTATATTTTATTTTATAAAAATTAGTATTTTAACACAAAAAGTTACTATCCAGTAGATCCGTGGAAATCCTACGTCTGTCCTGGTCATTGTGGCAATTCTGCATGAGTCTTATGTTTTTTGCAGAGAACAGCAAACATGGCAGCTGATGAAAATATCATCATTTAAAAAGAAAAACAAACTATCCACAGAACTCCTTTACAGGAGCGCCCATCTACTTCTTTGCATAAGTGATTTTCATGGCATGAGATGGAGTGATCTTGAATCCCTGTAGAGCATCTCGAGCAGCTCCTGCTTGGTTCTCGTTTTCAAACTCCACGAACGCGATGTCGTGGCGCCCAGGCACCAAGCGAACTTCTTTGAATCCAGGAAACCTGTAAAATAAGGTGAGAGTCAAATCATGTTTCTTAGCTTGATAATACATCTCTCTTCAGTAGCAGTAAGATCTGTTCAGAAGTATCTACTAGTGCAATAGTTATTACTAATGGAAGGTTTAAACTGAAGGGTTTTACATGTTCAGGTAGATGACCCGTGATTCAGATCCAAATGGGTCATCCACCGCCACCACTTGAGACTCTCAGAACACATTGTCTCCGCTCAATCCTCAACATCCACTGGACTGACAAAGTGATTAAGGTGTCTGTTCTTGAACAGGCTGCGGTCACGAGTATTGAGGCCATGCTGCTGAGAACACAGCTGCGTTGGGCAGGGCACGTCTCCAGGACGGAGGACGACCGCCTCCCCAAGACTGTGCTCTATGACGAACTCGCCACTGGCTGCCGCAATAGAGGAGCCCCGAAGAGGAGATACAAGGACTCCCTGAAACAACATCTCAGCCTCGGCCATATCGACCACCATCACTGGGCTACTCTGGCCTCCAATCGAGAGGCCTGGAGACGCACCATCTATAATTCTGCTGCCTCTTTTGAGATCACACGCAGAATCATTTCTGAGGAGAAAAGGCAACGCAGAAAGTCTTGCCAATACCACCAAAGGAGACTTTCCGCTGTGCCCTTTGCAACCGGACTTGTCTATCTCACATTGGCCTTCTTAGCCATCAACGCGCTTGTAGCAAGCGCCGGTAGAGTCCTTCCCTAATCTTCGTTCGCAAAGCCTGGCCATGATACATGTCCAGTCCTTAAAACTATGCCTCAGTTAAGGACGATTAGGTGGAAGCAATTTAATCAGTCTTGTACTCATACAGGAGCAATCAAAGCTAGTTTTAAAACTGCTCCTGCAGTCCTAAAGTCTTTAAGATTACAGTCACCACTTAAACCCAGTGCAGATTAATAGTAGATAAATTACACAATCAAAACCAGCTATGAAAAAGATTGGATTTGCTACCTGAACCAAGTCATCAGAACTGACATCTGCAGCCTTGGCAGTAAGACAAAGAACTACCTTCAGAAGAACTCTTATTTCTAAAAAGTCAGCTTGCCAACTGAGAAAGCAAACACAGGTGACAGAAGAATTCAAAGGACAAGCCATCTCTATTCAAAACTTACTGATTGAATAACATGGACAACATCATCTCATTTGTTTCCTCAGGCAAGTTATTAAGGAAAAGGATATAATTCGGTGGGTTATCAGGCACCTGCAACAACAGAAGATCAAAGCTCAGAAGATTATACACAGTTACCCATTCCTCTGCATCTGTCTGCACAATTATTTGAACCAAGACACGTCCTTAGCTTTGCTAATAACATTCTAGCTGGACTTCAGACAGAGCTCATTGGCTTTTGCAGTGATATATTAATTTGGAGAGGTTCTTATTTCCACAAATTTTTATCCTTCCAGAAGAGCACTGGGAAGCCAGGATGAAATACCCTGTTCATCCACAGTACTACCAAAACACTTAACATCTCTGGGAAACCAAAATCCACAAAACCCACATGGTTTTACTACAGTGCTCAATTAAAATTAATTTATTTATTAGAAACCTCATTAGATTAAAAGCTTTAGTCTTTAACAGATCTGCCTGCTGATATGAATTTTAAGCCACCCACCAGACACGAGGCTAAGTAGTCATTTGCTGACACTTCCTTCTTATATACTACTAGAACAAATAAGTTAAAGTGAATTTATTAACAATGAAAAAAAATCAAGAATCCTTTAACTGATACTAAACACAGTTCAAATTCAAGAATCCAGTACAATTTGATAATAGTGCTGTTTTCTGCATAATAAGAAGAAATTGCAGATTCTAATTTCCTGTCAACGAGATACAGTAATAGGGGGATTTCTTTGTTTGCTGTGATTTAGTTGTAAGACAAACATCTCACAGGACAAAAAGAAAACTGTAGAATATACCTCAAGTGTAACAAACCTATTATTCACAGAGAATAATTTTAAGCATTAGTGCTTTTAGTTACAACAATAAAAAAGTATTACCTGATTCTGTGGTGCAGTCCCTGGGGCATTGGCTGAATTTGGTGTTGCTCCCTAGCAAATAAATACAAAATAGCTTTACAAAGGTGTTCTGTTAGAAACGTATCAGGACACATCACTATGTTTCTGTACAAATCACAACATATGTTAACATTTTTTTAAGCTACAATCCAAGGAACATTTGTTGCTTATGAGATACTTCTCAAAGAGAACAAAGTACGTGAATTTTGCTGAGCTCCAAAACCAGGCAATCAAAAGGAAAAAAACCCATCAGTAGTATCTGGTCTGACTAAT
Source organism: Oxyruncus cristatus (assembly GCA_013399855.1). Lineage (NCBI taxonomy): Eukaryota > Metazoa > Chordata > Aves > Passeriformes > Cotingidae > Oxyruncus > Oxyruncus cristatus. The sequence goes on from VXAY01006257.1 coordinate 76,249, forward strand.
GGCTGAGTCAACTATTTCTCCACATTACAAAATTTGGTTTAATAGTCAGGGAGGGAGGAAGCAGTTTTGAAAATGAAGGCCTTGAGAAGAGTCCTGGTTTCAGCTGGGATAAAATTAATTTTCTTCCTAGTAGCCGGTTGTCATGGGTTCACTTGTTCTAAAAAACTAAACACGGACTTTTCCCTTCCCCCTGCCCCACTGTGTGGGAGGGATGTTTGAATGGGCAGGCTGGTTTTGCCTTGGGTATTTGACTAACACAAAAGAACTGGCCAGCAGATTGACATTCCAGGCTCATAGCCTGGGGAGGGGCCAGGAGACTCCTTTCTTCGTTTTGTTTTGGGTTTTTTTTTTTTCCCCCTCTCTTGGAGCTGGGGGAACGAAACACACCCAACACAGTTCACAGTTCGTGGTTGCGGGAATGGAGGGAAGGTGTTCGTTGGAAAAGCAGGGAGGCTGCTTTGTTCTCAGCCTGGCTGCCTGGCTTGCTGGTACCCAGTTTTCTGCCCCCGCCCCACCTGGGTGGACCTCCTTGGACTTCATCGGAGAGGAACTATTTGGGAAGAAAGCTACCTTTGCTTTCCCTCCCCTGCTCCCATGTTTTAGGCAGCGTTTTTTTTGTAAGCCTCAGTGAAGAAAGGGGAAGCCACAAGGCCAGCAGCAGCAGACACCGTGAGTCCCCTTTGGGAAGAACCCTTCTCTCTTCTTTTTACCCTTCCCGGTGAGGGGGAGGGAAGGGCTCCATTTCGGCTCCCCCCCCCACCAGGGGCCTCCACCTGACAACCACCAGAGCCCAACAGCGCCTCCTGTCGGCCAACTCTGAGCACTGCAGGTTCTGCACTGCCAGAGATCCAACAGCACCCCCTGCTGACTGTGGTTAGAATTGCACCAAAAGTGCAAACTGAACTGTTCACTTTTCATTGAAAGGGATTTTTGGGTATAGGCTTATTGTTTGGTTGGGGTTTTGTTTTGTGTTCTTTTGTTGTTCTGCCAATACACATATATCCTTTAATAAAGGGCTGTTATTTTTGCTTTCTCCACACTTTTTCAATTGGAGCCCCTTAATTTCAGATTTACAATTGCTTGGAGGGAGGAGTTTTGGCCTTCCTTATAACTCATCCCCCTTAGCAAAACACTTCTGCCTTATTAAACTGAGACACCAGTACAGTACTGTGTTTTGAATTTACTACAAGAATAACACTGATAACACACTGGTGTTTTGCTTATTGATAAGTAGTGCTTGTTCTAAATCAAGGACTCTTCAGTTTCCCATGCTCTGCCAGTGAAGAGGCGCACAAGAAGCCAGGAGGGAGAATGGCCAGGACAGCTGACCCAAACTGGCCAACGGGATATTCCACAGCACAGAACATCATGCCCAATATATAAACCGAGAGGAGTTGGTCAGATGCCTTGATGTTTTCTGCTATACTTCAGCACAAAAATTACTAAATGTCGTTAGTGTAGGCCAGGCCAACCCGTAGTGGAGATATATTCCAAGCCAACTCATTTTCACCTAACTATGAATTAATTCTCTTGTTCCCATTTACCATTCTTCAGTGTTTATAGGGCAATCAATGCATTAAAACACTGAAGGGAAAAGCTGGTTGAGCACTTGAAGCTGGCATTAAAGATAAGCACACATTCCTATTTTTCCTTTTCTTAAAGGAGGTTGGTTTCTACTTTGGTTTATTGTACCTTTGCCCTACATCTTTATTTTCATCTGGTAACAGCAAAGGAGGGAAAAAAAAAAAGGAACAGCAAGGACTGTACAATCAGTCCACTCTCCTCCAACTTCTAGCAAGTGCTCAAGAGCCCTACATATCAACCAGATAGATCCCATTTTAGAAATTGAAAAATACCAAGAGACAACACTTAAGTCTGAGAAAAAAAAATTTAGAACAGCTTTTGTGTTTGTTTGTATTTTAATTTTTTTAAACAGAGAAGCAGCTTACCTGGATAACCTTTTTATTGGGTGCATTTGCTGACTGCTCCAGAGTTTTGGCCTTCTTCTTTTCCTTCCTTTTTTCCTTATCAGCAAAAGTCCCACGCATTTTAGAGATGATGTCAGAGTCTGTTTTTGCATACTGGATACGCTTTTTAAAAGAAAAAAGAACAACCCAGTACATTTTGCAGTTAATAACACAACATTTTGCACCACTTCCATTAACTGTGTATTTATACGTTTTTTGCAGGAACTTCTTACCCTAAAAATATTGTTATAAATTGTGGGTATTCTTACAGAGATTTAATTAATTCTGAACACAATTAGAGAATGCTAAAAAAACCCTAATATGGAAATTACTAATTTTAACTCATTGAAATCAGAACTCCGTCTAACAGCATCTTTTTAACAACTGTCAAGGTAACATGTACACAGAGATACAAGAACATTTGACAAAATTGACACTAGCGTCCACTCACTCCATTTTAAGGGGAGCTGAAATTTGACAGTGATTTCTCATATCTCTGCAGAGAAGTGAGTTCAGCAAAACTCAGAGATCTTAAATAGAAAGGTAAATACCCACCTTAATCCAAACAGGATTGCATAAATTGTGTCACCAGCACAATAGTGCTGATTTTTGTGACAAAGGCCCCCCAGTGCAGGGGGTAAGCAGATGCAGGCAGGACTATACAGGGGTGAAACATTATACATGCATACAATCCTACTGATTTTCCTATCAGAAACTACCTCAATACAAACTACTCAGCAGCTGAAAATTTATTTTAATGCTTTTTTTAGTGCCCAGATAGAGTATATAGGCTGCAGGCAAAGCTCAAAGAATGAAGTACACCTGAGAGCTTATGAAGCCTTTATCTTTTTATTTCTTATTGAATTTCACTGAGCAAAAAACTCCTTAAGAATAAATAATGCAGGACTGAGCTTGCACAATTAAGTGTTAAGGATTTCATTAGAGAATCTGAAGGTGTTAATGAAAATAGCTCAGCAGCACAACTGTCTCTGCCCTCTTGTGCTCAAAGTCATGAGCTGAAAGCCAGTAGTAATGCACCCATCCATCCTGTATTGTTACACCTCACCAACAGCTGCAGAATTAAGAGATGACTAATTATCCAAGCAGGCAACTACTATCACTTGTAGTGCTATTCTGCATGTTATCGAGTACATTACTAAATCATGTTTACCAACCAGCAGTGTATTTGCTTCACTGAAGTTACACTGAAGTGCAGTTACTTGGTTTGATGGTCTACAATCAAGCAGAACTAGCCATCAATTAAAAAAATTAAATCACTATGGAAAATAAAACTGTGGAGATTTTCACCCTCCTTGCTGTTACCTCAAAAAGGGAGCATCACATTCATTATGAATCTAACAGTAGTTATGGTTACTCTACATTAAGTAACTGAAAGCACCTAATTTCAATAATATTACAGAAATAATTTCACTGATTCAATGGAAGACATGATGAGTAAAATGGAAGTATTTAAGGTAAAAACTATAATCAAGCAGAGAAAAACAAAAAGCCACCACTTAGAAACCCTAAATGCTCAGTTCAACCCCTGCGTGTGTTGTAACTGCAATCTCTTCAGCATCCTTCTAGATACTCATCAGATACTCTAGACAACCTCCAGGTACTCCTCAGGATGTGACATGACTGAGGAACCCTTCAGTAACACATTCAGTTTATTCCCGAAGTGCAAATACCAAAACACTGTATCACACTATCATGGGGTTTCTCTCTTTAAAAAGGTAACTAAATAACTTACCATTGGTTTCCCATAAAAAGGAAAGCCTTGGAGCTGTCTCAAAGCATTGGTAGAGGATCCAAGTTCCTTAAATATAACAAAAGCCTGTCCTCTCATCTTCATGGTCTTTAAAGCCACAATGTCGACCACATGACCAAACTGTGAGAATAAGGCATATAAGGACCTCTTCAGCTCTGGGGACCACAGGAGAGAACAAATTAGAACAGGTTACATGGAAATGTCCACTTCTACAGTCTGCTGTCCTTCAGGGACAACGTTTTTTACCAGCTTTAGCTCAGACAGCGATACTTTACATTAGTTTAGTCGAAACTGCTGCACAACTTTATTTGCCCAATTTTTGTAAGCTGGTTTCACACCTCTTCAGGTAGTGAAGAAGTTGTAGCACCATCCATTCTACCACTGCAAGGGAGTAACAGTCACATAAGGGTATGTAAATACATATGTTCATATATGTATATATATACTCACACCCCCATACATGCAGGTAAGATGTATGACAGCCATTACAGACTGATCAGAAAATCAATACTGCAACAAGCAGCACTAAAGAGCTGTGACTCAAAACAAGAACCCAGAAAAACAGTAACTACATGGGTAATTAAATCTGGAAATTTTGGTCATAGCTGTTTAATCAATTATCTCAATTTTAATCCATTTTTTCATATTCTGGATCTGTGCTTTCCTATGATCCTACTGCACCTTATGGCTGCAATGGATTTACTTTCATTCTTTAAAATCACCTAACTACACGCCAAATGAAACCTTAATCTTATCCAAATTAAGCTAAATAAATCCTCTGTATTGTGTAATACTTCTAACTCACAAACCTTACATTTTAAATACTTCAGCAAGATAAGAGCACTGCCTCTTGTTTGCTGCTGCTGAGGCTTCACAATATCAGCCCACTGTCACTTTCTCCACCTGCTCCTGACCAACCACACTTATGTGGCTTTTATTACAAAGAGCTTTTTATCGAAACACTTATCCCTAAAAATTACTTCAAAACCTGTATTAAAATAGAAAGACACTTGCAAGCTTTACAGATAATTATTAACCCTCCATTTGCCCCATGGGGTTTAACAAGACCAAGTGCAAGGTGCTGCACCTGAGTCAGAGCAACCCCCAGTATCAATCCAGGCTGAGGGTGAATAGGGAGAGCAGCCCTGGCCAAGGACTTGGAAGTCCTTGGATGGATGAGAGGCTGGATATGACCCAGCCATGTGCACTGGCAACTCAGAAAGCCTTGGCTGCACACAAAGTAGTGTGGGCAGCATGGCAAGGGAGGGGATTCTGCCCCTCTGCCCCACTTAGGTGAGACCCCACCTGCAGAACTGCCTCCAGCCCTGGGACCTCCAGCACAGGAAGGACATGGACCTGTCGGAGCGAGTCCAGAGAAGGCCAAGTTGATTAGAAGGATGAAGCACCTCTGCTATGAGGAAAGGCTGAGAGAATTGGGATTGTTGAGCCTGGATATGAGAAGGCTTTGGGGTGACCTGACTGTGGCCTTCCAGTACCTGAAGGGAGACAACATGAAAGATGCACAGGGAGTATTTACAAGGGCCTGGAGTGACAGGACAAGGGGAAATGGCTTCAAACTGAGAGAGGGCAGGGTTAGATTAGATATTAGGAAAATATTCTTTATTGTGAGGGTGGTGAGTCACTGGCACAGGTTGTCCAGAGAGGTTGTGGATGCCCCATTCCTGGAAGAGTCAAGGCCAGGCTGGATGGAGCTCTGAGCAAGCTGGTCTTGTGGAAGGTGTCTTTGCCTATAGCAGGAGGCTTGGAACTAGATGAGCTTTAAGATCCTTTTCAGCCCAAACCATTTTATCATTCTATTTAAGAATTATAACCACGAAATTTCAAAATGGGGACTTATCAGTTTATAGGGCACTTAACACGCTGCAAACCCCCAAGTTAAATTTATTCACAGCAGAACCATCCTGACATGTCATTGAATAATTCATCAGCAAAGTTGTTTTCCCTTTTGGATGTCTCTCTGAAGCACCCTGAAGAAACATTTAAGTAGTGCTAGTGTGATCCATACACTCCTTTCACAAACCATCACTTATAAATTACCATGATCACTTCAGATCACAAGTGGATGGTTTGATGCAGACATGGAATATGCATCAAGGTAAGGGCAAAAGAGTTCTTTTCAGCACATTGTGAGAAGCTAAAGTTCCACAGCACACAGCCCCCCTCTCTCTGGTGTGGGCTGCAGGAACCCCAGGGCAGTGTCTGCAACACAGTGGACACAAAGCTGACCAGCTCATACCACTCTGACACCCTAAAACAAGCGAGGAGCACGCTGAAGTTCCGACAATTCGGCACGAGGGGGCTGCTGACGGCCAAAACGTCTGCCAACATGCCTGTTATCCACTGAAGATTCCTACTGCTTCTATATTAGTTACTCAGCGAAAAGCAAACCTGCAGCCAAAGAACTGCTGTACAGAGTCAGCGAGAAGCTTCCGTAGAACGGGCTTAAAACTGATATATATCTTAGCTATAGTTACTGTTTCATTACAAACATGCGTTTGCGAAAGCTCGGCTCACGATCCCACCCTGCCCTGCCCTTCGGAGATGCCCAGGAGGCCCGGATCCCCCGGGAGCCAAACGCCACGTGAAAGAGCATGACCAGGCCCCATGGGACAACCTCGGCTTCCCAGTGGCAGCCGCCCGTACCTTCCTTCTTGATCTTGTCGTTGATGTTGTTGATGTAGATGGTGTGGTTCGGCCTGATGTCCATCCTGAGGATCCGTCTGCGGGCAGAGCACACGAGGGGACGCGTTAGCGGCTGCGAGCCCCGCGCCGGCCACACCGCACAGCCCCGGGCAGCGGCGCCGCGAGCCTGAGGGGCTGCCGGACTGTCTGTCTGTCTGTCTGCCTCTCCGCCCGCCTGGATCCCGGCTCCCAGTCCCACCTACCCCCTTGCCTCTCCCTCGCCTCTCCCTCGCCTCTCCCGCCTCCCGCCTTGGGTTGGATGGGAGCCGGACGCAGCGCAGGCGGCACAGCCGCTCCCGCTGCAGTCGATGCGCCGAGCGCCGATGGCGCCGATGGGCAGGGGGATTAAAAAGGGGATAAAAGCGAGATAGGGATAAAAGCGAGATGAGGATAAAAGGAATAAGAGCAAGATGGGGATAAAAGTTTATTGCCCGTTCCAAGCAAGGCTAGGAATTGGTCCCAAAATGGGCGTTGCTGCCACGGGGTTTAGCTCTGTCCTGTGCTAACAAAGCAATAAGCAAAGAGAAATGTGAGGGGTTTTGTCTCCTTCACAACCTAAAACAGCAGCTTGTGAAAGCATAGAATCATGGAATGGTTTGGGTTGGATGGGATCTTAAAGACCATCTCATTCCAACACCGCTGCCATGGGCAGGGACACCTTTCACTAGACCAGATTGCTCTAAGCCCCATCCAACCTGGCCTTGAACACTTCCAGGGATGGAGCATCCACAGCTTCTCTGGGTAATCTGTGCGAGTGCCTCACCTCCCTCACAACAAAGAATGTTTTCCTAATATCTAATCTAAATCTACCCTCCTTCAGGTTAAAACCATTCCCCCTTGTCCTGTCAGTATATGTCTATGTAGATACTTTCCCCCCTTTCTTGTAGCCCCTTCAGGTATTGAAAGGGCACAATAAGGTCACCCCACAGCCTCCTCTCCTCCAGGATGAACAATCCAAATTCTCTCAGCCTTTCCTCACAGTAAAGGTTCTTCATCTCTCTAATCATATTTTGTGTCTCTCCTGTGAACTCCCCTCACGAGTCCACATCCTTCCTCTGCTGGTGATCCCAGAGATGGATGCAGCACTCAAGGAGGGGAGAGAGCCACGACTTCAAAGTGTCTGTAGACACTCATTACACTAGAAACATTTGTTTCTAGCTTTGATATTGGAAAGGCGATGTGTCAGAGCATGGAATTTCTTGGAGGTACTTCAAAAATCCCCATGGTAGTGCTTTTCTAGGATAAATAAACAGAGCAGAGATTGAGGTTGCAGCCCTTGAATTTTTGGAATCATTTTGCAGGCTGCATCCCTTCATTTCTGTGAATAATTAGGCAGGCTTTTAGAGAAACCATTTTAAGTTGCAAAGGTTTAACCTGGTTACATATAAAAAAGAAGTTCTTGCAGTGGGGGATATAATCAGTAAGGTAGTTCTCTCCTAAACTATAAATTTTGTTTGGACAGGCCATCACTTTGTAAAGCGGCAAGCAGAGTTATTGCTTCAGTTATATTTTAGGGAAAAAACCCCAACATTACTCCAGATTCTGGAGTATTTAGGAAGCCTATAAAGAAAAACATGGGTTAAAGGGAATTGATAAAGGGAATAAAAGACCAAAAAGCTGTTGATTGAGGTGTTGTTCACTGGTGGGAGAAAACAGTATGTTCTGCAGTTGTTTACAGCAGGGCATGGTGTGGGAAATGCTGTGTTAGTTGATGCCTTATACAATGCATAGCTGATGCCTTATACAATGCATACATGCCACAAATTCAGAATATGGCAGGCAGCAGTTCTGGTCAAATTTTAGAGTCCTATTTATTTTTCTTTGGTTATTGTCTTAGAAGTATTTGTTCAGATAAAGTGTAACCTTGAAATCCAAGTATGAACAATACATTAAAATGCTTTTTCAGAAAGTCTGGCTGTACTGTTTTATGCCTTGATCAGCAGCACAGTCCATGTACTCTAATTAAGTAACAACGTTCAAAACTACTTAGTTGTTATTGAGACCTTCAACTGTCCATAGAGAAGAGACTCTAAAGAAAAAAAAATTCAAAAAATCCCTCAACCTGTCACAAAGCAAGGAAGAATTCATGGCTTCTGTAATTCATCCAGCATAGGCTGCCACACTTGTGCTTGCTCAGAGTCACTTTAAGCACAACTGATTTACTCTTGCAGAATTTGAATGCAATAAAGCAGAAAAACTGTGTCTTTCCTGCTCCTCAGGTGGGATTTCACAGTCTGCCCGCCACTTCAATAGAAGTGACATTCATTCCTCAGGTTGGCTTCCTCCTCCCTTCCTCGAGGTTTATTGGGATTACTTCTGTTTCCTCAATCCCCAAACAGAGGTATAGTGCTCTCACATTTACTAAAACAGTCATTTATTTAAAAGTCCCTGAATACCTGAAGTATTGTAAAAATTATTTCAACTTTCTTAGCAAGAGTGCCTGTAGCATCTTATTAAGCAATGATTCATTGCGGTGGTGATTTGGGTATAAGGGGCACCACAGGTTTAGAGTGATCAGCTCATCACCTGGTGGGTGAATGCTCCCCCCCTGCCCCCCTTCCGCCGGGCCCCAGGGAGCCCAGCACGGACCCACACAGACCAGAGGAGAGAGGCGAGCAAGAGAGAGATTTATTGTGGTGAAGGGGTCATATATAGGCTTCAGGGGGATCAGAAAAACACCAATAGAAAACCCTAAAAGTTTACAGAATCCACCAATAACAAGTAAGGGTTAACATCCAATAGGAAAGGGTTAATAAAGGCCAATAAGAAAACTTCTAGATATCTTCCCAGCACATTCCTAAGAGAGAGAACAGTTTCCTAAAAGCATTTTGGGAAGAAGAAGCTGTGACTTAGCAAAAAACATACAAAAAGCCATATTGAAACATGTTAAACAACATTAAAAACTTCTGACTTTACAGCATTTAGGCTGTTCTCTTCATTCTCTTTACTAGTCCATTTCTGACAGGACTTTTTCCACTCCACATAAAACATGTCATTTCCCACAATTCATCACTGATACAGCAGTCTGGGAACATGCTTCCAGCTTGGACAACTTCATAGCCACTTCTCTTCCCCCTTCCTGCCCTCTGCTTAAGGTCAAGGAAACCCAGCGTTTCATTATTATTGTTGCTGTTTGTTATGAAACCTGTAATAAAAATAATGTGGTTTTTTTTTTCCCTTCATCTTCTTTTTCTAAATTCAATTAAATTCTCTGAGGTAAAAAGAACAATAACAAAGAGCTGTGCATGGTGGAAGCTCCACAGCATCCTCATGACTGTGATTTGGGCCACAGAAAGTGATGCTTCACACTTCTCGTGGTTGTTATTTCCTGTATGAAGACTGTGGAATAAGCAAATCTTCCTTGTTTATCAGTACAGGAATATTTTCATCTTACCTACGTGCGTGTAATCACAACCACGTACTAGAAAGAAACACGAGTGGGAATCTTTTGTGATATGGCTTTGTCTGAAGTATTTTTGTTCTGCCCTTTGACTGCCCACTTCTTCTGTGTCAAGGAGTAAGGTAATATACAATCACTAGATATTGGAGCTTGGAAAAAGACAATGAGGGAAATGACAGGAAATAAGGAAATTCCTTAGCAAGTACAAGCAGTGGTGCTGTGAGCACCTTCAAAGTCAATATGCATGAAGCCTCACATTTAAGACAGAAAAGGTTCTTTGAAGGGTGAACAACTTTGGGATCTATATTCATTTGGAAGCTGTGAAAGGGAAGGAATTGGTCCCTATAAATCAGGAGTTGCTGAGCAGCTGGACTGGGCTACCTTTGCCCAAAGGACCAAGGTGTCTGCAGTGATTTACAGATCATTGTTTGCAGGCTCAGGATATGTGATTTCTGTAAACTAACAAAGCAGAGAGAACAGACAATGTGATGGTAGAACAAATTTAGTATTGACAAGTGCTTGGCAAAGCATTTGGAAAAGCATCACCTGAACCACCTGAATTAACTGTAACCACTTAGGAAAAGGACCTGGCTGACCCCCTTTGGGGGACAATAAAACACCCAGTAGTAGGGAGAGAGGCAAACAAAATCACCATATGGAAGAGGAAAAATGTACTGCAGTTCCTTTAATAAGGCTGTTTCATAATTACTAAAAAGATGCTTGAGTGTATTACTGCTTGATCTAAAATTAAAGAACCTCCACACATTCATGTGACATTTATAATTGGCAATTTATGCTTTTAATTATTTAATACACTGCCTGACAGACAGTAATTTAGTCAAGGGAGCTTCACCAACCAGGGGAAGAGTAAACTGTCACAACCAATTACTTATTACTACTGTTTCAGAGGAAAATCATTCTATCATGGTTAATCCAACTATTTGCTTGTTCTGTTGACTGAGTCATCATTACCAAGGAAAACAATAGCACCGAATTTTATTTCTTTGGACACACTTCTAGTTTATGACAACAGAAAACAGTTGCAATGTTTAAAAGAAATAAGTTATCATTGTTAAATGAACCAGAATTAAATTTTAGATACTTACATTCATACTTAATTAGTTACATCCAGCATAAACTGGGAAATTAGTATATTTCATTTTTTGTCTTTCATAAGCATGCTCAGAAAAAAATAACATACACTTCTAGACTGGCCTTTCCTTTATCAAGAGCCTGTTCCCTCTCACACCAATTTTTTTGCTACTGGCAATTTCAGGGCCTTGCGTCTCTTACATTACATTGCTGCCCCAGTCCTCTGGGGCAAAAGCTCATCTGAAACTGCAAGTTTCAAGTATTCAGCTCCTCATGTTTGCCATATTTATCATCATGGTGATTCCCAATTAATCTGTGTGTGCTAGTATACCGGAAGAGGTGAAATGTGGGTAGCGCTCCTAATTTCATACAGATGGTTCCAATTTAGTTCAGAGTGCTGGGGTTGTCCTTTTATTAGCATTAATTGGTGACAGTGACATCTGTGCACACTGTAACTCTGAGAAGAATAGCAGAGCTCTGGTTTGATTTATTGTTGTGAAAGAACACTTGCATTCCTTCAATTTTCTTTCAGTCTGGGTTAATTCTTTTTTTTTCAGTTTAACCAGAATCAGCATATCAACACAGTGTAAGTGATGTGACTTACACTGAGCATTTGAGTTCAATACTTTTGAATCCTCATACACGTGTGACATTGCAGTATAATAAAACCAAGACTTACCTGCTCAGCTGTATGAAATTGCCTGGTTGTTTCCATCCTTTTTTTTGTGAAAAAGCTTCACAAAGACCAGTCCCCCATTGTGAACATCCTCACCCACATCCATACAAACCAGTTTCAGCTATGGCTCCTGCAGTGTTTCCCTGGTTCCTGAATTTTCACTGGCCATCAGACAAGGGAGAAGTAGCAAAGCAGGTCCGGGATCAAGTGTATAGCCTTAGTTGTGTGAGTTACCTGGCCAGGCACTTGTTGCAATGCAGCTCAGGTGAGGACCAGAAGTCATAAACTGAGCCTAACTAAGCACAGCTCCCAAGCAGAGAGAAGAAGTTCTGGCAGAGCTTCTCACAGCCCTTGCCAGGGCAGCCTGAGTCAGTGTCACCACTACCCCAAGTCTGCAGGTGGGGAGGGAATAGAGTATATCCTAGATGGAAGAGCAGACCTGCCCTTGAAAACATAGGTTGATAGGGAAACAGAGACAGATTTGCCCAGCAGGAAGATGTCAAGAGCAGAGCTTTGGTGACACCAGTGCTATGTAAGGAGGGAGGTCTGCCCAGCTGAGGGTTCCCACAGTGCTCACTGGCAGCTCAACATCAGCATCAAGTGTGGGGCTTTATGAACAATAAGAAACTACAAAGAATCTCTTAGATTTCCAAATGCCTCTTTCTCAAGCCAGCTCAGCCCTGAAATTGCTAAGACCCATGCCAGCAGGAAGCTATGAAGCCATAAATAAACTTGGTTTATTACTAATCTTATGGTTAATAATTACTGCAGTTTGGGCAAACAGCAGTAGTAGGCCCCACTAACATGTTCTGCCTGGGCTTGTGCTGAGTTTATGCCAGTTCCCTGTATGGATACTAATAAAGCTCATGAGATATTACGATTGTCTCATTCCTTCAAACATTTATTGATTTAAATCATTTAGTTCTCAGTTGCAGCAGACACTGGGGAGCTGATGGTAAATCATATCAGCTCTGGTACTTGAGTTGCCTGTAAATTTACCACATCTGGTAGAATTGAGGTGGCCATAAATTCTTTTAGTGCTCCTAAAGCTTGGCTGGCTATGAAAAAGACTGCAGGTGTTGTGCTACCTTATGTCTGAAGCCATGTGTTGCACTCCGAATTAAGCTATTGAAAAGGGGTGATCAAAATGTAAAGCAGTAACACAAGATTGTAGCCTTACTGTAGTTGCTTACTAAAGCTAACTTTTAGATTTAGAATAAGACCTTGCTTGCTTATGCTAACTTACAGACAGGTTATGGTTAATTTTATAATGAAGACTCTAGCAGGGACAGAAAACCTGAATTTTGATAAGGAGCTTTGAAGTTTAAGAGAAGGGACCTTGAAGGCTGATAAAGAGAGGCTCTTAGAGATGATAGAGATGAGTTTTGAGTTAATTGGACAATGCCAACTCAGCAGTTATTCACAAAGTTGAAAAGTTCAGGCCTGAGGAAGACTTCTTACTTCATCCAAAGACCCTCGAAAGAAGACCCCCAAGGGGCGTTCTGGGGCGCAGTTATAGGAGTGGTGTATGTTAATGATTCCCCTCCCACTTTTCTGGAATTCGCCGACACAGCTAATGCATATGGAACACAACTAATGTGTATATAACACAGCTAATGCATGTGTAATATTATATTGCATAAAAGGAGATGAAAAAAGGCAATGGGTGTGCGTGATTGGTGGAATTATCCCCCATGCATCTGGCGCCGTGAATAAACATACCTGCTTCACTACTCTTTGGGAGTTTTGGGGTTTGTTTCTGCAAGTCAATCTCACACCGTGCTAGAAGTCAGAGAGCCTTTCTGTGCTTATTTCTCATTTAGAGTCAGTGTGGCAGAGGCCCTTCCAAGTATTAGGGTTCTCCTGTGCCATTCCCTTAAAAGGAGCCCTACATCAACAAATGGTGCAGGTCAAGATCAAAATCAAACACGTCTTCAATCTCCTCTCCATCAGAATTCCATGCAGAGCAGCTCTGTGAGCACTGGTTCTATTCTGACTATGATTTACACCATTGTGCCTCTAGGAATGTAAAAGTAAATCTCAGCTCTGTGAAATGAAACCTTACCTCCAAATGCATAAATTTCCCACCTCCAGCAAGTGAAATGAGAACAGGTGCTTGGATAGATGAACATAGGAAGCTGCTGGATTCAAATGAGGTGTACAGGTGGATTAAGACAATCTGTTCTACCGTGCTTCTGGTTATAGAGTAAGTTTATACAATATTAAGCAGTCAATATCCTAAATCAAATAAAAATTTCCTGGTTTCAGCCTGAAAGGCAATTATTTCACATACAGCTGGTCATAATTTTTCTACAGAAAACTCTTCTCTTGAAAGGTGACTAAAACCCTTTTGTTTACAAGTATTCTTATAATTTATATTGAATGTTTTGAAAAGGCTTTTGTTCTTCATAAAATAGTTAAAACACCTGAATGTTTTTCTGGCACTGAAAAATTTTATTAAAAAAAAAGTATTTTTCTTTTCTGGCAAGACAGAGGAACAGTGAAGTCTACCCCCATACTTCTTCTCCCTCAAGAATTCTGTGTGAAGTGATAGTTTATCCTGGAGAATCCCATTCAACCGATACAACTATATTACTTTGAGGTTAGTTGTTTTTCAGATAAATGTGAAAACGTGATCTCACAGTTGCTACATGAAAGTGAGTCTACACCGCTGCCAAAGGTGTGATTTCCTGCACAGGGAGACATTCCTGCTCTAACAGTGAATTAGCTGCCTTGTGAAGCAGTAACATCGAGGTGACAAAAGGGCAGAAGGGTGACTTCTGTGAAGCCACTGGTGATCTCAGGTATTTGATGGCAGCTTTTCATGGCTTTCCCCCCCCACCCCCGCTTGATTCAGGCAGGTGTTGAAACCATCTGAGAGTGCTGAAACCATCTGAGAATGCGTGGAGAAGTGCAACCATAAAGCAGATGAGAAAAGTGATCTCCTCACCTCTCCTCCATCCGAGAACATGGGGCAGGACCAGCAGAGCAGAGCCAGCTTAAAGAGTTTCTCGGTGAAAATGCACCTATTGAGTAGCATTGCCTGAAAATACAGTGCTGCCTTCTACACTCTCCTTTCCCAAACCTGCAGTGTTAGAAACATAACCATCTCTTACTGTCTGCTGATTGCAAAATATTTGGGGAGTTTGAGTTTTTTTTGGTCTAGGTTTTAATTAGTCCGTTGGTCACTGTGCATATTTAGTCCTCCCTAACACTGTGTTGGGAATAAAGCAGTGTTAACCATTCACAAGTAACGATGAATTGAAATTTGGGGTGTTGAGAATGCATTTTCTGTGAAAGAGAAGACATTTCTATAGCCTGTCTTATGCAATATTATAATATCAAATGAAGGCACAAATCTGATTCCATTCTCCTGTATTGGATTTGGGTGTTCCCAGTAAAGATACCCTTTACCTTGTTTTCTGTCCAAGCACCCACTGCTGATCCGCAGCCAGCCCTGCAAGGGACAACCCATGGCTTCTCAGCTCTGGCAAATCAGCCTCTAACATCCTGAAACAGGAACTGTGGGTGGGAACTGGCATCCAAAACATGTCTGAGGGGGAGTCACTAATGGATTGCATTTACTGATCACTATCATGCTGTATCCATGCCTGCTTTTTAGAGCTAAGCAGCAAACAAGATTTGGGATTGTTATTGCCCCTTTGGACTTCAGCAAACTTTGAACTCTCAACTTCAGGTGATAATCAAAGGGAAAAATCCATATCCTGGGTAGGGAGTAACACGTCCTTTAGGCCAGCTGGGTCTCTCAATGAGGAGAGGATGGATAACACACCTCAGGGCTTGGTGCTCGTGTCTCTGGACCCTGTGTGACTTTCCTCAGTGGCTGTGGTAGTGGCGCCTCTTGTCCCTGCACACTGAGACCATGGCCAGGGATTGTGTCAGAGCTCCTATCTCAGGGATTTTATTTCCCTTCTTCAGTGAGCCCTTTGAAAATGTTAATTTTTTTTTTGTGGAACATCTGCTTATACACAGGGAATGTCCACATGCTGACTTTTATCAGCAGCCGCAGCCCTTGAGCACTTAGGCTGGGGATCCTGTCACCTGAAGAAATACTGTTCAGCAGCCAGATTATATATCAGGAACCATTCCTCCAGGGACTTTATCTTAAACTCATTTTAGGCTAACACATCCAGAGCCATATATTATAGCAAGGGGTAGCCAATCCTTTAGATCTGCTAAGTGTGATTGAAACACATTACTCACTTTCTCACTACCTGGACAGTTTTATCCAAGAAAACAATTGTTGGGGGGAAAAAACTCAGTCATAGAGCAATGTTAATGACCCAAGAGGTCTCTTTGCCCTGACTTCAAATTAGAGCCAGGTGCCAGAGGGAAAAGCAGAGAAAATTAACAGTTCCATGGTATGCTCAAGTCTTTTTCAAGTCAAAAAAACTTTCTTTGGGATATTAAAGTATTAAGAATATTGGCAACACCAGTGCAAACCTAGGTATTGACTATTTGTGGATACAGTGTTTTTTCCTTGATGATAAGACCATGCAATATATCTCCTCATGATGTGAAGCAGGCAGCATTTTGGGATGAGCAAGCCCATGGGGAAGGCAGACACAGTACATAATGGTCCACTCATTTGTTAAACACCTCAGTATTAACTAAAGACTCACCAGGGCTAGAGAGGAAGGTTGTGAGCAGTGAGAGTTAAAGATGCTCCTCAGAGGATGCAGATACCCAGCATAATCCAATAAAACCAGCATAATGGAATATGAAGAGTGAAGAAGCCTCCTGGTATCACAATACCGGTGGGAGCCCTTGGTAACAAAGAACAGGGAATGACAGTATTTTCCTTTCTTTTTCCAAACACTTAAACAATGTCCTAATCTTGATTATGCAGAAGAATTTTTGGTTATTTGATTGAGGTTTCTTTAACCAGTAGAGGTTTCCTCTACACTGATAAAGATGGTTCTTCGTGGGTACTGTGCAGCTCAGAAAAACTTCTAATTAACAAAAACCTCCATTTCTCCTCTTTTCAACTTTTCCCCTTCCCAAACCTTCCCTTCCAAAAACATCCCAAAAAATACCAAAACATCCCAAACCTTCCCAGACCTTACCACACGTTCCCTTCCCAGACCTTCCCAGA